>JAJKFI010000120.1:1987452-2006772 GCA_029204185.1 Lerista edwardsae
ATATAATATAATATAATATAATATAATATAATATAATATAATATAATATAATATAATATAATATAATATAAGGGTTATGGAGCCTGACAACTGGTGAGTTATGGTCTCTATAAAAATGGTTGACTTTCTTTGTCACAGCACGCTATTTTTCTTGAAAAATGATTTTACTAGTTACAACACGAATCAAACACCTACTTGCTCCTCATTTGTTTGCTTTGCTAGATATTGCAGTCTTTTACAGAAGCAAATTATCTCATGCAAGGCATAATTGCAAAATGTTACAGAGTTTTGGAATAGGCACAGTGAATCATGCTTTAAAATGAAATGACTAATAGATTATGAGCCCAGGGGAGAGATGAAAACAACAGTTTAGGTCATAAAATCTTCAATCATGTACAGGAAGTTCTGTCCAAAATTATATATTTTTAAATTTGTATGCTCAAGCCATTCAAGTTCTATCTTAAAACTTTTTATTTCTTGGTTTGTAGTATATCTTCCTTATTTTTGAAATTAAAACAGGGAAAATTGGTATGGGGGGGGAATTCCACACCTGCTCCTCTTGCCAATGGAATAAAGCCTCCTACTTAGAAAACTGTGATTCTTACACTTATTTTCAATTAATGCTTATTAGGACTACTTCATGAAAGGCAGTCTCATGAAAAAAACAAATTTTAAGAGTGGATGTTGATTACTAAATAACTATTTTGGAGCCAGGCTGAAATTTAACACATGGCCTGAAAAGTCATGTGGAAGGAACAAGAGTGTAGTACTTTGGACAGCTAACATAATTTAAATCTCAAGGGCCTCACATTATATTTCTGTGTAGCATTTTCAAGGAATTTCCTAGTTCAGATTACTATTGGCTTTCTGCCCTGCCTCGCTTTCACCCAGCATCTTCCCTTAACTGCTGCAGAAGAATCCAGCCCTCTGAATATAGTTACACTGGACTAACTGTATTGCCATGTTTGTGTGTTCTTGGATAGTGAAAATAACTTGCATCATGTTGCACTGGCAACGTTCCAGAGATTTTAGGGCCTGCATGGGACTCGTGCAAATCAAGGTCCCACCCCTGCATGCAAATGTAAATATTTATGCTTGTTCAAGGAGAATTAGGGTTTGTGCCAAGGTTCAGAAAGAAAAAAATATTTGGCATTGTTTTCAGTCTTCTGTCTAGTTTTGTTGTTGTTGGATAGAACATCCCAAGCAATGTGAAATAGGGGGGCATATTATTACAGCAGTCACTGTGTTTACATTCAGCAAGGCCTCTGCTGTTTCTTGTTTTAAATTTTTGAGAGAATTGATATTTTTCCTCCCTGTCACTCTCTTCCTCCCATTCTGTTTCTTCATATAAGATTCATGACTGGAGACCCAAGTTAGTCAGCCAGAGGATTGGGCTTCTAGGTTCTACTATTGCTGGAGTGTGATACAAGAAATAATAATTACAGATTGAATATCCCTTCCTTGTCTGGACTGCTTGTGCTGGGAAGGTGCCTGGATTTTAGATTTCTCTGGATTTTGGAATTGCATAAATATAATGATAAATGCTTCCTCCTGCTCTTTTTAGTGTTACCCATTTGGGTGTCTGCTGGCCTCTGACATTTTTCAGCAATGTCATACACCACAGAGCAGATAATAGAACAGAGTCTGTAGTGTACGTGGGAATGAGCACAAGACCTTCTACTGTTCACACTACAGAAAGTTTTAAAAAAATATTGGACAAAAATGTCTGGATTTTGGATGTTCGCATAAGGGATCATCTACTTGTATGTACACAATCAATACATAAATGGTTCCTTATCTCAAAAAGCAAAACACCAGCAAACAGCCACTGGAAAAGATGCTATGCTGGGGTTAAGAGGGACAGTTACTTTCCCCTTCCAAGTATTACACATTCAGTCTACAAGCTGAATATTTAAAAGTACTCTGCCATTATAAAAGCTTCCATTTGACAGGTATAGTTGGGAAATATCTAATCAGGATCAAGTGTTGTTCTCCATGCTACCCAGACAGGAATGAATGGTGGATTTGGCAGGGTGAAATAAGCTTGCCTGTGAAAGAGCATTCCATGACTTTTAATGCCATTCACTTATTTAAATGTCCATATGCAGTTGGTTTCTGACTCAAAAAATATTCCAGTTCATTTTAGTTAATAACATGCATGCTTGCCTGTAAGCTGCAAAATGGTTCACTTCTTGTCACAAGGGACAAAGGAGCATGTGTATACCGTTACTGTTAATAGAGTAATAAAATCCAGGTACTACTTTATAAGCTTGGTAAACACGGTCTGAAATATTGCCAATATCTGGACAAGTGGAGAACTACAGTGATTACATGATATGGAAAAAATGTGCTGCAATGTTTTAATTTTTTCCCCCCTAAATGCAGCATATGCCAGAAGGAAAACTGTGAATACAGAACTGTTCTCTCCACTGGAGACAGCTGCCGTCAGCTTTCTTCCCACACAAGCCCAGCAGCTCTCCAGGTCCAACTATAATGCAGAAAACATGGTGGTTTTCTGCAGAGTGTTAAATTAATGTAGTTAATAAGGATTAGCTCTTTGTATAGATGCTGCTTATCTGTGAGCCTGAATGAAATGCAACCTGTTTGGAGCAAGCTGAAATGTACAGTACATGAGCAAACATACTTTCACCTTTCATTTTAAATAACATCCGCTCAGGGTACTAGGCACCTCTAGCAAAGCATTGTGCATGTGAAGAGGGGGGGATACCTTGTCATGTGAGAAAATCAGAAAACAAGTATGAGCCAAGCACATAAAAATACTGGTGGCATGCAGGTGGCATGTAATGCCACAGATATTTCCATAAGATAATGCACTATGAGGAAAAATAGCTGGTATACTGCAGACTTGTACATTGCAGGTACAACTTTTTCAGATCAGTTTCCTGCCTTACTGTGGCAGTGGCATTAGCCCTAAGGCTGCAAGATAATCATACAGATGTCATGAAGGAAAAGGGAACTCTTGCTTCAGATGATATAACCTTGAAGTAGGACAGCGTCTTTTCTGCTTGGTAATGTAAAAGAAGGGGTGCTTTAAAAAAACACAACACCAAATAATTACAGTATGTGATCTTGAAAATGACAGGGCATTGTGCAAACTGATGGGCAGGACACCAGGCCCCAACCAATCTGTTGGATGGTTGCATGATGGCCGGTGACACCATTGGCTGTTGTTCAGTGCTCACTCCCAGCTGCTGCCTGGGAGGGCTTACAAGCAGCACCTGGCTGGGAAGGGCTGGGATTGGCTTTAGCCCTTTAAAAGTTTCTTGTAACAACAAGGAAAGGGGCAAGAACAGAAGTGGAAGCTAAAGGGGGAGAGATGAGTTGGGAGAAGAGAAAGGGAAAATGAGAGGAAAAGTGAATACTAGAGGAGGGTAAGAAAAGGGGAGCAAGAGGCAGGAGGGGCCCTGGGCATGGAGAAGGAGGAACAGGAAGGAATAAGAGGGGGCAAGGAGGACGGCCCAGCCACAGAGAGAGGGGAAGAACTGGAGAGGAGCCTAGGAAGGGGAAGAAAACCCTGCAGCAGGTGCTTGGCAGGAGGCCTTGAGTGTGAGAAAAGACTGTCATCCCTGACCCACCAAAGGTAAAGGAAGAGGCAGTATTCCTATGGATCCCCTGTCATGTAAATCCCTGCTCTCCCTTGCTGCTGTAGCCAGTAAGCAACACCAAGATGTTGCTTTTCCCTGTGAGGATTGGCTAAAACGGTGCAGGGGAGGAATGATTTCCACTGCAAGGTAAGGCTTCTTGCAAAACTTAGAGCTTTGCCCTCCCTGTAGAAACGCCTCTGCAAGCAGGGAGGAAAAGTAAAGAGGAGAGGAGGGACATCCCCCCTCCTCTTTCTGTTAGTTCCCTGTTGGGGTTTGGTGCTTGGAGAGATGCATCTAGTCTGTGGCATTGTCAAACCTTCTGGAAGTGGAGCTCCCTCCTGAGGAGGAAGTAGAGATGACAATGCTTCTATGCAATACCCTGCAACTTCAGTTAAAAAGATTGTGGGTGGCAGGGCTAAGGGGAAAAGGCCTCTTATTGAGACGGGGAGAACTGCTTCCAGTCAGAGTAGTAGCCTTATTGATAGTTGGATCAAAGCATTGATGGTATAAGGCTGTTTTTAAGAAGGGACTATTGTTTAGAGGTGGAGACCTTTGCTCCCATGCCAGGGGGTGCCAGGTGGGACCACTCCAGCCATGAAGCAGACTGAAGCTGCTACTTGCCACTTTAGAGCAATGAACAGACAGTGCCCCACACCTCGCGCCTGCCTGTTACATCCCCTGGTTCACCCCCTACCCATTTTGCTTCACTGTGTGTGCCAATCCTCTTCTTACATAAAGTGGCAACCCACCTCTTCCGCTAGCACCGCTGCTAGTAATCACAGTGGCGGAGCTGCAAGTAGAAGCAGCAGAGGGCAGTAGCAATCCATAGCAATCCTTCCAGGAGAACAATCAAAAGGATTGCTCCACCTCCCCTCACCGCTTCTTGTTTACCTGGCTAAGAGATAGGCAGCAGAATAGTGAAGAACCTCACGTCTCTCCTACCTTTACTCTGCCACCTGCTGATTCCTACTGAGCTACTTCTTGAAACACACAGACTGGGCAGAGCATACTATGAACACAAGAGGATTCTTCTTCCAGCATGCTCGGCCCAGCCTGTGTGTTTCAAAAAATGTCCACACAGGAACCAGCAGACAGTGGAAGTAAAAGTAAGTGGGCGCACTCTGGAAGCAATGCCCTGCTCTGGCCTGGCCCAAGCTGCTTAAAATGGCTAAACAGAAAAGAGAAGGTTATGGTGGGGACAGGGTGTGCACAATGACATACATATGAGCAGAACAAAAGGGGGTGGAAAATGGGGGCGCAGGGGAACGAAACACCATTCCAGATGTCACTTCAACTTGGGCAAGGCCTGATTCTACTGTACTGATGGTTTGACTCAGTGTAAGGGAGCTTAATCAGACAATTCCCCTTCAAACACTATTCTGACTTCTGTGTGACAGTCTGAAGTCATTTTGATTCCTATAGTCTACAATGGTTTTCAAACTGTCTTCTAGGGAGCATGGCTCAATGGTATAGCACATTTTATATACACAAGGTCTCAAGTGAAGTCCCTGGCAATTGCAGTGAAATGATTAACACATTGGGGAAAACTTTGGGGGAGCCATGGCCAATCAAAGCAGACAACACTGAGCTAGGTTAGTATAAGATACTGCCTTATCCCACAAAAACTAACATGAACTCATCATTTACTCTGAACGTATCAACTGGATAAACAAGACATCTGAACGTCTGTGGATGTTTTAATTCTTTTGATCCCCTCTTGCAGCCAAATATATAGGACTGGGCAGTTTATTTTTTAAAAAGAGAAGTAATTTGATAGCATTATATTGCGTTAACATTTTCTCATTCTTTTCAATCATTTTGTATGCAAAAAATAAAAAATCAATCAATCAATCAACAGGTACTTATATACCGCTTTTCAACATGAAGTTCACAAAGCGGTTTACAGGCAAATAGTAATAATAAAATGAAATGGCTCTCTGTCCCAAAGGGGCTCACAATCTAAAAAAATGCAGACCACCACCAGCAACAGCCACTAGAAAAGACACTGCGCAGGGGTGAATGGGGCCAATTGCTCTCCCCCTGCTAAATATAAGAGAAACACCACTTGAAAAAGTGCCTCTTGCCCAGTTAGCAGGAGTTGCTAAGAAGCTTTATTGTTTTTAAGATTCTGTCTCTTTTGTTTTCACCAGGTATTGATTACAAGACCACGACAATACTTCTGGATGGTCGCCGAATAAAGCTTCAGCTATGGTACTTGTTTTATGCATTTTGTTCTATTACAGTAATCTGAAAACAGTTTCATGAAAACATGATGAAAGCATTGCTGTCTGGATGTAAATAAGTTATATTTACATCTTTTGAAATTGAACCAGAAAGCTTTTATTTAAACAAAACAAGAGATCTGATACAATTTTTTGCAATTGTCAAGGCTATCAGTCATTTTATGATATAATGCAGTGGTTTTCAAACTGGGACATCACAACGCCCTTAAGGGGCAGGGGCTGGGGAATGGCGGAGGCTGGGGAATGGCAGCAATGCGATAGCTATGAGCAGATATTGCTTCTGAGCATATATTGGGGCTGGGCATTCTGATCTCAACCACATTTCCTTGGAAGCAGGATGGATTCATTTAAATCAAGACAATTGAATTCACTGCTCTAAATCACTATGACTAATTTAAGGTTAATACTATACACACCTTCCTGGGAGTAAGCCCCAGTAAATTTACTTCTGAGTAGACATGCCTAGGTTTTCTAGCCATACACTCTCACGGCGCCATCCTAGGCACCCTGTAGCGTCAACACTAAGCACAGAGCGCCAATGCGGGGGGCACCGAGCAGCACCCCTGAGTCGGCACTCTCACTCTGAGACCAGCACCGCAGGCAGTGCTGGCCTTGGAGCACCTGCGCTCCGCTTGCTCTGCGCCAGCTGAGCCCAGCTGGTGCAGAGGCATGACAAGCCAGGCCGAGGGAGTGAGCGGGGGAGGTGTTTCTGGGTGGGGGGAGAGTGGGTTGTGTGCGGGCCGGCAGGTGGGCCTTGGATTCGGCCATAAGGGCAAATCTCATCCCAAGGCTGCGCAGCCCCAATTTGGGCTGCGCAGTCTTCTCAGATCTGTGCCTGCTGTGTAGTCCATGGGGGCTGGTGCCTCCCCTATGGCAAGGGCACAAACGTGCCCTGGTGCCGGGGAAGCTCCAGCCTTCCCAAAGCAGAGCTGGCTATGGCACTGGCCAGCTTACGATTTTGCTGCCCATCTGAACTCCCTAGCTATGGGATGTAGGGATAATACCTACCTACCTTACAGGGTTGTTATGTGTTCAACATGTAGCAATAAGGGGGCTGGCTGCACTTAGCGTATCAAGTGACTGTGTATCTTCTAATAATCTGTAATATTTAATGGGCGCAATCCCAACAGTGCCCTGAGCCAGCGCATGTTGCTTGCGTAGGGTTCAGAGCTGTTGCAAACCTGCTGTAAGACACATTGGCATCAGCCCAGGACATGCTGGATTGGCGCAGGGAGCAGCGCCAATCCAGCAACGCTGCAGGGACTATGAGATAAATTATACCTGTGCTGGCTGAGTTTGGCCACTGTAGGGGCTTGGGAGGGCAGGCAGGCAGAATGAGGCACGTGAAGGCGAAGGGTGGGCCAGTCTGGGGAGGGGGATGGAGTCCAGATCTGGTTGTTTGGCCAGATCCTAACCCCCATCCCAGGGCCATGCTGCCCCAATCCAGGCCGCCTGGATCTGCATTTGCGATTTAGCAGGCACAGGTTTGAGCAGCCCCATAAGGCTGCCTGGGGTTTACCTCAGGGTAAGGGGACAAAAGGCCCTGTGTAGGATGCAGCACAGGCTGGCCGGCCAGCCTGCTCCTGTGCAGGTTAGGATTGGGCTGTGTGTAGCTTCTAATAATCTGGAATGTATCTTTTTCAGGGACACATCTGGGCAAGGCAGATTCTGCACCATATTTCGTTCCTATTCCAGAGGGGCCCAGGTATGAACAATACTATCTTCTCTGACAAGGTGTCTTTCTGGCAATGCTCTGTCATCGAATAGAATAAAATGTCTGATTCTTTAGAGAAAATTCTAAAAATAATAATTTTTCTCCCAAGGTATGGAACATCTAGAAATGTTCAGATTTGTTCAGTTACTTCTGGTTACATAAGAGGATGATCACACAATACAGTACAGACAGTGATGTCATGCAAGGGGAACGCGGGGGAACTCAGTTCCACTAGTTAAAATTAGGGCTGACTCCGCCCACTTCACTCTCCCTCCCCCCCCTCCCAATTCCTCTGCAAAGAGCTTTTCTTCTTGGTTGGCCGGCACTCAGAGGGTTAAAGGGAGCGACTCCGGATTCCTGTACAGAGAACAACGTATATGCCTCAAGCTAATAGAATGCTGTCTTTTCATACAGGGTGTGATATTGGTGTACGACATAACAAATCGCTGGTCATTTGATGGCATTGATCGATGGATAAAGGAGATAGATGAGGTAAGGTCCATCTTATGCCCAAGAAACTGACTGAACTTAGGCAAGTCTGACTGGTTATTCCTAAGGTTCCCCAGTTACTGACTTGGACTCCTTTATTTCCAACTGGTTTTAGATTAACTGAAACAAGTGCAGAACTACCTTCCTTATGAATCCGTCAGAGAATGAAAAAACTATACTAAAAAAAACACAAAAATTAGAGTAAAACATGTACATACCATTTTGCAGCAATAAGTATAGTGGTGGTATGAAGGGAGCATATTTATCAGGTGTTTTGCTATGTGTATAGCTTGCTAAGTGCATTAGCTTCTAGGACCAGATCAAGCCACTTATGCTCACTATTTAGGTCCTATATGACCTGAATTATAGGCATAACTGAGAGAGCACCTCTTTCAGTGCAAGTTCACTTGCCTCTTAACATCCGCAGAAGGGGTTGTGCTCAAGGTCCCCTCCAACAGGAAAGGAAACAAGTGTGAGGTAGGGCATGAGGCCCTTTTTGATGATATACTGTGGTGCTCAGAGAGACCTCCTGACAAGTTCAGAAATGTTTTTAGAAAAAGGTGCCACAGCCCTGCTGGATCAGACCAAAGGTCTGTCTAGTCCAATACCATGTTTTCTACCCTGGTCAATCAGTGCTCTTGGAAGCTCACAAGCAGGGCATGAAGGCAACAGCTTTCCCTACCACATCACAGCTCTGAACTTGGAAGTTGTGCATAGCCCTCATGTGTTTCAGGGAGCTATTACACGTCTTTGTTGAAGGTTTTATTTTGACATCTGATTTTAATAGGCTGCAGCCTTATGTATTTGATTGTTCCTTGCCCTCTTCTTTCTCTGCTGCTTATTTTAGGGCAAGCATTTTTCAATGTTTTCTTGATATTGCATGGCTTGAAACTATACTATGGGCATAATGAATATTAAATAAGCAATGTTATTATTTAACAATAAATGGAGACGGTTACTGACTTGGAAACTAACATTCTGGTGCTCTTCTTAATTCAGCATGCTCCTGGTGTACCCAAAATCCTGGTTGGCAACCGTCTGCATCTAGCCTTCAAACGGCAGGTATCGACAGAGCAGGCACAGGCCTATGCTGAAAGACTAGGCATGACGTTTTTTGAAGTAAGCCCACTCTGTAATTTTAACATCACAGAATCCTTTACGGAACTCGCAAGGATAGTGTTAATGAGGCATGGAATGGACCGACTTTGGAGGCCAAACAAAGGTAAGTAGTACCAAAAATATGACACATATATCCCATTTTTCCATAAAGCTCAAAGCAGATTATTTCTATATACCAGAATTTAGCTTTTCATTTCAGCGGACAACAAAAGTCTTCCCCTTAAGAGCTCTATTTCTGAATAACTTGGTTAGGTCTTTTACTGAGGCCTGATGTAAAGTTAATGATGGTTACTTGTATAAACTGTGGAATGCTGGATTCTTGTACAAACAGCAGTGGCATCCGGGGGGGGGGGGAAGCACTACTTTTTCAGGCACCTGATAGCACTGTGTAAAGCACCCCTCCCCCTCACTTTTAGAGCCATTCATGTCTCTTCCACTTTGTTTTCACAGCTGCGAATGGCTCTGAAGGTGAGGGGGAGGAGCTGCTTTACACAGGCATTTAAGTGCCTGAAAAAGTTAGCATTTTGCCCCTCTCTGAAAGTGCCATTGACTAACCAGAGAACTAACCAGGTTTCTTTGAAACCAAGGTTTGCAAAACCACTTCAAACATTTGTTTCATGCCTTGCTTAAAATAAGATTTCTATGACACAGTTGACTTGCAGCACCAAACTTGCAGGGTGAATTATATTTGCATGAGGCCTGAATGGTATGAAGGTAGGGCTCCTCTATCTAGATCTTCTCTGAGAAGAAAGAGAGGAATGAAAATGGCCACCTCGGATGAATGTTAACAAGCGTCTGTAAGCCATACGCAAACTTTTGAAGGCAGGAGAGAAGGGGAAGTGGATGCTTGCTGCTCAACCCTGAAATAACATTTTTAGGAAATTGTGAATACAGTACTTCAGTGGGCCCATTGAGACACAAATTACAGTATACAAGTGAGAAGGATTTTCAGCACTGCAGTGTTTTGTTATAACTGCAAAGATTAATGGTGTTCTATGTGAGCCTTTTAAGAAATTGTTCTTTAGATCCAGTGACTCCAGTAATACTTATCCAATTAATAAGTATTACAGATTGATTCTGCCATATTTCCTCTCACTGAACCTTCCTAGAAGTCACCAATCAATAAAACTTCCAATTGTGTATTTTTTTAAGTGAAGCCTTAATTATGGAAAGGGTTGGCCATATAGCTGGAAAGGAACTTCAGAGGCAGTAAAAATGAATACAAAGAGCTTTGAAAAATACTGTGGACATCCATTGTCGTGTACACTGCCACCATGTGGCTATTCAAAACTGTGCTGTTATGTCTAACCTATCTAACTCACATTTTGGTTTTATTTTTCTTTTAAGTTCTGAGTTTGCAAGATCTTTGTTGTCGTGCCATAGTTTCCTGCACCCCTGTGCACCTTGTTGACAAGCTTCCACTCCCTGTTGCCTTAAGAAGCCATCTCAAATCATTCTCTATGGCCAACGGCCTTAATGCCAGGATGATGCACGGTCGCTCCTACTCCCTCACTGCCAGCAACAACAACAAAAGGAACAGTCTGAAGAAAGCCAAAATCATCCGTCCACCCCAGAGCCCTCCGAAACACTGCACCAGAAACAGTTGTAAAATCTCCTAAACTGACAATGGACAATTTTGACTAGATCCTTTTACCCAAGAACTCTTGGTGAATAGTTTCATCTGTTGTATGCATTACATTACATAAACCGAACAAAGGAAAAATGTTATTTTGGAGTCGTTTGTTTTTAATAATGCTGCTTCCAGATTATGCACAGTGCAAACAAAGGGATGTGAAACTTTGCTGTTTGATTTTTTTATATATATCAATTTTTGATGTGCATGAAGATTTTGAATGTTTTATAAAGGGAAAAATGAATCACAGTACTGAGCTTTCAGTGACACTAAGGGCCCGAGCCTATCAAACTTTCCAATGCAGCCACAATGTAGTCCCAAGGACACTGAGGAGACCTCTGTGACTCACCACCACATAGGATGCAGCACACACATCATTGGAATGGCCGCATCAGTGTTGGAAAGTATTGGGTCCTAAATCTCAAAATTGACTCATTTTAATTGCTAAATTAAATATTGTTTTGAACATAAAACTTTATTTACTGTTAGATAAGAATGTGTCCATTTGTAGATTCAGGCAGTTTTTAAGTACAATGTATTGTATACATTGTAAGATATACTGTACCAATAGTGAAACAATTCTAGTGATGTTGCAGTAGAGCATCTGATTTTGTACAGTTTCCTCAGTAATTTTGACGCACTGCTTTGAGCTACCAGTGTGTATATGCAACAGGCACAAGATTTTGTCCCATTCATGTATAAAACATTTGATAAAGTTTTTGCTATGTTGTTTAATACTTCTAGGGATTAATTTGTGGTTTATATGCTTATTTTTCTGGTAAATCTACATTTTTGTATTGGATATTCTAGTGACCAGTTATATAGTGAGAAAAAGCCAAAGACAGCAAACATATTTGCCAGAGCAGTAAGAAGAATGTGATTTGAAAAGCTGCTTTATCAGGAAAGAACACTACTATTTAAGAATAAATCATTCAAATCCTGCAAAGCATGTTTCTTCAGCAAAATGGTTTCTTTTTTTCTTTGAACTGTCCCTGAATTTCCCAAGCCTCTGTTGGGGTATATGGCTTTCATTATAACTTCCTCATGACTTGATTTAATAGTTATCTCCTTCCAGCTTAGACTGTGAGGTCAGCAAGGAGCTTAAAGAGAACAGATCCTTTGGGGAGGGTGTGGCAGATGGTTAAAAACCAACAGGACAGTGACCCTCAAGCAAGGGATGAGATACCTGCTCCTGCCCTTGCTCCCCAACAACTGGATAATGTCTCTGAACCTGGAGGTTGCATATAGCCATAGTGATTAACAGGGAGTGACGGACCTGTCATCCATAAATGTGTCAAATCCTCTTTAAATGCATCTAAGTGAGTGGCCATCATCACAGCCTATGGCAGCAAACTTCATACATTAGACATAGAATGAAGAACTTTCCTTTTGTCTGCCTAAAATCTCCTGCCAATCAGCAGCCTCAGATGACTCTGGGTTGGGTTCTAGTTATATGGTAATCTTTTCCCTCCCAACTTTTTCCATAGCATGCATCATTTTAGAAACCCTAGGGCCCAATTCTAAACTCCTCAGTCAATGCTGGATCTTGTGCTGGCCCTAAACTCCTTGTGCAGTTCTAAACTCCTGAGTTGGTGCTGGGTCTCACGCTGAGAAGACTAATCACTGGAGCGGAGGCTTTTCAGGGGGAAGGTGAGGAGGGGCAGAACTGGGCAGAGGGAGAACAGAATGTGAGGCGGACCAGGCCCAGGAGGGTTGGGGCAGGGACAGCAGCACAGAATGTTGCTAAATCCTAACCACCACCACCCGAGTCACAGAGGCCAATATGGGTCTCTTTGGTTCTGCACCTGCTAAATAGTGGTCACAGCTCCAACTAGACCATTAGGGCCAGCCATGCTCTACACTGAGTAAGGGTGTACACCGAGTAACTGTTCCCTTACCCTAAGGGGCTCTCCAGCTGCTTCCCTGGCCCCACGGGATACAGCAGTAGCCATTTTGGTGCTGCTCTTCCTCCAGATTATGGGGAAGCCTAGGATTGGGCTGCCCATTACATTGCCATTCTCCTTTGTTGCCTTTTGTTTGAACTATAAAGCCCCAAATGCGGTAACCTTTCCTCATGGAGAAGGATGCTCCAGCCCCGACCGGGAGGCTTATCCCTCTTGCATCAACTTGCTATTCAGTGACTGTGTTGTATTATACTATTGACCTAATCATGTATTGTTTCCATAATGCACTATCTGGTCAAAATAGAAGGAAGTCTTTGCTTAATTCTGCTCAGCTGTGTTGGGGACGGGCAGGCAAGCAAGCCTGATATATAAGCCTCGACTTTCATGGCTGGTACTATAATATTGCAGTAAGAACTGTTCAGGCTTGATAGCCATGGTCTATGAATAACTTATTTCCTAATGTTTCATCCACAACTATGGTGGGCATTTTCAAAGGACTAGAACTGTAGATCATCCTTCCCACCAGGGGCGGACATGAGGGATGTGCTGCTGGGGTCGCAGCCACTCCCCTCACCCAAAAGTAATTGTGGTGACGTCATCACAATTACTTCTGCCCCTCCCACTACGCGTTCCACCTGCCCACTCCAACCAATGCTTGTTTGTTTTTTAACACAAGCGAAGCCAGCTGCCAGCTTCACTTGCATTTAAGGTGCGGGCGGCTGGAGCAACTTTGCCCATCCAGCCCCCCCCCCCCGCCATGAGCAAAGCCTGCCGCTGGTTTCAATTGCATTTAAAAACTGGGCAGGTGGGCAGCCACTGGGGTTACTCAAAATGCCACCCCTTTCATGCTCCTGCCCAGGATCACGTGACCCCCTCAACCCCTTGCCAGATACGCCACTGCCTCTCACCCCAGAGTAACTGTCAATAACAGTCCACTGATCTTCCATTTGTTCACCATGTGTTTCCATGACTATGTCCACCATAGTCATTTGGCTATGTGCTTTCTTTCCGCAACCCAGTTCTTTTCCTGTTCCAAATTCCTGAATTCCAGCATTCATAAGGCTCTAACCAAGTATTGCTGATGCTCAAAGTCTCCTTCCTGTTCATATTGTTATGGTGTTTTTGTATCTCTATCGCATCCCTGTAAATTCAAGTGTGGTAGTGGGTAGTTACAGACAATATTTGTGCATGTTGGAAATCCATTCTATGGCTTTTCTTTGTCACGTGTTCAGCCACAGAGGATACCTTATGCAGTTTCAGTGAAAGGATATGTCCTGTGATACTCCTATTGGTTGCCTATTGAAAGATCTACCTTAACAGAGCTTCCTTAGCACTTATTTTTTATTTTTTACATTTTATATTGCCCCTCCTCCAAGAAGCTCAAGGCAGTGTACATGGTTCCTCCCAGTGATGTCATGTAGGGGGAACGCGGGGGAACTGAGTTCCACTTGTTAAAATTAGGGCTGACTCCGCCCACTTCACTCCACGGCGCTTCCTCCCCCTCCCGATTCCTCTGCAAAGAGCTTTTCTTCTTGGTTGGCCGGCACTCACAGGGTTAAAGGGAGCGACTCCGGATTCCTAGAGGGGCGAAGGGGGAAGGGCTGCAGTGGGGAAGTCCCGTCCTGCACAGCCCCCTTCCTCGCTCCCTCCAGCCACACATGTGGAGTCAGCAGCCGCTCTGGTGAGTCTGCAGCCCACCGGGGAGAAGGGGCGTCCTGGGAGTGCAGTGGTGAATCGAGGGGTGCCCCGGAGGGGAGCCAGGACTTTTTGAAGCTGCCCTCCTGACGTGCCAGGCGTAAGCGGGCTTTGGTGTGGGGAAGCGCCCAAGGGTGCCATCCAGAGTGGTGCCGCCCCTCAGCCCCTTCCACAGGTTCCTGCCTCATTCTGCTCAGTCAGCCTCAGCTTCGAGGCTGCTGCCCCCGTGCCAATTTTCAACTTCCCTGGCAATTTTGAATAACTCCACCTCGCCTAGCCGCGAAGACCAAGGAAAGGCTTTCACCACTGTCTCTCCAGTCCAGAGCGTTTCACTGGCGCTCTGGGTGTGAGGCTTCTTTGGGAGACTGTCCCCATTGCTATTGGAGCTGCAATTGGGGTGGGGGGAATTCTTCGCTTTCTGTTCTGTAGGCGCCAGGCGCTGTACAGAACCGGCTGGCTCCGCACACTCGTAGCTGACGTCATCGCTGGCTAGGAACCAGCCGCAGGTAGACCTGGGCTCGGCCAGCCTCCGGCTTATGACGTCACTTCCGGTGGGCGGATCCTGACACGTGCCAATCAAAAGTGAGTTCCTTTTCTTAAATCATTTAGATGCCACCACTGGTTCCTCCCCTTCCTTGTGTCCTCACAACACCACATGCACATGCACACATCAAAGCAACTTTGTTTATATAGCACCATGAGCAGAGAACAGTAGGGTTGCCAGCTGTCAATTTGAGCTTTTGTTGCCCAGGAAGATTTACCATTTTTCTGCATCTTAAGATACTAGTGGACTTTTTAGTGGTCATGATTTTACTTAAAAAAATTTACAGCGCAATCCTAGAGTGCCCCTTGCGTTGACGCGACGTCATTGCGTTGACGCAAGGGGTAGAGCGCCGGTGCACGGGCAGTGAGCAACGCCCCCGCATCAGCGCTCCAACTCTGAAGCCGACGCTGCTCGCAGTAGACTTCAGCGCGCCAACGGAGAGCCTCTTTTGCGCTGACCAAAGACGGTCAGCGCAAGGGATTCTCTGTCCCGTTTCAGGACAGGGATTGGTGGGAGGTGGGGGAAGCGGAACCTGGGCGGGTTTGGGAGGTGGCCATACGGCCACTTCCTAAGCCCGTCAGTGAGGCCGCGCGGCCCCGATTGAGGCCGTGCCGTCTCCTTGGATCTGCGCCCACCCTTTGGGGGCGCAGATCCGAGGAGCACATAGGGGAGGCTGGAGCCTCCCCTACGGTAAAGGAGCACATGCCTTGCCATTCCGGTGTTGGGGGATTGCACCCATATAGTGATTGCTCTGACTCTGAAGATTGTCTGTTCCATTACGGCAGAGGTCCCATAATTTTCATTTGCCAGGACTACATCACTCAGTTTTGCAGTGGGTTGGACTGGGCCAATTATAGAAACTCGTATTGTAAATACATTTTGTACATATGAATTTTTACAACTAAACAAAAATAACTAAAGAAAAATGTAGGGGTTGTGGTGGTACAGTGGGTTAAACCACTGCTGCTGGGCTTTCTGACCAGAAGGTTGGGAGTTCAAGACTGCGCGACGGAGTGAGCTCCCGTTGCTCGTCCCAGCTCCTGCCAACCTAGCAGTTCGAAAGCACCTTAAAATGCAAGTAGATAAATAGGGACCACTTCGGTGGGAAGGTAACGGCATTCTGTGTGCTAAAGCGTATAGTCATGCTGGCCCCATGACCACAGAAGCTTGTCCTCAGACAAACACCAGCTCTACAGGCTTAGAAACGGAGATGAGCACCGCCCCCTAAAGTTGGTCACAACTAGACCATTCGGTCGTGGGGAAACCTTTACCTTTAAACAAAAATACAGTATTTACAAAATATTTGCAACTGTAAAGCTGCTTTCGTTCTCTCACTCTGTGTGCTTGTGTGTGTGTCTGCCTGCCTGCTACAGTACCTCAATCCAGTATTTGCTTCATCCAGCAGGAAGATGCAGATTGACAGGCCAAGGTCGGTGGAGAAGAGGAAAGAGTGCAGGGGTGCATGTAATTATGGTACAAGAGTCAGTGGGTTCGTCAAAATGTGTTGGGCTAGACTGAGGTCTGCAAGTTATAGTTCAAGGACTCCTGCTTTAAAAGTTCTAAAGCAGTGCTGCTGCTGCTGCTAGGATATAAGCTCACTTCCTTTCCTTCTTCTCCTGGACCTTGACAAGACTCTTTCCCTGTCTGCTGAACTAGTCTTGCTCCACAGTAGATGTGGAAGGAGGCAGGGGAAGAAGAATATTGCTGGGTTGACAACTGGGATAGCAAGTGCCTGCACTGGCTTGCTGGAGGCACTGGGACAAAGTCCTGTCCCAAAGCCCCCATGGCACCCCTACCCACCCAATGGTGCATGGGCACTACCACTGCCACCAGTACTGAGGGCTGAGGGATTGGCCTGGCCAAACGGCCCATGAGCTTGGGCTCTCAGCCACTGCCCAACCTGAGACTGCATCTCAGCTGGCAATCTAAATAACAAATGCAATAACTTTACAATTTGATCCTACATCATATTTGTCCAAAAGGCAAGATGAAAAACATACAGAAATACAATATGCAGCAACAGGCAAGAACAAGGCCACTGACTAAGGAGCTTAGAGAATGCGGGCGAAGCACAACAAGGAAAAGTCATCCCCTCCCAAGCCTACAAGACAGCACACGTGCACACACGCTTCCTGACTAGGAGCATGAGCAACACATAATCAAGTAATATATTCATTTGGCAGAGCTCCAGGCTATCCTGTCCGTAATTGTGACAGTCCTGGATGCAGAGGAAGGGGCCAAGATATAGCTCTGACTGGACTGTGCCACAAATGAAGCTTCAGAAAATGTTCTTCATAAATGTATTCAACTGTCCCTGGAAACCAGCAAGGTTCATCATTGCCACTTCTTCCACAGCACAATCCTATATGTTTAATTGGAAGTAAGTCCCGCTGTGTTTAAGGGAGGCTTCTCAAGTGTGTTTAGGACTGCAGCCTTAAGAGAACGTCCACTCTAAACGTTAATGGCCATTCATAGACATTATGCTTTTCATCTATCATCTTCTTTAACATAAATTGCTCCTGTTCCATCCTTGTACTATCACATCTCTTTTTAAACTTTCTAATCTAAGTGAAAGCATCAAACTCCTCCTTTAATTTATAATCTTAAATTAAAGCTTCTTAATTTTTTAACAAAATTTATGTCCTGCTTTTTTTTTTCCTGCCCTCTAAGATGTCCTGAGCTAACAATTGCTACGCGTACATCATACACACCAAATTAGTACAGGCATACGTTCAAGCACACCAATGAATGGTCTGTAATTCTTGTGCGTTACGAAGGGGTTTGCGCAACTCGAACTGCGTGATTTGTCAAGCGTCGCTCAAAGGAGCCCGTCCGCTGCAAGGGAGCTCCCTTGCCCTGCTGTAAGTACTGCACACCCTTCCAGCAAGCGGCCCGGAGGAGAGCGCGGGGGGGCTGCTCCTGTGAGCCTGGCTGGTGGCCCCTCCTCAGCACAAACCTTGCCTAGGAAATGCAAGTGAAGTCGGGATCAGGCTCTTCCTGAGCTCGGAACCCCGGCGGGTGCCTCGGCTCGGCTGATACGCTCTACGGCCGGGAAACAGAAGCGAAGAGCGATGCGATACGGCTGAAAAACCGAGCCCCGGGGAGGGCGGAGGCGGGCGCTCGGCAGCTCGGCGTTCTTCAGCCTAGGCTGGAGGATGCGCTCTGCGCTCGGGGTGGTGCCTGCCTAGTCCGGAAGGAATCGTGGCGCTGCCGCCCCCTCAGGCCACTGACTCTTCTCCGATGGTGTGAAGGACCGCCGGCCACGGCCCTCTCCCGTGCCCAGCGCCATGAACTTGCTCCCGGCCAACCCGCACGGAAACGGGCTGCTCTTCGCCGGCTTCAACCAGGACCACGGTGAGTGTCTCGGGGGCTCTGGAGGGGGCCCTCGGTGGGTCCGCCGCCCGTGGGGGGAGGGCTGGGTTGTTAGTCGTCCCCCTGCACCGGCCTCTGCCTATCTCCGCCGCTCCGTCTGTCTCAAGCGCCCCCCCTCCAGGGGAGGGGATATCCGAGGACTCTTCCCCCCCCTCCACTTCCTTCTCTGCCTGGGCCTGCCTCGGGGGTCCCGAATCTGCCGTCAGTCTTGAACCGCTTCCTTGGTGTAGGAATAGGGTTTGCTTGCCGGTTCATGCAGCTGGAGAGAGCCCCCGCCCCCCTTCTGTGTGGGAATGCGGTGCATCATCTCTCTGTGATGTTCAAGAGATCGTATAAATGGTTGCTACTAATTTGACACTCTCTCCTTTCTGCCTCTGATTGTTTTGGTTAAGTAGTGCTACCATCTACCTTGTTGGCCAATTCAGACTGCTATGCATAGCTGTATTTTTCTCTCCTCCTGTATTATTTCATCCTGTTCAAAAATTTTTTCCTTCACTCCATGTTGTTGTTTGGCCTTTCTCTTTAAGAAGCTGCTCATCGATTCTCATTGACACACTTGGTGCCTGGCTTGTTTATCAGACTGATTCTCCTGTCACTTCCTCAGCAACTATGCCATCACTTAACCATTCAGCTCAAAAAGCAAGCATTGGATCTAATACGACTTTCTTTTCCAAAGTGGCTTCTAGGTTGGTACATGGCAGGATCACAGTTACTTTTGCCCTACAGTGCAATGAGTCATTCTATTTCTCAGGCTCACTTCAGAGTTCATCATCAAAATGCAGTTCTTTCTGAAGTGCCTGTTTTCTTAGGCATATAACCTTGTCTGCAGGTAGTAAGAACAGTTGCATTACTTTTCAACAGAGGGGCAGTTAAAAGTTTGTTGAATTTAAAAAACCCTCACTTGAAAATTCAAACTGTTGACACTCGCAACATGAATATAGCAAAAGTAAAACCTGCATCTTCCAGGGTGTCTTGCTCCCAGCTTCCCGCAACCCACCTGAT
>JAJKFI010000120.1:2006782-2417132 GCA_029204185.1 Lerista edwardsae
GCATCTTCCAGGGTGTCTTGCTCCCAGCTTCCCGCAACCCACCTGATATCAAGTCCATATGCAAAGTCTGAGAAACACTGCTATAGCTTAATGCCTGCAACAGTCTCCACTGAACAGCCATAAGCAGTTTGTTATTTGACTCTGGTAGGGAAGCCAGTAGGCACCTAAGCTTGCAAATTGATGAGTGTCCTTGCTTTACTGTGTTTTGTTCATCACTGAATTGTCCCAAAGAAAACCAAGTGTAATAAAGTTTGCTAATGTGGCTGAATTGGGGCAGGGTGGAATTGATTTTCCATGTGCATCTTACTGTCTTTTGCCTTTCAGCCTGGCAGGTAAGCCACTTCACATGTTGCAAGAGTGTATGCTCAATAGGGAGCAGCAGCCAGTTGTGACAAGGATACTTGTTTAGTACACATGTCACAATCCTACTTAAAGCCTTTTCAGGCATTAAATTTTTAACTTTCTGAATTGCAAGCTATTTCTCAGCTATGTTCATTTGGGGTTTTTTTCAGCTAACAAAAAGGGATATGAGTCATTAGAGCAATATAAACTAGGATGCATCAGTTTCCTTCTATTTCAAAATAGTGTGTCCTATCCTATTCTGTCACTTGAGGATTTACTGAAAACAATTTCCCCTTATATTCCTGTTCCCCTTATATTTCTTTAGCCTTCAGAGAAGGAAAAAGTCCTGCATTTCTTAGTTATATATAGAATCCTAAACAACCTTTTTGGACTATGATAATGATAGCAGCTTAAACCCAGAAGGGAGTACTCTTGTCGCTGTAGACATATCCAGACCTGCTGCTGATCCAGACTATTGGATGAGGAATACAGGAGGGAGAACGGCTGATATTGATATCAGTAGCTGATATTGATAGGTTGAGGTGCACAGAATTCTGTATAGGATCAGGCTAGACTACTGCAATCTCCTGTACAGTTTGCTGTGAGTAAGGCCTGTTAAATACAAGGGAACTTGCTTCTGAATGCGCATGCATTAGATCAGGTTGTAAGGGAGAAAATGGCAAATACACATGGCATTTTGCAAGCATTATCAATGTTTTCATGCTATATTATACACAGTTTCTACATGTGCTTATTTCTTATTCATCTGCATTGCAGACGTGCATAATTGGGGTGAATGCAAGCAAACCTGTACAGGATGAGGCTACAGATCCATCTTGTCCAACATCCTGTTTCCTACCATGGCTCACCAGCCTGCTTTAGGGAAGGCCACGAGCAGGAAAGAGAAGCATACTTCTCCCTGCCATTGCTTCTCTGCAGTCAACTGGTATTCAGTTGCTGCTGAGTTATTCTATCGTGTGCTACAAGAGTAACAAATGTGTTCTTATGAGCCACGTTCCATTTGAGATGGGTGTCTTCTTGCCACTGTAATATCCTAGAACCTGGGAATCGGTCATACAAATTTATTTCTTTAATACTTTTATACCATGCCTTTTGCTCACTCTGTGGGTGCCCAAGTGCCTAACAAAATATATAAATATAAGAATGCGTTCAGAGAAGGGCAAAAGTTGTGGTCAGCAAAGATATGAGTCAAAAAGCTAAGTGTACAGGAGGCATGATCACAAAGGATCATTTTTGTGCCTGGTGGGGTTGGGGAAGGCTGCTGCAATAGAATTAAGCATGGCATCCTGTAACTGGCCCACTGAGATCTGGTTTCAAATCCCTGTATGCCGCGAAACTGGTTGGATAATGCTGGGTCAGTTACCTGATCTAACCCAGATATAAAGGAGTGGTTGTGAGGCTGAATTGGAGTAATTCCCAGGGACACTACTCTGCATTCCAGGAAGGAAGAACTGGCATACATGTGAGAAATAACAGTACACAGCTAAAGGCAGCCACTTCTGTTCTAATCTGCTAAGTACACTGTCTGCTCAGAACACTGTCTCTTGAATAAACCTTCATTTATATGGTTGCCAGGACTGAAGCCTGAGGTGATCATCTCCTTTTGTTTAAAAAAAATTCTTTTGAATTTAGGGTGCTTCGCGTGTGGAATGGAAAATGGATTTAGAGTGTTTAATGCCGATCCACTCAAAGAGAAAGAGAAACAAGGTGAGATGCTTCCTTGGTATCCATTAGTGCTCTGCTGTGATTCTTTCATCTTAAATCTGTGAACCCTCTGGTCCCAACTTGGAAGTAAATCCTACTGAGTTCAGTGGGATTTGCTCTCCGATGTGCATAGTTTTGTAGCCTTAAAGTAGTAAGCCCTGCTTGCTGAATTTTAATCAGGTTTTTAAAAAGTTTTTGGCAATACTATTTCCTGTTCCTTGGAGAATGTCCTGACCTATAATATTATGGCCATAATGTGTTGGAGGAGAACTTCTGAACACATTTGTTGAGGGGATGCTAGTGACGCATCGTCTTGAAACAAAGTAGGGAAAGTTTCATGATAAAAGGGACCTGATCCTACCTGTCTTTTATCATGTCTTAATAGTCATCCTAATCCGTAAAGATGTTCTAAGTGTTTAGTTAGCAAGACTTTGTATTGAACGTTTTAATTTAAAAAATCCTCTTTTTTTTTCCTCTTCCAGAATTTCTTGAAGGTGGTGTTGGTCATGTTGAAATGTTGTTTCGCTGCAATTATTTAGCATTGGTTGGTGGAGGAAAAAAGCCCAAGTACCCACCTAATAAAGGTACAATATTGTCTAGTAAGAATTAAATTGGATCCAAATGTGGCCCTAAAAACTTACCAGTTATCTCAGGTTGGTCCAGCGTATGGATCAAAAGGTCCTTTTTGGTGGTCCTCGAATGCCACTCCACAGCCACTAGTCACCGCCTTCTCCTGCATCTGTGGTTTTTCAATCTCCACCTGCTCCATTCCAGCTTCTCCTTTGGAGAAGGAGGAGCCAGAATGGTGCAGTAGGGAGATAGAAAGCCCCAGTACACACACTGCAGCCTCTGTCTCCTGCTGCCTGAGCTTGCCAAGTAACTTCAGCACCTAGAAGTAATTGGCCATGACATCATCATGGCACCACCAATTACTTCTGCATCTGCGCACTCAGAAGGTGATGCCAGGGTCATGCCTGCCTCTGGCTGTTAGAAGTTGGACTGCCCGAAGTTAACTTTTCAACTGGTATTGAAGCACACTTTAGCTATGACTCTTAACAGCACAATCCTATACATTTCTACTCTGATGTAAGCTACTGAATTCATTGGGACTTACTCCCACGTAAGTGTGCAGAGGATTGCCGCCTCAGAGTAGGTTTGAATTTGAATAAATGTTGACTCTGCTGTTGCCCTCATTCTAGATACATTAGTTGCCTTCTCTCTTCCTCCTCCCTCCCCCCCCCCCGCTTCGGCCAGCTGCTTTGGTCATGCCATGGAGAGTTGAACCTCTTTTCTCTAAGGCTTCATCACAACTGCATATTTCATATCAGGCCACAGTTCCCTGTTCTGACTCCTATTCAGTCACCATTAACATGAATATGAAAATAAATCTGAATTGCCACCTGAAGCTGCTCTGTTAATGTACAGTTTCTTGTGGTTAAATGACTGTACTTCATTCTAGAAGGAGGCAATGACTGAACAATCCATTCTTCAGCCAGTAGCTAGACCAATTTCCATCACTGTTCCTCAATACTTGTGTTTTTCCAGATGGCCAGAGGGTAAACTGATTTTAGATGAGCAGGGATGATATTGTACCTCTTCTGGTAGGAATGTTTCCATTAGTAGCTGGAGAGGAGAAGAGGGATAAGTCACAGAATGGATCACATAAGCCTTACTAGGAGTTAGGATGAATTCAGTGTAAATGAATTCAGACTATAGCACCTTAAAGACAAACACATTTATTTTGACATATACTATAGTTCACATCATTGAATGCTTGCTAAAATGTATTTGTTAGACTTAAAGGTGCTACGAGTTTGTGTGTGCTTCAACAGTCTGTTTTACTCTGGAAGCTAATGGTAAGGGTGGACTTAGAAAAACCAGGCCTCGGGGTGTGTGGCTTCCCTTGTGTTAAATGTGCATTGTGGAATACAGATTATTCATGGAACTAGCTTGCAGAAAAGGGTGTGCTGTTTTGACAATTGCATTTTTAGACTAATAAGAGTGCTTCTGCTGCTGCAGTGATGATTTGGGATGATCTGAAAAAGAAGACAGTTATCGAAATAGAATTTTCCACAGAAGTCAAAGCAGTTAAGCTGCGAAGAGATAGGTGAGTCTGGTCATACTGCATTTCCCAAAAAGAAAAACCACATTGTTTTGCATGTAGTTTCCCCCCCCCCCATGCCTTCAACTTTTTATAGAAGGAGAAACCTGTGGAATGTCTCATCTTAACATCAAACTGAACATCTTGTTGAGCTGTTCTGGATGTGCTGGAAGAAGATGGAAAGACAGGATATTCAGTTGACTTGTGTCTTTTGTTCCTCACACTTCCCCATCTCATCTTAAACCAACCTTGCCCAGTACCCACAGCCAGAGGCATAGCCGGTCATTTATTCTATTATTATTTTACACATTTTTAATACCACCCTTCCTTTAAGGAGTTTAGGATGGTGTGCCTGGTTCCTCCCTTGCTTTTGTCCTCGCAACAGCTCTGTGAGGGAGGTGAGGCTCAAAGATCATTAGGCATGATATGAAATGAATACTGATAATGGCCAGCAACACAGTGCAGTTAATATTTTCCAACAAGTAATGGATGAATGTCAGTGCCCTTCTCTGCTATTGCACCCCTGCGCATAGTCCTTGGTGACATACTGCCCCTGGAGGTTCAATGTAGCCATCGTGGTTAATAACAATGATATGACTATAGTTATTAACTATAGACCATATAATGCCTATAGTCCACCATGAAAGTGATCTAACCAGTGACCGACAACAGCCAAACTTCCCACCAGTGACATCACTAGAGTTGGTGTCACCCAGGGTGGTAACTCATGGTGTTGCCCCCAACCATTTATTTTACTGTAGAACAGTACAGGTCACCCAACAAGCTAGTAACCAACAAAAACCTTTGGCCAACTTGATAACACTCGCGCAACTGAACAGGTATAAGCTCTAATAACATAGAATGGGGAGCTGACTAATAATATCTTATTGGATCCATGCTATGTCATAACACCTTGTTAGCTCTCGGAACACTCTGTCTCATTGATCAGTTTTGAGTTACATTTTTGGATGGATGAGATGGTTCTGTTACTTCCTGGACCATGCAGTGAAGAAATTGGTGGGTACCTCTGCAGTTGAAAACGTTAATTCTGCTTTCTGATGTCATATTAGTCATATCATGTGATCTGAGAATGTGCATTGTTACCTGGTGTGTTTTTCATCACTGGAGGAATCTATTGATGTGCAGAGACAGAGTGCAGTAGCCATGGGATATAAGAAAGCACAGAGGAGGAGAGCTGGGGGAGAAAGAGAATCTACAATGATCCGAAGATTTGGATTGTGGTATTGTGGCTCTCTGTAGCCTGAACCAAAGGATAAAGGCAAAAACAGACCCTTGATGGGCTGTGAAATCACTTGTGGTAGGAGAGCCAGTCTCTCTCTCCCCATACTGTTCTTAACTAGCATTGCAGCCACTTGAAGAAGTTACAACTCGGCAGCCAGCTGATTAAGCAGTTTCTGATTGTTAAGGATGCCCACCTACATTGGAGGCAAGGGGCTGATTTCCTGGGGGAATGGCCATGTTGCAAGATGACCCACAAAAGGCTGGCTCCCTGGGAGGCACTAAAGCAGGAGTTTTCAGCTGTGCTGTAGAAGAAACAGGCTGGGAAGGAAAGGGAGTAGTTATCTGTCCTGAGTGGTAGCTTGGCACTATGGTTCTTGGGTAGTGGAGGTGCTTTATGCAGTACCAGTGGCTAGCATAAACAAATGCAGCAACAATGCAAGGGGCCAGTGAATTAAGGAAGAGCACAAGGGGTCTGTCACCTACCTTTTTATACTCTAAATTTCCATAGGAATATATGGGATCTTCTATGGAGTGAGCTCATCAAGGTGCAACAAGGAATTATTGAATAGTTTTATAGGTCAGTGCCTTAATAGATTCCTTGATTGAATTTAGCCATGGAGTTGGTGAGGACAGGAAAAAGTGGGGGTCTTTCTCTGGGTCATTAACATCTTTGTAAACTCCAAGATAACACTCATAATACGTGGTTTTGGGTTGTTGTTTTAGATGTGTTGGACAAGCAAAGTGCAGCTGTGTATGGAATGTTTTCCAACCAATGAAAGCCAGCTTGTTAGTATGGGTGGATGAATGATCACTCTGATAAATCAAAACTGTGGCCTTCCTTGTAACCTGGATTTTGAAGCCTCTTGCCTTTAACTGAAAGGTCAGGTACTGGGCTGCCTTGTACTCTCCTGGCAGGTACCCTGTGCTGCTACAAACACATGTGTACAAACGTCCTGTGTCACTCATCTAGCATACAGATTAAAACACTGGGCAACAACAGTAGCCACCCTTGCTGAAGCGAAGTTAGTCTAGACTTGGTCAGTGTCAGGATGAGAACCTCATGTAAATTGCCTTGAAGGTCCTGATGGATAAAAGGCAGGATGTAAATGCAATGAAATTGAAATAGTTTTGACAATCCCACTATTGACACTGTCAAGACTAGAGCAAAGGCAGGAACACAATGTACTTGGTACTAAATCAGCTTAACTAGACAGAATGCTTACTGGTGACGTGTGTGTGCCTTGTCTTTTTCAGAATTGTGGTAGTTTTGGATTCCATGATTAAAGTTTTCACATTCACACACAATCCTCACCAGCTGCATGTCTTTGAAACCTGCTACAACCCTAAAGGTAAGCTGTTTCCAGTACAAAAGCTGTAAGTTGGATGAAAAAGTGTCTTGGATAGTGGTTTCTGCTGTTGTGCTCCCTAAGAGCAATGAGTGCTAGCTTCATGAAGCTTATTCTTCTCTTGAAAAACAACATGGATCTTTTTGGACATGTTACTGAACCGTTCAGTCTCATTAAATGTATGATAAAACTTATGAAGACTTTTGTCTTCTGTCTTCCTGAACCTATTGTATAAAATTTGAAAAACAGCTTGTGAAATGAAAATTGAAACTGGAACTGCAGCTGCACTGTGGCATTTCAGTATTGTATCTAAATTGCTTATATAAGCATTACATTTTTGGCTACATCTTACACAAGAATCTGCCTAGCAGCGTGTGTGCGTGCGTGCAAGGTACACAAGTGTATGTATATGTTCTAAATCTGCAAGTGTATGTGTGTGTTCTAAATTTTTGTTGGCCTTGAAAGATGCCAGGGTATCCAGGTATCTTTTGTATGCTTCCTAAGGCATCTGGTGGGCTGCTGTGAAGCTGGACTAGGTGGGCCTTAGGCCTGATCCAGCAGGGTTTTTCTTATGCCTTTATCCTGAGGCTCTGACAGTTTTTAGGGGTGAAGGGGAAGAAATGTGGTTGTAAACACAGCTGTCTTTCAACTGTTGATTTGTGTTTTTTAGGCCTTTGCGTCCTGTGCCCAAACAGTAATAATTCCTTACTTGCATTCCCTGGAACACACACTGGGCATGTGCAGATAGTGGATCTGGCAAATACAGAGAAACCTCCTGTAGATATACCTGCTCATGAAGGGGTCTTGAGCTGCATAGCTCTAAACTTGCAGGGAACAAGAATTGCCACCGCATCAGAAAAAGTAAGCAAATTGACAAAGCTAGGCAGTTGATTAGAAGGTCACAGAGCTATCTTTAATGATCTAGTATTAAGCATGAGTGTATCTGTGTACCTATTTTTATTAACTTGTAAGTCTAGGTAAGATACTGTTGATCTTATTGGATAGACGAGTAGAGTGGTAGTAAATTTTAAAATGCACGTGCTTCTCATGATGCCTTCCCATATTGTATTTGCCCCTATTATGGTTATAGCAGCAACAAAATCTTCTCCTGTTACTTATTTCTGTTTTGAAAATTAAGATCATGCTCATTTTAGTTCACAACTCTAGAGCAGGCTGCAGTAGTTCAAAACAGAAAAAAAATTCAAATAGAATTTTAAAAATCCCTGATAAATCTAAGAGGCATGTTAGAATGCTAGCCTATGCATGCATACTCAGAAACCCTACTCTGTTCATCTGGATTTATTTCTGATAAATTTTCATAAGATGGTAACGTTAATGTAACATGAGTGGTGTATTGACTCTCAAACAGCCCTTGGGAAAGACACTGATGTATGTATGTCTTCAGTTTGCCTCCTGTTGAGCCTACTACTACTCTGCTGTCGTCCTTTGAAAAAAGTTTCAAAGACACCACTTGAACACTTTGGCTTATAACATCGCCACTCCTACTATAGAAGTCCTATACTAGAGCAGGGGTCCCCAAGCTGGAGACCGCTGTGCACAAAGAACTCCTTCCCTGTTGCAAGCAGCACTTACCATTCTGCTGTGCCATTGCTTCTGTTGCCCCCCTCCCCAGTCTGTGCACAGGGATGGTCTGGGCAATCGTGCCTATTGCTCATTGTTCCAGAAGGATTTGGACCAGGATTTCTGGGCAGATTTGACTGCCTAGTCCGGCCCGGTGCACATATCAGGGGGCAACAGAAGCAGCAGCGCTGTGGAACAGAAAGTGCTGGTCACAAAAGGGAGTGCTTTTGTGTAACGCTGGATCTGGCCTATGGGCCGGAATGTGGCGAGCCCTGACTGTAATCATTGCTCCTCCTTGACTACCCCACTGGGGAAGACTCTGTCTGGTACAGAGTCAGCTTCAAATTTTTAAAGTAAGTTTCTTAAAGCAAGAAACTTCAGATGTAGTGAGGCGGCATCTGAAAACACGTGGGCTCCATTTGTAAACATTGTTTTCTACAGCAATCTTGTCCCTCATGCATTGCTTCTAGCTAGTTCCCCAGTGGCTTGTCCCCACTTAAGCCTCTCATCCTGCTGCTTCCTGCCACTCTATTGCTTGCCAAAATTTCCCAAAATTTATAGAAACGCTGAGGTCAGAATAAACAAAGTGGGTTCAGTTTATGCAATCATTCTCAATGTTTTTATTCTTTCAAAATTGAAACTTCCATGGTGCTAAACGTGTGTATTTTGATGCAGATAAAGTGTTCTGAGAGGAGATCCAAGAACACTAGAAAGACAGTACTGGATTTTAAAATACTTTGATGAGTTATGTGTAGAATTGTAGATAAAAATTAAGGCAAAGCGTTCCATATAGGAAGGTGCGTAGCCATGATCGTGGCTGGTGGTAAAAAAATGTAAACAGTTTCTCATCTGTTTAAGCAACCACATCCTTGTGTCATATTTGTCTTGGGAGACCTAATGCTGCTTTTGAAAAAAATCTTTGCATCATACGTCTTTTGAAAAAGTGTTTTTTGCTTTTCAAGGGGACTCTTATAAGAATATTTGATACATCATCAGGGCACTTAATCCAAGAGCTGCGCAGAGGATCTCAGGCTGCCAATATCTATTGGTAAGCTTTGTTATTTTATTGATGGGCTAAGGGGCTTGGCAGCAGGTTTTGCCTTGAGTCATTAGGGTTGGGTGGCTGCTGTCACTTGGATGGGAGTGTGTGTTTACCTGCACTTATAAAATTGCTTTCAGGGTTTCTTTAGTTAAGACATATGCACAGGTAGATGAAATGAATTATCATTTGCAATACTGGTATATGAGGACTAGGATGTATTAAATTGCTGTAGCAAATTCAGAGTTGCAGGTAGACTAAATATTTGGAGGCTTGCCTTGAGCATTTGATGACTTGTGGGAGTTTGTGTTTGAAATGCCCTTAACATATGCCCTCTAAGAGCAGCAGCAGCAGTATATCTTAAAAGGGATTTAATCTTTGGTTTAAATGTGAACACTGACCCTGTCTGATAAATCTTCTTAACAGCAGTGTGTGAAATACAAAATATAGAATATTTTGAAATATAAAATACTTTTTCCATCAGTATTAACTTCAATCAAGATGCTTCTCTCATCTGTGTGTCAAGTGACCATGCCACGGTGCACATCTTTGCAGCAGAGGATCCTAAAAGGAATAAGCAGTCAAGGTAAGAGGCTGGGTGAGATGAGAGGAGAGGAGCATGAGGACTAGGCCTGTTCTCCATGAAATAGTCTATCATGGAGTATTCACCTCATGGTATTATCCTCATGGTTAATTTCCACAGTGAAATGGAGCTTCATGTGCAGTACATTGCATGCCTTGTTTGTAACATTCCTAATGTATTTGGCTGGTCAATGTAGGAAAGGGAATGCTGCTGACTGGACACTTGGTCTAAGCTACCAAGGCTTTTCTGGTAACCAGAGCCTTTACTGAGACAGACCATTGGTTCATCTAGCCCAGAATAATTTATTTGGCCTGGAGATCTCAGGCAGAGGTCTTTCCCAGCCATGAGAACCTATACTAGACTACAATTGTTGCATTTCAATGGGAAATTCTAACTCATTCCAAGATCACCCTAAATGCCTAATACCATAAGGAAAACATTATATGGAATGATAAAATAGAATAACAGTATATCGCATCAATGGTTAAAGTTGTCAATGAAAATGTTTCAGGAGTTCTAGCATCACAATGAGGTCTTAAGCTTTAGTTACAAACTATGAGCAGCTCTTGCATTTCACCTGTTTTTCGACCTTATTCTGTTCCTTAAGTCCCATATTCACAGTAGTTTGTAGAAACACAGCTCGAAAACAGGTGCACTGCTTGATAGGTAGTGT
Organism: Lerista edwardsae; assembly: GCA_029204185.1. Taxonomy (NCBI): domain Eukaryota; kingdom Metazoa; phylum Chordata; class Lepidosauria; order Squamata; family Scincidae; genus Lerista; species Lerista edwardsae. Next base: position 2,017,415 of record JAJKFI010000120.1, read on the forward strand.
GTTCCCCTGTTTCATGGCATGTGCATTACATACTTCTTTGTATCTTACACAAAGGAGCTGCCTCTTCCCAAGCCATGCTCTGTCCTCGGGGTCTTGAAGAACTTTTTCCCTAAAGCGCACCCAAGTACAGGGGACCTTCTGGATCACTGTTCTACAAGAGTGAGAAATCTAAAATTCAGTTCAACCTCCTGGCACATGAGGCAAACTTGTCCTCTTTTTGTTTTCCTCTGGATCTCAAAGTGGAATAGAAGTATACCCACGGAGTAAAATGAGAGGAAGACCTTACCTCAGCAAGAGTCTTTGTCCTCCCCCCCCCCTTTTTCCCCACCAAGATTTTGATACAAGGTCTGGGAACAGTGAGAGGGAAAAAAGGACAAATGGTCTCATGTGCAGCATGTAAGGGAAAATCTGAGTAGCGGGGGTATTTATAAAGAGGGAAGAGTATGTAAACAGTTGAGTATTGTGCATGAAAAAAGGCCTACACTAGAGAACAAAAATGCACACACTCCCTGACTTACTTACGAGTTCTGCTCTGGCCACACTTATGCAAGTCAACTTTTTGTAATTTGGATTTATTTATATGCATGAGCAAGGAAATTGCTGTGCAAGGAGAAAGTGGGCAGCCATTTGGTGGTGGTATGGGTTAGAGAATGCTTTGCTATAGTTCAAAATTACTCTACTCAAGGCTCGTGTATGTTTACAGAAAGTCAAATTTGAAATTTTAAGAGTAATCGGTATAACCCCTGCTAACTGGACAAGAGGCACTTTTTCCAGTGGTGTTCCTCTTATATTTAGCAGGGGGAGAGTAACTGTCCCTCTTCACCCCTGCGCAGTCTTTCTAGTTGCTGTTGCTGGCCGTCTGCCTTTTTTTAGATTGTGAGCCCTTTTGGGACAGGGAGCCATTTAACTTTATTATTACTATTTGCCTGTAAACCGCTTTGTGAACTTGGTGTTGAAAAGCGGTATATAAGTACCTGTTGATTGATTGATTGATAACACAGCTTTGGTCTGGCTTTTGAATTTTTTTGAATGTTAGTGTAACATAATTTAATTATTAAATTTAAAATCCATAATCCAGCAAGTATTAAGTTGCTATGAAGCAAATGGATCGCTCAATTTTGTGTCTGAAATGCTTGGAATAAGCATTTTTTAACTAACTAATGCTTATAATGTAACTACCAGTAAAATTAGACACGGAAATAATTGAGGCACCTTGGGGCCAGTTTGCTTCAATGGTTGGAGTTCTGGCTTCAGGTTGTATTGAAGGAATTTCTTTGCTTTTTCTCTTCCAGCTTAGCGTCTGCCAGCTTCCTGCCCAAATACTTCAGTTCCAAATGGAGCTTTTCCAAATTTCAGGTTCCCTCAGGCTCTCCCTGCATTTGTGCCTTTGGAACAGAGCCGAATTCCGTCCTAGGTAAGGCTCTAGATCTGCTGGAGGAAAATCCACCTTCAAGCACAGCCTATGAGTTTGTGCCTATCTAAATAAGCTTTTAGTGGGGTCACTGTAACCCTGTTTACTTGAAATGCTTCAGTTGCAGTTCTTGTTTGTCAGTGGTATAAAGCGTAAGGTCTACAGGCCAGATATGGTTTGCGAAAACTCTTTATCTGGTTCACATGATAGCTGGGCTCTCTGAGCACCACCATCAGCTGCTGAGCTGCAAAGTGATACATTGGCAGAAGTATCACTGCTGAAAAAGGTGGACTGTGGGTTTCAGCAGAGGTGCTCTGCTGAGGCACTGGAAGGGAGGAAGGTAAGGAACAGTATGGGGGAAGAGGCTGATCAAGAGGGATGAGAAAGGGAAAAGCTGTGGATGTGCTGGTGTTTTGCAGAGCCCTTCTCAGCTGCTGAGTTATTAATATAAGTGGTACTGTGGCAGGAGTGGCACTGCTGAAAAAGTGGCCTGTGTGATAATTAGGCTTTCCCAAATTGAAAAAATGATCAAGAGCTGCATATTTCCTCTTGTCATTTTAGCTAATGTATTAAGTATGGAAAAAGCTAATTTCTAGTTATTATCTGTGTAATGATGTTTCTTCCTACTTAAGGCCATTGGTTCTCACCCTCAGAAGGCGCCATTAATGCTATTTGGCTCACTGTGTAAAACAAGTTTAACATTCCAGATATAAAATGTTTACAGAATACAAGGCATGCACCAAACTATCGCTTTAGATCCTAGCATGAATTAGAAGAACAGTCAAATGAACTGCTTCTGGGGCAAGGCAAGCAAGACCACAGACTTGAGCTGAATCGGTTCCACCATACAAATTAACGTGTTCCTTGTAATCCAGTATATAGCAATAACTACCTTAGTAGAAAAATAACACCTTGGGCAAGTACGGGTAAGCAGTAGATCTTCTCTTGCAGTGCCCACAATAGTACTACAGAAACTGCTCAGTGAAATAAAATGTGAACAGGTTAGTCAACCTAACAAGCCTTTCTCTCTTCTTGTAGCGATCTGTGCAGATGGCAGCTACTACAAATTTTTATTCAACCAAAAAGGGGAATGCTCCAGGGATGTCTATGCTCAGTTCCTAGAAATGACTGATGACAAACTTTGACTGACCGGCTGGAAGTATGTGGAGGGGAAGGGCACCCGGATCTCCCTCCTGATTATTCTCCCTCTCTGAAGAGACAGCCTCTGACTACCCCAGCAGTCGACAGTGCTGCTCAAGATGGGACAGATGATCTTTAAGAAGCCCAGGCCAATATGATCAGAACAAGACAGAAGGCTAAACTCAACAGCTGGTTTTAATTGTTAGTTTTGGCTGCTGTTGTTCCTTTGACTTCCTTTACAAAAAGTTTCAATAGCCAGTGCCTATTGAGTTTTTCTCTGTAATTAACCTGTGAAGTTTAGTGCCTGACACACCATAAGGCTGAAAGAGAGGGAGGTTGGTTACGAGTGTTTTAAGCAGTTAGTGAACTCAAAACAAAAATTGGAGTTCTTGTATTGGGATGGTGGAGGAGATAGGTCAGACAACTTTGATTTTTTTTTTTTTGTATCAGCAGCTTTTGCCTTTACAAATGTCTGTTTCCTCCTCATCTTCTAATATCCAGAAAGGAGTCATGGCAAGTTTGCTCTGAGTTGTGCTTGCTCAGGGATAGAATGCTCAAAGTCCTTGTTTCCACTGTTATGAATGTGTTACCTTTTCATGTCATTTGTCAGATGCCAAAATATATATCCTGTTATGAACAGCATTACGTACTGTATTCAAATTATCATTCTGCAGGGTAAGATGTAAGTGGCATGAGAGGGGTTATCAAGCTCATAGTTAGCAGAGTTGTCTAGATATTGGAACTACAACCATTCCAGGCAATTGAGGGTTTGCTCATTGACGTTTGCACTTATGCTGTGCAAAGAGAGCTGTGAGAGACAGGTAACCCCTTATTCAGTACTCCTATAGCCTGAAATATGTCCTTCACTCATTTAGGAAGTTACTGTGTGTTTAGAACAAGCAAATCTACTGGCAATTCATAAGTGACAAATCACACAACTGCATTTCAGGTGTTTTGGAGTATGTGGGCACAATTTGAAATTACTAAAAAAAAAAACCCTTTCAAGCACAACTTTGGTTATTAGTCCCCTTAATTTCACACTTGCTTCAAAATGAATTGAAGTCTTAGTTCACATGGTAGTATGGTATCCCAATTTGTCATCTAACTTAAAAACTGTATTCAGACTTGTCAGTTTGCATGTTGCTTTTAAATGTGTATTTAATCATGAACATTGTTTTGCACACCTTTTGTAATATTCTTTTAATTAAAGTGACTAATTTGCTGTATTCATTTTATAGTAAATGTAATTCTATGTATGATCACAATTTCTACTCTCCCATTGCCTCAGTAGCTGAAGATCAAGCAATGGAAGGTGGTGGACTACAAATTAGGTATAGGCAGGGAAACCTCATACGTGATTTGTTCAAACCATAGCTTTTCGTTGATGTTTGATCCTTTAAGGCAAGTTGCAATGAAAGTTAACTTTCTAGCAGTATCTTAGATCCTATACTGGTCCTTCTATTCTCTTTCCTAAGGATAGCCTTTTACAAGGATTTATTTTTCAGGCAAAGGCTAAACTTAAATGACAAAGATGCATTAGGCTTACAGGGCTGAGAAATATGCTTCTACAGTCGGTTGTCAGGAAATCTTATTGCATATTCAGTGAGAAGTAAACCTGGCCATGTTCAATATGCCCTAAGCCACATACAATTGCTTCATACAGGCTTACTGCCAAAGCTTATCAGGAGAACCGCAGGGCTGCCATTGCTTTGCATCCAAAAATATATGGGGAAGAGGAAGTGGTGGCTAACCCACAGAGGAAACAATTTTATCAGAGGAACATTTAAACTGAAGCCAGGAAAACAAAAACCTAGAACTCCTGGTATGTAGTCTAGTTTCAGAGTTCTTAAAAGATCTTCAGTAGATAAAAGAAGGGACAGGTCAGTTTTAGCCAACTTCATTTGGCTAGTGGGAGTATCAACATGACTTACAAACATCATATACATGTACTTATACTAACCTACAATTAAGTAGCTTATTGCATAACAAGTAACTTCCCAATAACTTGCTTGAAAATGGGGGAAAATTCCTATCTGAGGCCACTGTTACAGTTTTGAGAGGGATTTGTTGTAGCATCAAAACATTTTCAATATTTCAGTAGCAGTCTCTCCTGAGACAGGATAACAGCAAAGGAACATAGAAATAAAGAACAGTGCTGCATAAGGGCAATGTTTCCTAATTAATGTCTACTCTTTAGTAAGTGAGATGTTTAAAAGCTAGTCTACACAGAAATGCATGTGTAACACTGCTGTAGAGAGTGCAGTGTCAAGTAAGGCAGTAGTAACCATATCCTGACAATTTCTTCTGGAAAACTGATTCCACCTCTATACTTCCACCTCTATATAATGCATCATTAGAAGAGCATTTGTACTAATATTTGTTCATACCTGTTTGTAATTAAAATAGGTGAACAAATATTAGCACAAATGCTCTTCCAGACAGTTGCTGGAACTTGGAGAATAAGGCACTGAGTTACACAACAAAAAATGAGTAATTCATTGTATACAATCAATTTTACTAAAAAGTATATTTTTATCCACGCTGAAGCCTGCAGTATGAAAACTAGCATTCAGCTAGTTAATCTGGGAAGCTCCTCCCAGGTAAGCAGGATCTAAGTCTTCTGCAGGGATAGGCTCTCATGACCCTCAGACAAATATCCTCAGATATCTCTGCTATGTTTGCCTATGTGACCCTAGAAGGGAAGGAGTCAATATTACAGGGTCCTTGCTCTGAACTAGGCCCAAGATATCACATCCTGGCAAGATATGAGTATCTGCAGCAATTGCCCCAATGTCTGATATAGGAGTTCTCAGAACTAAAGCTGTGAGTACCACAACCTTGAGGTGCCTCTCCTCAACAGAAGTATTCAGGATCATCCCCAGGTGCTCTGTAGACTGTGATGGTAGGAGGTAGCTCTTGTTGAAATTTACTACGAAGACAAACCTACCACGTGCTAGGGTATAGAGTCTCTCTGCCCTTGGCCATACTTGACCACTCCTTCTCCATTAGCAGGCAGAAGGGCTGAGATAGCAGGAATCCTCGGGAGTTCTCCTTCTGCACAGAAATTGGAGTGCTGGATCCCCACATCTTAGCAGAAGTACCCACTTCCTAGGGTTATTTCCCTGCACTGGAGTTTCAGTATTCTCACCACCTTGTGATACATTTGTTGGAAGAATGATAAGGGGAAAAGGTGTGCATTCTGGGATTCCGTGTCTTGCTCCAACTTGGAGAGCTACCTTCTTCCATGGAGGGTCCCAGTCAGTTGGACCTTGTGTTTCTGATAAGGTGGAAGCTCTTCATCAGGTCTGTCAGCACTTCTGGCCCTTGGCCTTCTGAGATCTGGGGTAACCCAATTTTGCAGGAAAAGATGGCTACTTGTGTGCAGATCACATTCCTTTGCTCTGAAGGTTATGATGCTCCCCAAGGAAATGGTGATCCTCTCAGCCACAAGTAAGTTAACCATTGTTAACCCCTGCTAACTGGGCAAGAGGCACTTTTTCAAGTGGTGTCCTCTTATATTTAGCAGGGGGAGAGCAATTGTCCCTCTTCACCCCAGCACAGTGTCTTTCTCGTGGCTGTTGCTGGTGGTGTTCTCCATTCTTTTAGACTGTGAGCCCTTGGGACAGGGAGCCATTTAACTTTAATGTTATTATTTGCCTGTAAACCACTTTGTGTTGAAAAGCGGTATATAAATACTAGTGATTGATTGATTGATTGCCCTGATTTTGCCCCTCTCTCCCTTGTAGGCCTAGGGCTCCCTGTGATGATTGGGAGGTCTGCAAACAGTGGCTGCTCTCCCTGCCTATATGCCATGGATGAGGCCTCTTTTTTGACTGGGCTTGCCATCTTAGCTTCAAGGAATTGGTCTAAGCTATCTGAGGCCTGGCTACCTCCTCCCTAGGCCATGGTAGGCTAGGCTGCTTGAGGGATGGGGGTGTTCACTCACTCATCCCTTTAATTAGTTCCACATAAGTAATAGATGATATGCAATCCAATGAGTGGAGAAACAACACTGTAGTTTGGGACTCAACAGTGAGAGCCAAACCCTGTGACTGTGTGGCCTGTCCTCAATTGCAGCAATCTCCAAACTGAGAGTGCTGTACCCTGGGAAAGGCTTCCCTAGCAAGACCAAAGCATTCCATTCCACCAGGGAGCCCGGTTACCTTGCCGCTGATCACCCAGAAGCAGCTGGCGGGAACGCAATTTCAGGGAAGTCAGTAGTGCAAAATGGAGGCTCTCCTATGGAATGGTAAGCACCATTCACGCAGGGGAAGGATTAGGATGGGTACCAGATCCAGCCTGCCGGCCGAAGTCCAATAAGCCCTACTCTAATGGATCAGGACCACATAGATAGGTAAAGTGTATATGCAAAACGCAGAGGATTTATACTCTACTCTCAAGGATACTAGCCTCATAATTATCTTTTTGCCATTATCCCTGAGTGGGGAAACTGTACAGAACAGGGAACCTGACTGGGAATCAGGGCCTGCCAGTGGGTCACAACCTTATTTTGGGTGCATTGCAAAACTGACAAGCTGATAGCTGACAAAGAAAATGTATTGAGTACTACGGAAACGGAGCTGGAGTAACATGCATTTGTAAGTGAGTAGGTGATTGTGCCTCAACCCACTTTGAGGGGAATACCAGGTGACCAGAATGTGGAGCTCAACACACACTCCACAAGGCCCCCCTACCACAGTAAAAAAAGATACAAACAAGAGGCTTGAGCGGCTGGTAAAGTGAAACTTTTTTTAAAAGTCTTATGAAGCTAGGTCCCAGTAGAAATTCAAGATTTTAGAACCAAAATCCCTGCACCTAAACACTGCTTCAATTTACACGAGATTACATTACAGCATGCCTAGGTCTTGCTTGTGTTTTAACCTTCTCCCATGGAAGCCGGCTACAACACCCTTGAAAATAAACCCTCCTGTTGTAAGAGGCTATGGCCTCTCTAATTTATAAGCTACATAACTTCTCGTGTGAATAATTTTGCTTGACTTAAGTATCAGATTTTTAAAATTCAAAAACTTGCAGCCATTTCCCAATTTTTCAGATTTATAAACAAATATTTTGCCAGTAATTCAATATAGTTACTTCTAAATTAGAAGTACGCTGCACACATTGTAGAATGCTGCAGTTATGCAAATTGTTTTGCCCATCTTATAATGGCTTTATAAAGTGAGCTAGTGTACAGCATTTTTTCCATAATCTTTTAATATGTATTATCTGCATTGACACTGTGACAGCTCTATGTGTGAGTTAACATGATACTTGGTACAGAGCTTTCATATTTGGTCTTCAGATAAACAGAGTTTCCAAAACTGTCTAAGCCATTCCAAGCCATTTCAGTCCATCATGAAAATACAGATTCTTCGCAAAATTAAAAAACCACATAAATAATGGTATTGCCAAAAAAGGACAAATCAAAGGTTAAAGCCCAGTCTTCACCTTTAACTCGCCTTAATATGTGAAGGGACAAGACAAGAGTGAGAATTAAAGACATAAAAGCAGTCTTCGCTTTTAGTTCAGTTAAGTTCTGAAATGTACGGTGAATTCTACTATCACAACTCTGAGAAATAACTTTTAAAATGTTCAACTGCAGAACACACAATTAAAAAAAACACATTTATTATAGTATGGTAGCCACTGTTAGAAAACCACAATAGCTACTCTTAAGACCAGAGGTCTGTGTATGACATCAAAAGTTAAGGATAAACTCGTCAGATTAATTTCTACTGGTGGGTGCTTATGCTTAAAAATATTGAATATACCTCTGACAAGATAATTTTTCTTTGCTTTTTTAAAAGGACTTGTGATAAAGAATTTTTTCCTTTTCTAAATGAACAACAGTCTGTCATTTTAAACATACACAATATTAAGCGAGACTCTTGTTTTACCTTAGACTGGAAAAATATGCCAGGGACAGTCAAAGTCAACACAAAGTAACAAACAGCAAAAGGTAGCAAGAAAGAGAAACAGACAAGTGCAGCTCTGGTCAAATTCATAGCAGTTCTTTACGTCAGTTAACGGCTCATTTACACTGTAATTTCTAATCAGTTACATGCAAGCCCAAAGAAGCATTTGATCACTACACAAGGTAATAAAATTTGATTAAATTTATCAGGCAACTGCTAAAATATGAAAATTTGCAGATGTAACAAAGTAGCTTTATCTGAACTTTTAACAGGACAAAATTAAATCATTCCATTGGTTAAAAAACCCTACATTCAGTTTTACCAAACAAAATTTCACATGAAAAGTATTGTGTGATTCCAAAGTTTCTGGAGTAGAAATGGAGTGATTTGAAATGTCAAAGACCCCATTATTTTGAAAAGAAAATGAAAGTACACATCAAAAATGTCTAATTCCACATGTGAACAACAAAATACTGCATATCTACCAACAACTGCATTGGGTAGGTCATTATGAAAGGCTAGCTGCCAAGATGTAGGAAATGGCTCCTTGCCTCTGTTCCCTTTGAGGAATATACAATCGTTTGAATTCCGGTCACATGAAGCACTTATCATGCTGTGATATACGGAGGTACTCAATCTTTAAAATCATCCGGAAGAAGTTTTAAAGTTGCAGACTTCCCCAACTTTGTATCTCATTGAAAGAGTCATTTCAGAACAGCAAGGAGGAGTGGGGGGAGGGGTCACAGCCTCTGGAACAAGATGTTTGACGGTTTGTTTTTGTTTTGCTTTAAATTAAGTTTTAAGGCCACCTGTGTTTTTCTCAGTGCTGACAGTTGAAGTCTGATCACAGGGCCCCTTTCCCCACTGTGTGAGAACATATTCAATAGTTTAGGTGTTCAAATGTCTCCTTTTGGCACCATGGAGCATTATTAAAAAAAGAAATATTCCTTAGTTCCTAGTTCTGGCTGCCTTGTTCACTCACTGCCACAGGCGGGGTTTCAACATTCACAGCTATGACTATGCTTTCCCCATCCTCTGTTTTGATACGTTTCAATTCTTGCTGTTCAGACTGGTCTCCATTCTGGCGTTTCGTTGGAAGAGATGCGGATGCAGATGCATGGGTGGCTAACATGTGTAAAGGACTTGCAGCAGCTGTAGAGGAAATGAAAGAAACCACCTCACTAAACACAGGCCAAAAAAGAGCAAGTCTGACTCCTGCAAAAATATTAAGTGTTTCAAGAAAGCCTGGAGGAAACACACACACATACACATTACACTAGCTGTTCTAATCTGGGGATAATATCTATACAGTGTGTCCCAGTATCCACCGTTTCAGTTATCCACATATACCATGGATACTGGGACACCAATTAAAAATATAGGGAACATTAGACAAATCTTTTTCTTTACTTTGTTGCAGCAAAACCACTGATGTTCCCCTATCTTTAAAAAGGCGTCCCCAGTATCTATGGTTTCAGGTGTCCATGGAGGGGAGGGGAACAGAACCCCAGCAGATACCACAGCATGCCTGTTGTTGACACTTAAAAAACATTAAATCACTCCACAACGTAGAAACATCAGACAGATCTGTGGTACACCTGTAAAGGAAAAATGATATTGCTTACCTGCAACTGCTCCTCAAGTTGGTGTTCTGTGTAGTCACACAAGCATATACCCACACAAGACAAAACCTTTTGGAAAGCTCTGGAAGATTAGTTGCTTTGCCCCCCTTCCATTTGCCCACGTGCTGTAATTTTCCCATGCATGGGGCAGTGATGGAACCAGTACCTTCAAACTCAGTTTGATTCACTGACTACTGAACAATCAACAAGAAACCTGTTTATAAGGATCGTGATCTCTGGTCAGTCTCCCTCTGCAGGAATGGAGGATAGAATGCACAGATTATCTACTGTTACAAGCAAGTAGCCCTACATACTATATGGGCAATTAGGGATCTCAGGTGGTAGGAGGAGGACAGAATTGTGCAGACACACTTAAATACAATTTCCTGAAACCTAGTGTGGCATTTGAATTGAAGACATCATGCTGAATGAAAAGGGAAGAACCCAGGCTCAAACAACCCAAGTACTCATGGCTTTGTGAAAATGTTTATTCTTCAGCTAAGAAATCTTGTTTCAGCAGCAGTGAGTGATCTAGTCCAGGGGTGTCAAACATAAGGCCCAGGGGCTGGATGCAGCCTGCAGAAGCCCTTTATCTGGCCCTCGGACTCTCCCAACACCACCATCAGCTGCTCTCATCTGCCAAGCTATGCTAAGGTGTCACTGCTGACAGAGAAGCCCACATAATTGGGCTCTTTCGTATTTTGAAAATATCAAGATTTGCATATTTTCTTGCAGCTAATGAATTCCTAAGTGAGAAAAGTACATATTTCTGGTCCTGACCTGCTTAATGACATCACTTTCAGCTCTCAGCAGGCATCATAAATTCTACTCAGCCCACTGTATGAAATGAGTTTGACATCCTTGAGGTAGTCCTCTGGTGAGCTTGCACACAAGTTACAAGCCACAATGGGTATATGCAACCTCCTGGTTCTAGAAGTAAACTACCTCAGGATGCCAGATGCAAGGCAGTGGCAACAGGATGCAGGTATCTTGTTGTGTGCTCCCTGAGGCATCTGGTGGGCCACTGGGAGACGGTTGGACTAGATGGGCCTTTCAACCTGATCCAGTGAGGTGGTTCTTATGTTCTTAGCTTTGGAAACTAAAACTGATGTAGCCTCCTTGTGCTGCACTAGCTACAGAGTCCTCTCGGGATTCTCAGAATTAACAGAAACAAGAGTGACCACATGCAGAACGGTGATGATACCCGGTACTAAGGACAGCTGCTGAGGGTCTTCACAAATCAGGGACATTTGGAATTGTCTACAATGGCAAGCAGGCCTAACTTTGGCAGCCCCAAAGACTAAGATGGTCTCTTGCTACTTCACTGTGAAGGAACCATTAATGAAAATACTTGGAATAGCTAAGGGGCTTCAAAAGTGTTCAGGATCATGAAATTATCACACTTATGATGCAAATACTGTGGTAAGGTACAGAGCCTTCTGCCAATTGTCAATTGCCCGTTAGGGTGAAAGGAAGAGTACTTGGAAATGAGGCCAGAGCTCAGTGGTAGAACCCATGCTCTACATGCAGAAAATCCCAGGTTCACCTCAATCCTTGGTTGCACCTCCAGGAAACATTGGAAAACACCCATACCTGAAACACTGAAGACCTGCTTCATGTCAGAGCAGGCAATACCTGAACTAAGATGGACATAAGAACCCTGCTGGATCAGGCCAAAGGCCCGTCTAGTCCAGCTTCCTGTATCTCACAGTGGTCCACCAGGTGCCACAGGGAGCATAAGAGACAATAAGATGTCTGCATTGTGTTGCTATTCCCTTGCACATGGCATTCTGAACTAATCTACTAACGTAAGAAGGTTGCACAACCCATCATGGTCTATAGCCCACACTGGACTTCTCCTCCAGAAATCTGTCCAATCCCCTTTTAAAGGCACCTAGGCCAGATGCCATCACCACCTCCTGTGGTAAGGAGTTCCACAGATTAATTACCTGCTGGGTAAAAGAATATTTCCTTTCGTTCAGTCTAACTCTCCCAACACTCAACTTTAGTGGATGTCCCCTGGTTCTGGTGTTGTGAGAGAGGGAAAAGAACATTCCCCTATCGACTCTATCCATCCCATGCATAATGGTCCCATGAACCAACGGTCTGACTCAGAATAAGGAGTTTTCTATGTAAATATTGGTTGTAGAATTTTGATTATTTTGGTAATGGTTTTGCAGCCCCTTTTCAAAGGATTTTTTAGCATCTACTGCAAGGGATGATCTAGAAGGCTGTAGTCTTTATAACAGAGAATAGATGCTGCGTAGAGTGGGAAAGTCCATAACAGATGTACTGAATGTTCAACACAATCCACTGCTTTATTTACCATAACACCAAAATGGAAGGGTCAAGATTAATAGTCTGGATACAGTGGAGACTTGGATACAGTGAGGGTGTCATAGCAGGGACAGTAATGATAACATTTCTAACATTAGGATGGAAAGTGTTGGTATCCTTGGATGTTGATTCAGAAAGTCACGTTCAGGTGTTGGATAAAATTGTCAACACCAGTAGTGTAGCACTGAACAGTTTGGAAGCAAGGCAAGCATGAAGCCGTAATACTGGTGTAAGTGGAGGTGTTTGTTTCCGGTGAGTAAAATAGGATTACAGCGTGAGTCTTACTGAACACAACAGGTTTATTCCCCCATTCCAAGTGCACTCCAAACTGTGCACCTGGCTGGCAGAGCAGCCACTGTGCTGGCAGAAGGTGTTGCAAACATGCCATAAGGCACGTTGCAACACTTGGCAAGTAAGCAGCACCAGTGGAGTGGCCTGCACCAACCTGCCAACACTGCATATGGAGCCCCCAGTCATATGGGCATAAGGCACTGAGCGGTGCAGGGTGTGGGGATGAGCACGGGGAGGGCAGATCAGGCCCAGAGGCAGGATTGGCAGAGGATGGTCACATCCTAAGGAGACCCCCAGTCAGCTTCCACCTAGAGCTGGATACAGCACAGGCCATGTGGCCTGGCTGCACCAGCATTTGATAGGACTGGACTGTCATTTAATTACAGACAACCAGCGACTCCCATGGAATTCTGTTGCTAGGGTTTTGCTTCCAACTTTGTAGCACATTAAGGGCCTTGCTCACTATATGGCAGATGAAAATCCTTAAGTAGTAGAAAAACCCAGTAGAAAAGCTATCACAAAGTTAGGCAAGAAGCTCATTACAGCTGCTGCTCTCTGTGCAATCAGAAGGAGGGAGGAAATGACTTTGACTTGGCCTCTTCATCTTATCAGCAGAAGCTGCCGTTGCATAAGTGGGGACCAGGGAAGCACACCTCATCTTCCAGAACTTTCAGAAGATCTCAAGATCTCACAGGTACATTTCAACTGGCTGACAGTACAGAACTTAAACACACCATCCTTTCAGCGTCAGTATCACAAATCCAGTGCCACTTCTATTTCCCATTTTCTATGGCTGCCCAAGATCAACAGTCCAGCATAGTTAATTTGAGCAGATTGTTTTTTAAAAAATTGATATCCCGCCTTTCCTTTGTCAAGGCAAATGCCCAATGCAGCTTACAAGTTTCCATAAAAAATAATAAACATTAACAAGAAACAAATAAAAACAGATTGCGGTAAGCAGTTCAGGCCAGCAACCATAAATGTGTGTGTGGGAGGGGTGTAGCAGCACCTATAGGGGAAGCACTTTATTTTATAAATTATTAATCCAACATCTTAATTCCCAAGGCATTCCTCTGCTGTTTCTTGGAGTAACTGAACTCTTCAAGTTAACTGGTTATACCTTTAAAAAAATGGCACTTGTATAACAAGAGTCACATTTCAGGAAAACATAACCATATATGATACATGCTCTGTTAACACTAACATTCACTATAATAATCTCAACCTGTACAAAATTCCACAGAATGCACCACTGTGGTCAGAAATCTCTGTGCATTTATACATTCAATTTATTAACAGCAAAGCTGCTAGGGAGCTATCCAAACAACAATACTCGTTTTAGACTTGTACTGTACGAACACAGATAAAGGACTATTCTGTCCTGTTTTGAAACGCTACATCTAGTACAGCAATACTCTGAATTTTCACCTTTTAGTCGTTTCCAATTATAACCATATTTCAAATTTTGTCCACATGCTTTCCTCTTCCATCCGCTTTCATCCAACCGTCATTCACTGACATTCTTCTGCTTGTTTTTTCCTTTATTTCTGTTTGGGTTGTGTATGATTCGCATGCATTACATAGCTACAGCGGACCCTCATTATCTGCAGGGGATCAGTTCCATGACCCACCCTAATGGCCAGAGTTGCTGCACTACAAGCCATGTTTGGCCTTCAGAGGTCATACCTGCCTCCCAAGCTCTTCAGAAGGCCTCCTCGACACAACTGGAAGCCACTTCCAGTTCAGCATCTGCTACTCTGAGTCGCATTTGGGAGAGGTTCTCAGGCCAGGGAAGGCTGCAGGCATATCCCAGCCTCAGAAATCTCCCAAATGCGACCAGATGTCACAGGCATGAGCCACAAGTGGCAGTCCACTCCTTGGGCGTTCCCTGGCCTCAGAGGGCCTCCCAGATGCGACCAGAAACTGGAAACTCCCCTTCTCCACTTCCTATTGTGTCTGGGAGGTTCTCTGAGCCACAGATGTTGTAATCCATGACAAAAATAAATCTGCAAACTATATAAGGCTATGCTTTGACGGTCAGCCATTTTTTACTTTCATCCATGCGCTGGTCCCTAATCAGGTGAAAGTGAAAGGTTTTGCTGTATAAACAGGATTAAAAATTAAGCTCACTGGAAAAGCGATAAAGCTTCAAACACAGCGTGCTCTCTTTCTATATTTGGCTGAAATACAGTATTTATATTTGCAATAGAAAGTAACAAGGAGTACAGATTCAGGTAGAATTTAACAATTTTGCTAATGTACACACTGAAATGATAAAATATTACACAAGATTTATCTCTATGGAAATCTGTACTATTTCTCACTAGTTCATAAATACTTGTAAAGCACCCAGATACTTTCTGCAATAAATTGTATTCTGTGCTTCAGTTTTTAAAAATGCAATACAAATTTAGCTTTTGGCAGTATGTGAAACAAAACCAAAGCAACACACCATCCAACCATCACAGCTGATAAACCATGAATCTTCTTACACATTCTCCTCCCTACCTAATGGTGGAAGAAATGGTGGAAGAAGAGATGGCTTTAATCAAGTTCTGTCCTGTTAGGCAGCTAAACACATTAACGGAAGTGTTAGGAAAAATTAAACATGGCCTTCTTGCTTGTCATTAATAAAAAGGAATTCCTTGTTTACTTTACAAACTTGATGACCAGGAAACAATCAGCAGAAAACCTATACCTAGTTTAAGTGTCAGAGAAATGACCCCTGGGCACCTGTATCCATGGTTTCTCTATCTGCAGTTTCAATTATCCATGGGTCAGCCCCCCCCCACCTTCCTATATTCTTACTTTGGGTTGTTAAAAAATCTTCTTGCTCAGAGATGGGGGCAGGGGAGAACACTATACTTAAAATAGGTTTCCTCTTATCCACAGGGGATCCAGGAACCTATCCCCCGCGGACACCAGAGAATGCCTGTAATATGTTTTAAGGAATCGTTTAAGGCTCTGAGTAAAAATATAAAAACTAAACAGAATAATTTAATTGGCATTTGAATCTTGGGACATATATGAACACTTGAAGCTGCTTTCTACCAAATCAGACTACTGTTCATTTAGCTCAATATTGTCTACACTGACCTATATACTATGACTCCCACCTGGAGCTCTTCAGGACTACAGCTAGGACCTTCTACGTGAAAAAGAGGTGTTCTACCACAAACCTAAGTCCCCTCCTCATATAGTGTTAGGTAACACCAACCAATGATGTGAAAAGCTATTTTAGGCAGAAACATTATTTTTAGTTTTAGAAGACATCTGCCATGTCATATCAGGAACTGCACTTCCAGAAATATAAACCCAAAGCTCTGCTGGACAAGCAAAATGAACTGTGCATGGTACTCAGGATCCCAGCCCAACTTCAACGGAAGGAACTGTACTTAAAACTTGATGTGCCAAGACAGCAGGAAATAAGCCAATTAGTCTATAAAGCAATCCACTTATTCTGGGATATCACTCCTTAAAAAAAAAAAACCACTGTGGTATTGAAGTTACCAAATGCTTACCAGTGTTGGCCTGACCTTGAATCGTGGTGGCGATGGGGACTATGTGTGTTCCATTTTGTGTTACAGTTTTTATTGGTAGCTGGTGTTGACCTAGAGGTGTCTGTTGCACTAGAGTAACCGTCTGTAAGGGTGTGGTCTGAGATGTCTGAATAATCCGACTAGCAGCTCCTATTGTTGTATGGCTAACTGCAGGTATAGGCTCCACTTTAACTGGGGGGGAAAAGAAACAAAAATATTTTTAGTTAAAACTTAAAGTACTGAAGCATTAGTGGGAAAGTGTCAATCTCAGTATTTCTTAAAATAAATCAGTATGAAATAAAATGGAAGTAGTACATTTGCATTAGTTCAGATGTTTTTCTCTTCGTTGTTCCAAGAGAAAAATATCTGAACTGCATTAATGCAAGTGTCAATAGTGAATGGAACCAAATTCTCACCTTTCATTTCATTGTGGTCTCCATTTTCTTGAGGTTCTCCTTTAGGCTGCGCCACCACTGCTGCTTGCGTGACCACCGCTTGTCCAGCTACAGTGTAAGTATTTGCTGGTGCTAATCCTGTCACATTTGTGACAGACACAGCTGGTATCTGGTGAACAACATGAACTGTCTGTACTACAGGCTGCTGAGACGATGTTGTCACAGGAGTTGCAACAGTGTACGTGACAGGTTTCATAGTCTGTGGTAGCTGCCTTTGTACAGTAATTAAAACAGGCTGGCTAGATAGGGGTGATCCTACAGAGCAAGGAAGAGAGAAATTGGTTACATCAGCAGTTCCCAAACTGTGGGTCTGTGACTCACCAGTGGTTCACAGCCTAATTTTGGGTGGGTCACAAAATGACAAGGCAGATTAGGCTATGTGCATCAAGGGTTAAACAACCTGCTACTTAAGGAGGACACTCTTGCCCAATCACCATTATAGCCACAGAGGCTTGAGGGGGTGGTAAAGTGAACCTTTTTTAAAGCGGATCCTGATGCTAAAAAAATTTAAGAAGCCTTTCTATAGGACAATGAACTTATTTCCCTGCCTAAAATGCAAAACAAACAAAAAATACTAACACCCAGCCCACTTCCTCCTTTCAACAGCTGGGCCAATTAGAACAAAAAGGGCTGTTGGTTGCTGCATCGTGCCCTCTCCCCTCACTGGGAAACTAAGTAAGTAGCAAAATTAGAAACCATCAAGTTCTACTTTGTCCTACTAAAACTATTTAATTCCAAGGTTGGAAAGAAGGAAGCTGCTGAATCCTAGTGACTGCTCTGTGCATTGGACTGCGAATTGTCTCAGAGTAGCAGGGCACTCATGCCATAGCAGTTTCCTCCCTCTTTCCAAAGTCAGGAAAAGGAAGGAGCCACAGATGCAGAAAAGGGTACTGATGCCATTTTTAAATGCTATCCAGTCAGCCATCAGTCACTGTTTGGAGCCTGCCTGACAGTCTCATCCACAGACACGATGATCTTCCAGTCCCTGTACACAAAATGGGGCTTTTCTGTGCCTCAGGGAAATCCGCAGAGTGATCTGTGGGCCACCTCTTCTGAGGGCCCTCCAACCCAACAGGTATTTAAAAAAAAAAACTGCGGCGCCATCAGTACACCCTCCACAGTCCCAGCAGGCACATACAGTGTTCCCAATGTCTGAGTAGGACTTTGGGAACCGCTGAATTAGAGCTCATTTATATACATACATCAAATTTATATACATATTTTGAGACAGCCTTTATAAAAGTACAGGTTTTTGAATTCCCACTCCCAAAACACAAAACCTGAATTGACCTAACCATGTTTTCTGATCTCAGGTGATTATTCTTCAGAATTGTATCTAATTTATATAGTGCCATTTGTGTGCACAGCTCTTTATAAAGCGTTAGAAAACAGGTCCCTGTCCCAAGGGGCTTACAATCTAAAACCAACACAAGGTAAACAGAGAAAGACAAAAGAAGCAGTGGCAGGGATAATCTAGGGAAGAAAATGGATGATGACATTTACACATACTGGTGGGCACCCTATCCACAGGAGATTGGTTCCACCACCACCACCCTGATATGGGGGAACCCTGCTTCCTGTTATTGTCAGTCGAGTTTATTCAAGCATTCAGGCTCACTGCAGCAAGCCTGTGCATCACTATAAGCTTGTATGCTTATAACAACCTGCAAAAGGTTTACCATTTTCACAGTGGTAAGGCTCTAAACAACATTAATGGGCACAACATTAATGGGCACAGAGGCGAGGGAGTGGAGGGGCAGAGCCATAGATCTGTAGCCCAGTGAATCAGCGGATACCAGATCTGCAGATACAGGAACTCACCTGCACAGTACTTAGGCTTAGTACTTATTGGACTAGAGTTGGGTTAAAGGCTTCAAAGAAAAGGTGGATTATCAGAAGGAATTTAAAAAGTAGTAAGAGGTGGCATTGCAGAAGTATGCTAGAAAGCACTTTGAGGCATAAGGAACAGCAAGACAGAAAGGGTAATCTGAAGCAGGCAACCCTTGGAACTGAACAAATGGCCACAGACAGGAATGGAGAGATGGGGAGAGCAGGGTTTTGGCAGATTTTGTACATGTGAATGAGAAACTAGTGCAGACAGGACAGCAGTTAATGAGGGGCATCACAAGGTCAGAGTAGTGAAAAAGGTAAATGATTTTTTCAATAGAGCGCTGGCTAGAGGCGAGGGGATTGAGGTGCAATGCTGAAAAAAACAGAGGAAAGGGTTACAGTAAACCAAAGGAAGAGGTACAGAGTTTTTGTCAAGAGAATGACTATATTTTAGAATACTGTACACAAGGCCACATAATTCAGCAACAGACTGAATATGGAGGAAAAAGAAGAGAGGGGGTCAAAGAGATCACCTAATCTACAGTATATGCCTGTTCAACAGATTAGATAGCGACACTGTCAATGGATTGAGGAGAGGAGAACTTGGGAGGAAAGATGAGAATTTCATTCCTGGGCATATTGAACTTGAGACACCAATAAAGAATCCAAGTGAAAATACTGGAAAGGAACTTGGGGATGTGGAATTGGATGGAGAGGTAGAGCTGAGTCAGTGAATACAGTAAAAGTAAAGTAGTCCCCTGTGCAAAACAGTAGTCCCCTGTGCAAAACAGTCATCATTACTGACTCACGAGGGTGATGTTTACAAGGCAGACTTTGTTGTATGGGGTGGTTTGCCATTGCCTTCCCCCACCATTTTTTTCCCTTTATCTCCAGCAAACTGGGTACTCATTTTACCAAACCTCAGAAGGCTAGAAAGCTGAGTCAACCTTAAGCCTGAGAACCCGACTTCTATCAGGATTGGTCATGAATCAGTGAATAGGAGATACTGAACGCCATAGAATGTAATGAGATTACTCAAGGGGAGAGAACATAGTAAAGAGCCAAAAGGGAACCCAACAGAGGGAAAACAGAAGAACTCCCCTTATGGAAAAAAATGAACAATTAAGGTAAAAAGAGAACTAACCGCAGACAGTAACTGAGACCTAGGGAAAAAAGGAGTCAAGCAGGACAGCATGATCAGCAGCTTCAAATACAAAATAAGAGGATAAGCACTGGTCAGAGATCTTTGGAGGAGATGGTTGGCAATATCTGTGCAGGCAGTAGTGATGGGCTGAAGGTAGAAGCAGACTGGTGCGGGGTCAAAAGCAGAAGTGAAGGAGACAAAATCAAGTGAGTGGGAGTTTGGAAATAATGGGTAGAAGGAAAATTGGGCAACAATTCCAGAGGAAGAATGGTTCAAGTGACTATTTTTGAGAATGGGTGAAGTAGGGGCCTGTTTGTCAACAGCAAGAAGAAATCAGATGAGACACAGAGGTTGATCACATGGAGGAGCAATATATGAGGGAAGATGGCAACCCGGCAGGAATAGGGACAAAAGAATGGGTTTAGACAAAGACAGCAGAGTAATCACACAACACACACAAGAACATAAAAAGAACCCCGCTGGATCAGGCCAAAGGCCCATCTAGTTCAGCTTCCTGTATCTCACAACAGCCCACCAGATGCCTCAGGGAGCACACAAGACAATAAGATGCTTGCATTCTGTTGGCACTCCCTTGCACCTGCCATCAAATGATGCAATGGGAAAAGTTGGGGAGGTGAAGGAGAGAGATCTGAGAAGAAGCAGAGGGGAGAAAGGGGGGAATTGATATATTTCAATTTTAGCATTAAAGAAAGAGGCAAAGCCTGAAGGAGAGAGCAAGAAAGTGGTGAGGCAAGTGGTGGGACATCAACGGTAGTGGGGACAGTGGGGATTCCTCAAGTTTGTATGGATCAGAGAGGAGTAGTGTAGTTTGACTACACAATGGCAGATGAGGAGTAGAAGATAAATGTATAGCAGATTAAATCAGTCAACTCTTTTGTTCTCCTACCAAAGCAGTCACATGAGAAGATGAGAGGAAATGTTCTTTTGAGGAACTGCCTTGTAAACCTTAAACATAACATTTCTGCCTGATCCTTAAGCCAACAGTATCTCTCCAAGCCTCAGTGTTTAAAATGTCTGTAAAAATGGGTCTTACATTTAAAGACACTGGCACAAGCACTTATTCAAAAGTTATTTTTTAAAAAATATTTTCTGTCATGGATTCAATGGCTGGCCTTTAGGTAATCACATGCAGCCTCAGTGCTCTTGGCTTGCAAAATGGGACAGTGTATGTTGAGGGCTTTGCAAAGCTCTCTTGACACAAATTTAGGATTTGACATTAGAATCTCTGATCAATAATAGTTTAACTTGTCAAAAAGGACCAGAACTGTGACACATGAGTATACCTGTGAATGTGTCTACACACATTAACATCTGAGAAACCTGTTCCTAAAGTATTCAGATGGCAACTTCTGTAAGTGTAACAACCCTAAAAGCTTATGCCCATGCAGATTGCTGCTGTGTCTTCCAAAACAGATGTCAACAACGTTCACCAAAAGGAGATCATCGTAAGTAATTACTTGCTGGAGAAATGGCAGAAGTTGCAGACCAGGAAGAGTTCACCATGTAGGTTCTAGTTTGTTTTTCAGACTTTTTATTATAGGTATTATTAAAATGAGCCCATGACAACAGATCGCAATTACTACAATAGTAAGTACCGAAGTCGTCTCAACAATAACGAAGTTACTATACAAAAAGCATACAGTGCCCACATGGCCAGAAAAGTGTCCCATTTTTGTTTTTACACTTTCACCTAGATTACTATTATTTTCACCGATAATGCTGTCCCCTATTTTTTCCACTCATTCAGAAACCGACATAAATTTGATTCTGTATTGTGTCTGGGTAATCATCAATATTTTGTATACAAAATATTCAAGCTGTTAACCATTGTTGCTGATGATTTGAACCCACCACTTTACAATATTATTGTATGTCAACAGGAAATGGTCTAATTCAGAGATTCTCAAGCTTTTTAGCACTGGGACACACTTTATTGAATAACAATCTGTCTAAGACCCATCGGAAATGATGGTCGAAAGTGCCATCATCAAGCAGGAAGTGCTTTCCTGAGAATGCAGCAACCACTGAAATTGCTCATGGCAAGCAATGAAATTGTACCATTTTCCCTAGATAGGTGGGCTGTAAATAAATATTATTAATTAATATTTCTAGATTTTTTTGTTTGGCAGGTCATGATAGATCGTCATTTTAAAAAGTGGGTCCTGGAGCTAAAACGTTTAGGAAGCAATGGTTTAATACATATAAACATTAAATACATCAGTACAGAATGCAAATCTCACCTGGGGCACTCTGTGCAAATCGTGCTTCTTGTATTACTGCTAGTTTTGGCTGGATAGTGCTCGGCTCAGGCTCCATGGGGACAGGAGACCCTTCCCTTGACAGACTCTCTGGGGTCTGCACTCCACTCGAGTGAGCAGATAAAACTCCAGAATGATTAGGGGAAGCTGGGGCACTTCTGTAAACAAAGTACAAAGGTAGCCACATTTAGATTGAAAGTTAGTAGGAGTTCAGATGCAGATCTGTCTCACATATACATATTCTTTCCACAGGGAGGAGCTCTCTGACTACTGCTTACGTAGTAGTACAAATTCCTGGTTTTGTACCAAGTTAATTGCAGAGATAATTCAGAGGCAAACTGGATGGCTATTCTAGAAGCAGAGAATGAAAATGGGAGACAGAAGTAAACGAATGAGTTCCTGAATTAACAGAACCACACACCTTATAGCATTATACAATCTCCCCCCAAATAATCAACAAAATCTAGATACACCACTTCTGAACTATTACCATGAGAATAAATAGCAGCTTAGAATATAAACCATCTGTCACTTTTTAAGAGAAAGAATTGGAGCTAACCTAAGTCCTTTCTTTATCTTCTCCTCCTTACTCCAAATAGATACGCAGCCACCAGATGCCTTAAAGCAACTCAGGGGTTTCCAAATGGGCAGCAAGCCCATGGAACTCTACTACCTAGTACCGCAGCCATGAGCTAGGATCGCATCCAGCAAACAGCTTCACCACCACCCCATACCTTACCAAAGCCACAGGTAGAAGGT
Organism: Lerista edwardsae; assembly: GCA_029204185.1. NCBI lineage: Eukaryota > Metazoa > Chordata > Lepidosauria > Squamata > Scincidae > Lerista > Lerista edwardsae. The sequence goes on from JAJKFI010000120.1 coordinate 2,040,137, forward strand.
CCATGTCCAGATAAGGAGGCATCCAGTATCAGAGTACAGCATATGATCCAGCATGCAAGAGGGAGAGAGCAGAGTGCGGGCCCCTTAAATTCCCTCAAGCCCTGCCCTCTGCTTCCTCCTCTCGCCTCCCTCAACAGGGAGGGGGGATCTCATGTGCTCATGGGTGTGACCAACCAAATTTCGATCCTTGGGCTGTTTGCATTGGATTGGATTTCTTCACAGCAGAAGGACAATATCTTCTCCTCCTTACTCCAAATAGATAGGAGTATGCAATTCAAAAATAAGAGGATCTACCCTCACTAACTGGATTCTAATAGCCAAGGAGGAATGTTACTTTCCTTGTGTTTTTTTTTTCTCTTATAACTTCAACATATCCAACTATGAACAACTGCTCAACTTGCAGCTTTGGAAACTTAAACTCTGAGTGTAGAACAAAGTGGATGGAAGAACAAGTTCTCCACTGGGTGAGTAGTATACCACCTGTCCACTATGAAGGAAGTATTTCAGCTCTCAACTTTGTCTCCTTACCTAGATGAGAGGGGTCCCAGTGGGGTTCTAAAGCAAGGTACTCCCCTTGGCCGCCTTTTCCTAAAAGCCTGCTCTATTAATTTGCTTTCAGAGGCAGGGTCTATCCTCCAGAAGGAGCCTTTGCCTGGTTCTTCCTGGGAACGCGGTACTTTGATGAAATAACGATTCAGAGAGAGATTGTGACGTATTGAATTCTATGGAACATAAAAGATATACAGAAATCATCCATCTCTTCAATAGCAAGTAGGAAAATGGCCTAGTATGATACGTAATCCTTATAAGAACAACCACCACATGTTCATTTAACATGAGTCACTCAGTGGGTGAGACTTTTCAGAAGGAAAAAACTGTGTATAAAACCTGACACTGCATATCCCCACATAAAAAATGCAAAGAAAGTCAGCTATTTCTCCCTCTTTAATTTTACACCTTTCCCTTGATTTTCAACTCTATTCCTACTCTTGACACTTGCTTGAAATACTTCAAATTCTGCTCTACTTTAGAGCTCATGTGCTGAAGACACATTTACTTTGCTCTGAAGTTTTATTACATAGTTTCTCCTTAAATCCATCCCAGTACCGTTTGAGTTTCCTTTTCACTAATATCCTTCCATCCCAATCTATAACTTTGAAGTCCCCATGGTCTTGCCCCACTTTACCTTTCAAGCTCTCCACATTGGCAGCCATGCCTTTCAGTTTCTTCAGTCAAAGAGGAGATTCTCTAGACTAAACTCTCAATATAATATTTATTTATACCCTGCCTTTCCATGCTAAAGCAATGTCACTAGGCAGCTTACAGAGCTTCATAATAAAAGTACAATGTAACACAGCAATAAATCAAAAAAGCATTAAAACGTTCATTTTAACATTAAACACACAAAGAAGAGTTTAAAACAGGGCAAAACCCAACGTATCTTGTCAGGGCATGTGGGGGGGGGGGAGAAGAACCAATTTGTCCAGGGGAGTAGTCAAGCAATAGCACTATTCCAGAAGCACAGAGGGCAAACAAACACCCATCATCCACATGCTTGACAAAACAGGTAGGTTTTGTATCCCTCTCCAAAAAAACCATGAGGGAGGGGATCATTTCTCTGGAAGGGAATTCAGAATAAAAATAATATCAGATTAAAACTTGAAAATATGCAGGCAACATCTGTTGACTTTTGACACCAGTGTGAGCAGCTTTGCATTTGCAGCCTCAGATAACAGATAGAACAACCAATTCTTCAGACTTGCATGTTCTTTTCCTATTATACAGTCCTCACTTTTTAAATTCCTGCCATAAACAACTCATCACTTTTCCTTCTATGCATTACTTCAGTGGTTTCCAAACTGTGGGTCAGGATCCTTCAGTGGGTTGGAAGCCAATTTCAGGTGGGTCACGAAGCACCTACAACAGCCACACTGAAAATATGGGATGCTGGAAAGAGCTTTGTGGTGGTTTTGCTTGTGTCAAGGTTGTGAATTGGCTTTTTTTCTGATTCACTTTGCTAAAGGAAAAAGGCTGAGAAATAACTCAACTGACTACTGCACTCTCAGGAAAGCAGCAGACTCTGGTATCACAACGATGGCACTTCCAGTGGGTCCCAGACAGATTATCATTCTAAAAGGTGGGTCCAGGCGCTAAAATGTTTGAGAACCACTACATGACTCTGTATCAGTTAATCCCAAACTTAGTATCTTAATAGCTGCCAATGGTCATATAAATATAGTCATATTTATATGACTATATTAAACAGTATTCAAACTGACTTTACTGGATTAGAAGCATAAATTATTCAAATCTGGGTACTCAAGTTAGAACAGAGTAGAACCTCAAATTGTGTTGTTTTTCCCCTGTATAGGTGGTGATTTTGAGAACTAGTGCAAGTGTAGTAGCTAAGAGACTGAACTGTGAATCAGAACTTGCCCAATCAAACCCTCTCAGCCTCAGCTGCAATATGGGACTACTACTAAAAAGACTCTTATTAAGAGAACACCGTAACATGTGATGCATTTTACATGTTCAGAAAGTACTATACAATGGTAAATATTATTTCTCAGGCCCCACCCGGGTCAATTAGCCTTCTGTCATTTTTTTAGTTGTGGACAGTTGGTATTCTTTAGTCAAGTATAAAATATTTGCTTTTGTGGAAACACAAAATGAACAGGCCACTTCTACACACACATATACACACACGTGCTCACCCACAGAGATAGAAAGTTGTCAACATTCAGTGTACTCTTCCAATGAACTGAACTAGATAAAAGTATCTAATTTCTTAAGACTCTCCAAAACCCTACTTTACAAGAGAGTATGTATTTATTTGGGGGTGGGAGTTTACCCTGCTTAGACTGTGGCTCATGTAGGCAATTCTACCATCGTCTAAATTTGCTATTTATTTTCAACAGTAACACGTTACTTTACCTGCCAGCCCTTGTCTGCTGTCCTGTAGTAAGGATAGTTTTTAGTTATGTGCGTATAAATTCCATTTAGTGTAAGTTGCTTATCAGGTGCCATTGTAATTGCTTGTACTATTAGTTGTGCATAGGAGTAAGGTGGCTTTGAGTCGTCCTATTAAAAAAAAAAGATTAAAGTATTTCCAAAGTAAAAACTTTCTACAGCAGCTTAATTCTTTGACCAAGAAGTATGAAAATATCAGAGACAGTTCTGGAAGAGATTTATATTAGAAGTTGTTACACTATTAGGTTTTGGCATTTTCAAAAATGGTTTATGTCCCAAGTTTAGTCAGTCATTACAAAATTTAGGATACAACCTATTATAAACTGACATTTAAAATAAGAAATGTAGGAAAGAATAAAAAGCCAAATAAATAGAGATGGAGGTACCAAATGATACAAAGGATCCTATGGAGAAGCAATTAATTATATAACATGGTTTTCAATATAGTAAGACAACTTATAATTGTTGGTAGCATTCTGTTGTTGATTTCTGGACGATGAAAGGCAGAAATGTCAGGTTAAAAAAGTTTCCAGCTTAGCCACTTTGAGATTTTTAATTAAGCTAACTTTTCCATTAGAAACTTTCCCATTTGTTCTGTTACATATCTTTTTTGCATGTTTATAGTACTCAAAACTACATAAATAAAAAGGACAATATATGTTAAATACTTGGGATACAACCCAGAGCAGATATGCTACTGACATGCAGGTCTATATGAATCTCTCTGGTTTCAACCCATTTGCCATTATCTAAGCTAATACTTCTGCTTTCTGCAACTAATACATTTCCATTAGTGTAACACTGGAGTCAAGAATACATTTTTCAGTATGGATTCTAATCAAATTTTTACCTTTGGGCTATCTCCACCTGATGCTTCTTTGTCATTTTCTGACTGTGAATTATCAGCCATTAGATGTAGGTCAGAAGGTATTACACGACCCATTTTGTACCCTGAAGAACCTGCACCACGGGGGCTAGATGGGCAGGAATTTGCAGCACTGTGGAACAGAAAAAAAGAAGAGACAACTATTATTATCTCACCACACATTGTATATCAAGCAGCCCCAGTTACACAAAATATAAATCATGCAATTAAGAGTGTCATACTTTCCACTGTAACCCTTGTAAAAGAAAATCTCTCAGCATCATCAGCTTTAGATAATTGCAGAAACAACCTCTCACTGAGACCTCCCTCTTCAAAGAAACAACCAGCAACTATTTTAATAATGTTACTTTGAATGAAGTTTCTCTGAAGAAAATAACCATGTATGTAAGCATTTCTAGAAAACTGAGTTTTGTTTTTGTTTTTTAAGTTCCATGTCTCACTTAAGCACATGTTAGTACCTGTGGAGATAATGGAAAAGCTTTAAACTAGCATGAAGTAGCCGTGGCCTGTATACCAATTTACCTCAAAACAGGTTAAACATGAGAGATTGAACTGAAGAGGAAATGGACCAGAATTGCTATTATGACTAAGTCATGAATTTCCCTGGAAAACACTGAATTTTCTTCAAGTAGCTGCTAACTCAAAAAGAAAATGGCACATTTGAGGCACAAGACTCATCAACAAAGCAGAGAATTTAAAAAAATCATTCTACCAAATCAAATTTCAGTTCAGAAGGACAGTATTTGTAATATATGAAGATGAAAGTTACCACCTCACCAATGTTCTTGATGAAAATGCTTTTGTACACCATGTTTACAGCAGCCATAAGTTTCTTTAAGGTTTGGTGGGGAAATAAACAAGGGACCACTCACCTATTAAGGTAATTATGGGCAAAGGAAGAATACTATCTCCTGTAACTGGAGGCAGATCTAAGGGAGGGCAAAGCTCTAAGTTTTGCAAGAAGCCTTACCTTGCAGTGGAAATCACTCCTCTCCTGCACCGTTTTAGCCAATCCTCACAGGGAAAAGCAACATCTTGGCGTTGCTTACTGGCTACAGCAGCAAGGGAAGGATTTACATGACAGGGTAAGGCTTCTTGCAACACGTAAGAGCTTTGCCCTCCCTATAGATCCGCCTCTGCCTGTAACCTTAGAATATGATCAAGGTAGAATCTTGGAAACAGTCTCACATTCACTGAAATAAGAGGCCAAGGGAGGCCAAGGGGAAAATGTTTAGGGGGGAAAAACCTGAATTAACATTTATGGAGCACTGAAATGTAAGGTGGAAGGCAATACAAATGAGTGATAAAGATTGGTTGATAGACAGAATTTAGTGAGACACAGCTGCTGTGTTCTTAAACTGGAAGTAAGGCTTGGCAAAAACCATTAGAAGCCCGCCAAAAGCAAGATGGTAATTATTGGTTGAGTAGTAAGGGAAGGAAGGCTCCACATACTGATTTTCAATGCCACAGCTGCATCTTCTTTCATGGCTGCAGGCCTGTCAAAGACATGGGAGTCTCCAGACTGTGACCTGGCAACCCTATTTGGTGCTATGATTGCTTGATAAAGATGGAGACAGTTTTTTAATGAGTGTTCATATTTTGCAGTTGCTGTCAGAATTAAACAAACTGGGCCAACTTTAATAATGTGAGCTATAGGCAGATCTCACACTGAAACTAAGGTTATAGCCCTATCATATGTGAGATTGACTGTTTTCCTAAGCCTGTAATCCTATGTCCAGTTACAAACATTTACGTAGGCATTTTTGCCTCTCCTAAATAGATGTAACAATAAATGAAATACCAGAATCTGAGGATGCACTTGTAGTGCTCAACGAAGATGCAATCCTATGGTATTGTAATTCCTGAGCCCTGGAGATCCACCCCCAAGATAATCACTACCAGCTTCCAGAAAGGCAGCCAACACACTTTTCTTCCATCCAACTTTTCTTTGATTCTCTTCTGTTGCCTGTAGTCTGTATGCTAACTTTGAATTCTTAAACTATTATTGATTGTTGGTTTTGTTTTCACTTGATTGCATTATTATATGCTTTGGGGGGCAATATTTTAAATACAGTACTTATATTGGTTGTTAACCACTGCAAAGGTCCATTAAATAAGATGGAAGATTGCAGGATATAACTATTTTAAATAACTCGTCTCTTTTTAAATACTATCCAAAATGCTAAATATATCGCTCCTAAAATATGCTATTGATAAAATGCCACTGCTTGAAGGTGAGGTTCTTCTGCACAACATTTTAAAATCAGCTTGTTAACATTATCTTGCATATGCCTTGAATCATCCAATAAATTAACATAACCACTACCAGACAATAATTGATTTATTACATCAAGTTGGATGAAGAATGTGAAGTTTTTGGAACACTACTTCTCACCTAAAGTTACTTTACCAATCCTAAACTGTGTTGGAGCAGGCAGGCTGCAGGCCTGCACTGCATCCTAATGCAGTCTGGGAGGCAGCTGGAGCTCACAAACTTATCCCTGGCCAAATCACTGGCACAAGTCCAAGTGGCCCAGATCAGGGCCAGCTGGCCCAAGGACAGAAGTTATGATCCAGCCTAATTGCCGGATCATGACTCCATGCCTCTCCGCAGTCTAGGCTGCCCACAGGGCCGCCCTCCCCGTACCTTGTGTCATGTAAAGATTAATAGTAATTATTCCATTTAATTGTTAGCAAATTACCACAGGTAAATCAAATCAAATTTGATTTGACACAGGTAAATCACCAAACTATCATATGCAAGTGGTAAGTGCCTCTGGTGACAGAGGAAAGGCCAGATTTCCAACAGCAGACGCTCATGCTTTATGGGGTGCTCTTCTGGAGGGCCCACAATTTTGGAGGGAGTTATTCAAGGGGTAATTTAAAAGACCACATATGCAAGTCAAGCAGATGCTTGAACCAGTAAAGATTCTGGCCCATGGGTACTCAGATAGGGCTAACACCCAGTGAAAAGAATACAGGCATGACCCAGTATCCACTGATTCGGAATCCACAGTTTCAGTTCTCCACAGGTACCATGGATACTGGTATCTATTAAAACCTTTTAAAAACAAATCCCTTTTTTTTACCTTGTTGAGGCAAAACCATTCATGTTCCCCTATCTTTAAAAAGGTGTCTCCAGTATCCACGGGTGGGTCTGGAACGAAACCCCAGCAGATACCAGGGCATGCCTGTAATGCAACCCAAACCTGCAGATCCACCAATTCCTGCACTGGCAGAGACACCAAAAGTATGCAGCGCTATTGGGGAGATCTGCACCACCCAGTGAACGCTGCATCAAGGAGATTGGCTGCTGGGGGGAGGTAAGGAATGCACTGGGCAGCAGAGGAACAGTGGGAGGAGGATTTCTGGGCAGGAGGGAACAGGGGGCAAATCAGGCCCGGGAAGGGGGCAGGATCAGCAGAGCAGGCCTCCACTGTATCCTAACTCACAGGCCTGCAGACTTTATACAGGGTTTGCTCAGACATGCGCCTGCTATTTAGGGGCAGATCAGAGTATAGGGCAGGCGGGGGAGCATTACTTGGGTAAAGGGAAAAATAACCCCCAAGAAACCTGCTACCTGCCCTTAAATTATGCTGGGACTATGTTGCCCAGCTGCTCCAGCACAGTTTAGGATTGGACTGCCTATTTAGCATATGAAACCAGTTAAATTTGCTTATGACTAAAACGGAAAATGCACACAATTTTTAGAATAAATATTGCAAAAGGCACCACTTCAGAAAGAGCATTCTTCTTCTACGCTCATAGTTGGGAACACTTCCTCTAAGATAGTGCCATCTGCAGTTTAAAACACTGATTTTTCAAAATTTGTAACCCAGTTAATTGGGGCACATTTGTAGACAGTTGACTTAAACACTGAAGCCCAATTGTTCAACATAAATACTACCAGTTCAATAATATCTGCACAGTTCTAGCCACCACTTGAGTTGAGAAAGAAGCTTTAAGGATGAATCTTAAAAGGAGAGAACAGGCAAAACATTTCAGATCTTGTGAGTTTTGATTCTCTAAAACAGTGAATGTTGAATATCACCATTGAGCTAAACTTTCCATGGGGAAAATATTAGCATTTTTGCCATATTCATATTAGTGTACTGACTACAGGCAGAAGTTCTAGTTACTAATCCCAAGAGAAAGATGCTGAAGGTCACAATTGCTTCTCTTGGGATATGTTGTTTGTGTTTTGTTCAGATAGGCAAGAATGTTTTTAAAATGTGGAATGGAAGAATGTATCTTTTGATACCAATCTGACTTTTTAGAAATCCAAAACTGCTAGGGTTTTTAAAAAAACCACTTCTGGCCCAAATCAGGAAGTGAGTGGAGTTTTTTAAAAAACTTTTTACAAGATTTTCAAACCTCTGGGAGGGCTGCAGAGGAGATTGCAGGCTCCCTAGACCGCCAGAGAACCATAGTGACCCCCCCAAGTAAGCTGAAAAATCCCCTCCTTATCCAGCAGCACAATCGTGTAAGTCCTGCTGCTGCTCTCTTCCCTCACCATACCCCCGCCCACCCAAACACTTACAGGGTTCCCAACCTCCAAGGTGAAGCAGTTACTATTAATCACTATCTGGAGACAACTACGTACAATTTTAGCTGCTCATCAAATTTAGCATTTGATGTTCCTTATTAATTGAATTAGCAATACAATTCAACAATATAGGGCAAAAATACTGTTGAAAAAACTCACTTGAATCTTTTAAAATTTCCAAATAGGTTGGTCTTCAGGAAAATTCACCACATAAACAAAACCAACTACTCCGCTAACTTAAGGCCAAAATAATCTCTATTCTGGTTCTTAAACATTCTATTGTTCCCAGTTCATCAGGTATGAATCATTGATTCACCCAATGTTCTGAGACCTACAATTGGTCTGCTTTCACATATTGAGGAGCAAACTAGATATGACAGCAATAAATCCATCTATTCATATCATGGAGGTAGAATGACTGGAGCCGGCATGACATCATTTTCTTGAAGCCACCTCGGGTCAACAAATATGGCTGACTCAGATCATTCCCGCCAAGGAGGATTGCCGCAAATTCACAAATAAAAATCTCCCAGCACGTGTGTAAAAGTTAATCTCAACCTCTTTAAGCATGCCTGCGTGTTCTGCATATGGGTGCACGAATCGCTGTCAGAAAAATGGGATTTAATTGCCACGGAAAGATTCATGTATTCACATTACATCGGTTCAATAAAACTACAGTTCACTGAAACAGTGAGTGCATTATTTTTGAAGCTGTGTAATTTCTTGTTGTTCCTAGCAGTCTTATTCACCATTTTCTGACACCCACTGTTAATGGTCTAGAAGGTAAAAAATATATATTTCCCCCCTCCTTTTTTCCCTCCTTCCCATTTGTTTTTATTTATTTATTTATTTATTTATTATTAGATTTTTACCCCGCTTTATTGTGCCCGAAGGCACAATTTACACTTTTTTTCCCCCACCTTCCACCTGTAATATTCTCGAAATTCTGAAAATTAACAGAATTTGTTTTTTGGGGGGGGGGGAGTGTAGAAGTTTTAAAAAAACTCTTTATAGTCTAGAAGTAAAAAAGAATTACTCTCATATTGACAAGAGATTTTAATGTAATTTTCCTATATATTTATTTAATTTTTGCCCACCCTCCCCTTTTTTTCTTTCCTTCCCGTTCACACTTTATTTTTGCTTGTGTAGATTTAAATAAAGTCTGTCAAAACAGTGCAATCTGAGTTTAAATAGTCAGCAAGTAGCATTTTGTCCGGTATGTTCAGTAATATAATTATGAGGAATTTAACCTTGTAATTGCATATTAAATCATAATAAGGTTACCAATAATGTTTCTACACGATCAATGTTTTTATTTTCATAAGTTTTTATTTCAGGAATAAACTATTCAATCCTAAACAGTACGAGCAAAGCAATCTGAAATGCTTGGAAATGAGGATTGTTTTGAGTCACCTAACATGGCTGCTAAACCCGCCCCCTGGCTTCACTTAGCCAGCATTAATTCTTAAGGGATGCCGGCTCTAGTCATTCTACCTCCATGGTTCATATGCATTTTTGCCCAATCACATTCAAAGGGTACCACCCCCTCAACAAGCAAAAGGGCAGGCAGATACTGAAACCTACTACCCCATCTACAGTTACCTTCTTGCTGTTCCCCTGATGTTACTTTTCTCTCAGATGGGCTCTAATAAACAAAGCAAGCCTGGCTGGGAGAAAAACAGTCGGCAGAACTGTTAAGTAATAATGAGTAAGTGTGGCAAATGTTTGCCTCTTGCTCTTACAGCTCAACCATCTCACCATTGCATTAAATCCAATTTCAGCATACCACATTAAAAGAGATTAGTCGACATTGTATCTAGTTTTGCTTTGACTGGTATTGTAAGTTTAAAATCAGACTAACATGATGAGGTGGTCAGCAAGAACATTTGAAGCTATACTTTCCTCCAGGGCTGAACTGAGCCGTAAGCTGTACTTTGCAGTGAAACAATTTCACATTATGTATGGCTCCGAACTAAATTCTGCAGTCCTATATTAATCCTGCATGCAGGATTACGAAGTCTAAATACCTGATGGTTCCTGTGGGAGAAGGGAGAGGGCTGATCAAGTGAGCCATGTTGTCTGGAATGTTTATTGTTAGAGGAGAGATCTGGGGTTGCACAGGCTTCACTGGGGACTGCGGTGACTCCTGTTTTTCTCTTTTTTCATTGGATAAAGCTGTAAATGTTATCTTGATGTTTGTGCTGGGAAACCTGAATGTACACCTGAAAAATAAGAATACATATACATTAACTGGCAAGGTATAAAAAGAAAGCAAAACAGCTGACTTAACATGTAAATTTGAAAAAACAAAAAACAAAAACTGGCAAGCTATTACAGTAGCAGTATGCAATCATGAAAGGCTATTTGTCAGTTACAGACACTGGTCCATGTAGGTATCTAAAATATGTTAAAAACCATCTGTCCTACTTGGATAATGAAAGCATATATTTAATACCCTAGAAATTCAGCTCTCTGGTATTTCCTTATTGCATGTTTGTGGAGAAGGTTTCAAAATAGGATTGAAATGTAAGCAATTTGTTCGAATATAGTCCATTTGACTATCTTTGAATACCAGGGGCTGATTCTGTGACAAGGACGAACAGCTGAATGTACAATAAAAAACGAACAATAGAACAGCTGTGTAGAAAGATATTGTATTCTTTACTCCTAATGCTTTACTCCTAATGCATTAGTACCTAATGGTTTGGTACTCAAAAATTTACCATTTTGACATAAACTCAACATGTATCCATATTCTTAAATATATTCATACATAAATACAAGCTTTTCGGGACCATTTGCTTCAGAATCTTGCTCAGGCATATTATAGACCTAAGGTAGTTACAGAAAAAGACAAGCACATTGAACCAAGTGTTAAAACGCTTGCCCTTAAAAGAAAGGCTAAAGGATTTGGGGTTTTTAAAAATAGATGGTGGGAGAGGGGGAAAAAGAGACATGTTGGATTTCCAAAATCATGATCCAAGTGCAAACAAATACATTCTTTTCTCTCTTGCATAAAATCACAACTCCGGGTCACTCAATGAAACTGATGGGCCCAGGGCAAACCAAAAACAGTGTTTTGTTCTTACAGATTATATAACCAATGAATGGAATTTTCTGTCACCCCAAATGGCGATATCAGATAGCTTTAAAGGGGGATTAGACAAACTAATGGTAAACAGGCCATGATATCTAAATGGAATCTTCAGATTCAGAAGCAGTATACCAGATGACAATGGGCAGAAAACAGGGAAGAACTGCTGCTTTCATGGTATGGGAGCTGTCCATCCAGCTATAGAAGGTCTTCAATTTACAGGTGTTTCAAGTTATGGACAACTGACTTCAGAGAGGGCTTGGTCATGCCTTTGAAGCAGGCAAAGCTGCTAAGACACTGGCATAACCAACAGAAACTGCTTGGAGACAACCAGAGAAACTCAATAACTTTGAAAATAGTGACTCCTTGTTGTGGCAACTGGAAAAAGCCAATACCTCAACAACATTGAAAACTTGAGAATTCCTGGGGTCAGGTGGGAAGCAGAGTGAAGGAAGCAGTGAAAATGGCCAAGACTAATTGGACCCAAGGAGAGTGGAGATATTGCAAGACACAGGGGAGCCTTCATAAGAAAAAGTGGGCCCTGAATGAAGGTGATTCCAACAACAACAAAACACAGCTACCTTTTACCACTACCAAGTAGTAAAGAAGGAATGGGAGGTTGAAAGCCAAGTTTGATCAAGGCCCCCCCACACCTATTCCTTTCAGTCTAAATTTTATAATTTAATTATGATTGATGTGACTAAAAATAAAGACCAAAGGAACATATATACATATACATAGCAAGCATAACATAGCAAGCATAAACCAGATGTTTCAACTTAAGTATGTTTCAACCTGGAACCTAACCGGTGATTGAGTAGGGGACTTAGTCATTGTTGGAAGCAGACAGCTGGACTAGATAAACCCCTTTGATACATTATGTGTTTTTGCAATTGTGCCATTTCACCATTGCAGCTTTACAACAATTTTCTTCTACCAGTAATAGCAAGAATGTTTGACAGAAACGCACAAGCCTTAGCCCACTCTGGCAAACTTACTTCGCTCACCAGTACAAATCCCACCATCATGTGCGGCATTAAACCATGCAAAATTTAAACCTCCAAGACTAACACAAAAAAGAGCCCTAAAGAAATCAAGCACAGCATCTTTGCACAGACTAAAAAGAGCACTGAAAGAAAACTGCCTCCAGGCAGCAGTTACTGTAGAAACCAAACTCTTCATCGCTTTTCTCCAAGCAGAAGACACAAAAGAGCTGGAAAGCAGGGATCGATGGGAAGCAGCTTATAAAGCTGCTTGTCACATCAGCTGCAGGAAAACCAGACACTAATTCATTAAAACTGCCCATGTAACGCTTCTGGAATTTGAGGTTCCATCGTCTGAGAAAACAAAAGAAACTCTGCCTATGGAAACACTGCACTTTTTAGGTATTTGGCATCTTTGAACACAAAGCCTAACACAGACTGGTTGTGTGGTCTCTTAAGGTTTCTTCTTCAGCTTCAAAAACATGAATGAATTCAATTCATCTACAGACTGCAGGTCTATACTACTTTTACATTTACAAATGCCTATATCAACAACTTATGTCGTTTTGATGCAATACAATAGTTTCTTCCAAATCCAGTCAGTTTCCTTCTTTTTGCACTTAAGTACTATTTCCTTTTGTCAAATTAAATAATGTTAGCAGGAGTTTCTTCATCTACAAAAGCTGTAGGGTTGTGTGTTCTCAGGTAACCCCAGCAAATAAGTTCTTCCAGTCTATGAGAAACTAATTGTGTGATCCTATGCATATCTAAAAGTGCATAGTTGTGTCACATAATTCAACCATGTTTGATGTTTATTTATGTAAGTAAGGAAAGGGTAAGTTAAGTGTAAATAAGACTGCATTGATAGTATTTTGGTGCAGTAATATCTAGGCCAGTAATTTCCAACCTTTTTAGCACTGCGACACACTTTTTAAAATGACACTATTGGGACACACCTAGCTTTACAAGACCTAAAAAAAGTTTCACTTTACTATCTCAAGCCTCTGTTTTATCTTTATAGAGGAGGATGCGCCATCGGGAATGTTTGTTGAGCTCCATGTTCATTGAATCAGGACCATTTGGGGGGCGTTGCATTTGCCTTTGCCTGTCCTTCAATAGGAGCCAATTCATGATGGCTTACTCATTAGTAAATGCCAACATGTGGTTCAGTTTTGCTTTCCATAGGGCTCAATACATTTGTCAGCTGGGGGGGGGGGCCTTCCGGAGTGCATTTGGGAAGCACTCAGCCTGCATTCATCAGATAAGGAGCATTCTGGTAGTAGTGTGTTATTCTTGGTTTGCCCTTCTAAATGGATTGAGGCACATTCACCTATTCATGATTAAATGTGCAGTGCAGCTCCAGTTTCACTTTTCATAGGATTCCATGCATTTTCTTTGTCTACCGTCAGTTTGTTAGTTTCAATACCCACCAACAATCAGATCCCAACTCACTGATGGGTCCTAACCCATAGTCTGGGAAACACTGATATAGGACATATTGCCCCTAGATAGGAGTCAATTTCAAGCAGTCAGTTGTAATATTTCATGAAATTTCTTCATGAAATGCTCTTCCATTAGCCAGCAGGTACTATTAATACCCAAGGTCTTAAGAAGAAGACACACAGCTAATTGCTTTCAGGAATATGGAGCACACACATTAATGCCTTCATCTGAAACACAGTTTGAGACATAATACAGATCAAGTGTCTGGGTTTACAGTACTGGGCACTCAAGCAACACAACTTTAATAGCAGGAGTTATACCAACTCTGGTAGGTACTACTGAGTAAAGACCACATCTATCTATGATTCCCAAGGGATGAAGCAATTCAAGGACTGATAGAGCTAAAAAAGTGCCCTGTTTGGTTTTCCAACATCACCTGAAACTGTACTATCATATAGATTTGAATATGGGGTAGAACTAAACACGATTCCTGCACACCTGATGCCGCATCTGGTTTCCCATTCTGGAAGTTGGTCAACCAGTTCTTTGCCACTAACTCCACGCATTCAATTCTACCCAATCATGATGGTCTAGAGCAGTGGTATTCAAACTTTTTAGACCAGGACCTACTTTTTAGAATGGCACTTGTGTCAGGACCCACCAGAAGTGATGTCATTAACCTGGAAGTGATGTTGTAGCAGGAAGTGACATCATCAAGCAGGAAGTGCTATCATTGTAACATAATAAAATGACACTCCTGAAATGCAAATTGGCATTCTTGGACTGCAGCAACTGTACAACTGTGAAACATCCCTGATAGAAAGCAAGATTAGGACAAAATATTATGTGAAAACACTGCCCTAAAAACAAAATTAAAAATAACCCTCACTTGAAAATTCAAACTGTTAACACTGTTAACACTCACAAAAGGAGTATAACAAGAGTAAGGTCTGCAGTTTACAAAGTGGCTGCTCCCAGCTTTCTGTGACCAACCTGCAATCAGGTCACAACCCACCAAGTGAGTCCCGACCTGCAGTTTGAATAACACTAGTCTAGAGAACAAAGTGGTCCCAAGTAGGAATAAACTGTGCAGGATTTACTCAGCCACAGATGAGTAACTATAGACAATAACTGTAGCTGTATCACCAGATTGTAGCTGTATCAGCAACAGATTTGCCTGCAAATTATAAAACATACTATCCATTATAATGAAGCCATTTGGAAAAACTATATGCAATATTTTAAAGGGTACAATTTAGCCAGAAAATTAATAAACTGGATTAATTTAGACTCATATACAAAAGCAGAGCTGTGTATGACATTAGACCCAAAGCCACAACAGAATCTACTTGGAAGAAGTTGGACCTTCCTATGATTTTGTAGCATTTAGCCATCTATTGACCCAAGTTACTGAGAAAGTATGTAACACCCCAACTACAGTTCCCGGGGTCTTCACAGCCAGCCGCTTTGCGCTGAACTCCAGGCGTGAGGCTTGCTGGGGCAGCAGAGGCCAGAAGCGGGAGGCCACAAAGATCACTGGGGGCTGTAGTTGGGAGGCTTTGCAAAAGGGATGGGAATAGCTGGTTGCACTGAGGGCATTTTTCAGTGCTGCAGCAGTCTCCAGCTTGGGGACCACTGCCCTAAACCACTGGTTCCCAAACTTTTTAGCACTCGGAGCACTTTTTTTTTTTTAAACACTATTGGGACAACTAACTTTGAGACTAAAAATGTTTTATTTTACCAGCTGCTCAAGCTTCTGTTTTTATCCTTTTTACTATGGTGGGGGGAGGCTACCTTCAAGAGCATTTGTTGAGGTCCACATTCATCGGATCAGGACCATTCTAGTGGCCTTGCATACCCCTTTGCAGTGGACTGAGGCACAGTCGCTTATTCATGAGTAAATATGCATGTGTGGCTCAATTTCGCTTTCCAACTTTCCCTTTTTAGCCTCACAACTCATAAAAACTCAGTTGCAACCCATTGATCCACAATTTAGGAACTACTGCCCTAAACTCCAAGGGAGTCCTACCTGAAATCAAACAGCAAGAATGGGGCAATCTGGGAAGTATGGACAATCCAATCTCTTTCTAGTAAATCAAGTTCAGGCAGGTAATCAGTAAAAATTAAAAAGGAAAGGGATGCACCAAGTCAAAATAACACAAATTAAACATAAACCAGAACTGATCAAAATAGGTGGTTGGCAAATGGCTGACAAATTGTAAAACAAGCAGAAAATAAAATAGCATCTCTGGGCTCAACAGCTGGATACTTTTGCCTACTTTTAATTACACTCACTGTTCCAGGAAAAGAGTTCCAGTTCCTACACTCCTACAAGGAGTGTGATTTTTTAATGTACACAGCTGGTGCATCTATGATGAACCAGAGACAACACCAAGCAGTTGTATATGTGACCTTTAAAAGCCTAGGGGCTGATAATGTCATAGGGTCATTACATCCACCTGGATGGTTTTCAACCAAATGGGCCCATTTTCCTGTCTCCTGACCTGGACATTGAGTAGAGAGACTCTATAAACATTAGCGTGGATTATACATGAACTGGCACACACCAATTTCAGCAGGAATCCTTTTTTTTTGGGGGGGGGGGAGGGAGACCCAATGAAGATGACACACAATTCACATAAGGTTTGTTTGGGGTATCATGTGGTTTTTCTGAACTTTAAAAAGGACAAGGGTTACTGTAGTTTTAAAGATGAATCATCACTGAAGCCTGAGGGTTGCAGAAAAACCCTGAACAGGAAAAATAGGCAAAAATGAGGAGGAGAACAGGGATTTTCAACACAAAAAGCTGCAGCTCCCTGTATTCAATATGGCTATCAAGATGTTAAGCTAGAAACAAATCATGGTTTGAAATTTTACTCGTTCTATATAATGCTAACAAAACACAGTTCCCCTGTATTTGATGGATAACTTCAGAGTATTCTGCAAAAAGAGCAAATCTTTCATTCTTATTTTGTGCACGAGAGGGGAACACATGAGAGCTCGCAGCTCCCTACCCCCAGCGATTTTATGTAGTGGAAAACCAGGACTTCTCATTGTGAAGTCCAACTTCCAACTACTCAATAGTATTTACAGAGACTCTGTAGAAAATATTAGATATATTTTCAAACACTACTCCATTTGTGGAATAATTAATTTATTGTATGTATTTTTATTTCAAAAGCCAGAAATCTACAAAAAAATTCTCTGCAAACTCTCGCAGTGATCTATTCCCTAAGAAAGCAGTTTTGTTTACAGGTTACACACTCAGCACTATACAACAGATTAAAACCTAGTTAATCTGTAACAATTTAGCTCCTCACTCTCCTGGACAAGCCCAGTCAGCATGTGGTCCAACAAGATCAACATATCACTTAAATTTAACCACCCATGAAGTAGTGCATCTAAGCATTCTTCACATTAACCATTAAGAGCAATTGCTGATCTGTATTTTTAAGTTGAACATTCTGGACATGTTCCTACAACCTATGTTAGGCCATCACTCTCTTGCGCACTCTCTCCTCTCATTCTGAAGAGCTCATTTGACACACACTTAGAACTTAACCCATTCCAATGAAGTTTGACCAGTACCTGATGAGAGCAGCTGAGCAGCTACCACTACTTTTCCATCTCATCAAGTGCTATTGCAGTGTCTTTCAGAATTGTTTCACCTTTTAAGCTTATTTTGCCTTTGACTACCCTCAGTACCAAACACCTGCTTTACAGAAGACTACAGACATCCCTGTAGGGAACTGTATACATGCATGATGATGAAAAAGCAAGTATTTGGGAACTGAAGTGTTAACATTAGCATTAGAAGGCAGTCTCTGATCCTGCTTTTAAAAAAATCACACACAGAAAACACAATTAGAACAAAGCAGCAGCTCATCCAAAACCAGGTTGGATCAGACAGAATGGTGGAAGAAGCAGGAAGCTATCATCTAAAAAAATCCATTGTGAATCAGTTAGGATCCTTTACTAGAGGGCACTCAAACCATGTCTTGGCTCACAAAGGGAACAGGCTTCACCTGTCTCAGAATTCTTTCCATCCTTAGAACTTTGCCAACAAACACTACTCTACCTTTCAGGTCCACCCAAGAGTTTCACAAACACTATAGACTGACAATGTCAAACAACGATGCACTTCTTCCTTCTCTTCCAGATCAGAACAGCAGCAGTTCTGCTGGTAGGGAAATGTCTCATCATACCACAAAGGCATTCCTTGTACCTATGATGCAGCACAGAGTACTCAGTCCCATAATTGCTAGGCATGCACAGGATCAGAAGACTAACCACTCTCTAGGTCAGTGGTTCCCAAACTGGTGGGTTGCGGCCCACTAGGGGAACTGGAAGCAGGGCAAAGCAGCACTGCTGCTGCCAAGGGGCTTTTTCACCTGGAGGGCAGCACTGGACCCTCTGATCTCCTCCGCAGCCTGTTTACAAAGCCCTTATCTCCAATCCAGGAAAACTGGAGGTAGCTTTAAATAGGAGATAAGGAGTGCATTCTTTTTTTACCTAGCAGAATTGCCGGAAGTGAAGTTTCCAGCATGTTTCCAGTGCGGCTCATTTAAAAACAACAAAATGGCATCCCCTTACTTCCTCTCCATTTGTATGGAGGTCTCCATGTTGTTGCAATAAAGTCCAGACACTATGGAGGCAGCCATGTTTTTCACAGGGTCCTGCATTTGTTTCAATGAAAAAATAGGTGGAAGTGATGTCACATGGTAGTGGCCATCTGCAGCAATGTCACTGCCCCTCTCCCACACAAACACTTACCTGGTTCCCAACTCCCACTGCTCTGGGAACCACTGCTCTAAGAGGTAATAGTCAATGAACTAAGCTTTAGAGCGCTACTGAAAAAAGGCAGATAATATGCTGTCTTCTTTCCAAGTTTGAGAGGTACAGGCACTTCCTGGACCTATCCAAGATCGAACATTAAATACAAAACGGCAGGAAATGGAAAACTCTTTTGGCAAAAGCCTTAAAATTTCAAGTAAACAAAGCTTACATTAACAAAGCTTAATGACAAGGTTTCATATTTCAAGAAACCACCTGCTAATTCTTTTTAAAGCAATGTGTGACACAACTTAAACTGTCAAGATATACTCTGTCTTCTTGATATTTGTGCACGTAATTTATATAAAATAAGTTGAGACAAAACCATTTCTGCTGGAAATTTACAGTTTTAAAACTGTAATACTAGATACAAAAAGGCAGAGAAACAGTAAAATGCAAACCTTACCTACTAGAACAGTGGTTCTTAACCTTTTTGGAGGTACCGAACCCCGCAAGTTTCATACGTGCATTCACCGAACCCTTCATAGTTGGAAAAATAAAATGTGGTGTTTTTTTTCAAATTCAGAACATAGAGATATATATTTTATTAGTGCACAAAATGAACCATGCATCAGTTGCACATAAAATCACTGTGTTCAAAGAACAAAACGTACTCGTCTGACCACTTTATTATTTTGCTCGACACAGTAAATCTGTAAATCCAGCAGCAGCAATACTCAAGAAACAGAAAGTAGATCAGAAGAGCTCTCTGATCAGGACAGGACTGAAAACCCACACACTCACTGAGCTGAACAGACAAGCAACCAGTGTTCCTGGGATTGGCTAAATAACTTGCAACATTTACCCAGAGATCACATGGTCTTGTTACTGGGCAGAACCTAAGTCAGAACTATCCCACAGCCTCTGCTGGTCTGCTAGACCTCAGTGATAAGCCTTACCATTCAGGCCTGCAAATTCCCAGGCCTTACTATAATATCCCAACAACTTAACTACTGAGCTCACCAAGTTCCCTGCAGCACAGATATCAAGGCCAGCGAATGGAATGGACACACACACACCTCTGTCTAACCCCTGAGACTGACTCACCGAACCCAGGTTAAGAAACACTGTACTAGAAGGACTTAATATAAGCTAATGTCAAAAAATGAGATAAGCAGTTGGGGGGGGAGGGAGACACACGAGTCACATTCACTTTGCTTCAAGTATATGGTGCATTTAGAAAACCCAAACCAAGTACTCTTATACATAACACGAGAAACATTCTGGCCCCGTCTCCACTTGGAGCTATCATCTTAAGCAACATCTCTTGAGGTTATTTACAATACAAATCCACAGAGTGACCACTACTCAAATTTAAAAAATTTAAATTAAATTTAAAATTTTTTTGTTTAAATAGAACATTGCTTTACAAAAATAGAAAAGATTCTACCTTTTATTAGCTAGTTTTCTCCACTTTGAGCCCAATACTGCAACAGTAATTACTTGACTGCAGTATGTGGACCTAGATCTCTCAGTCAAGAAAGCAGGATGTTTCAGGACTCAGCATAGATATATACTTATGGTAAGAATAGTTTGACCAAGCAACACAGGGACAAACACTTCCAGTAAAATACATGTTAAGCCAACTTTCAATTATAACCCCCCCAAACATACACACACACCCCAAAACAAAGCTAACAAAGCGATACAGAAGCAGCACAATGAGCTATTTTCTTTGCAATTGTTTACATCCAGATATCCTAACTAAACTACCTCAACTGCAAAGGCCTCCAAGAGTGCGAGCTTTCTAGACATGTCTGGCTGAATACTGCTGGAAACTGGATTCCAGAGCCTCACAGCCCAATCCTAAGATACCCGGTTACTGTAGGAGCAGTGGTGCCAAAACGGAGTGGTGCCAAAGCAGCAGTCATCGGAGACTCCTCAGGGGAAGAGGACGGTTGTCCTCTTCTCCCAGGTAAGGGTGCTGGCCTTTTAAGGGGCTTCCTTAAGTCTGTGCCAGCAAACCTGAGAACCTCTGTTTCGGACTATGTGATCGAACACAGGGGACAAGATATAGTGGTGGCCTCCACCATTGGTCCCAGCCCAATGGCCTACTCCCCAACTCCCCCCACCCTAAAGAGCACACCACCAGTGGCAGTACCATTTACTGTCAGATGGCTACACAGCCGGCCCTCCTGGCGCTGGGGTCAAGTGGCGGTGGTACACGAAATTGCCTTACAGCAGTTTCACTATGCCGGCCAAACAAGCGTACCACTGGCACTGAGAGGGTTAGGATTCGACCCTCAAACTAGCATAGTTCTTACATTCCAATGGCTATATGGCATTAGCAATTTACTTTCTGAAGTCATACCTTTACACTAAATGACACTATATATATTAGTGTCTTGAAATGCTATTATAGTATAGTAGGAATGAAGTCCCTTTAGGTAGTAAGATATCTTTGGAAAGTTGGGAAAAATAATTGCTACTACAGCATGAGGGAGATTATGTCCAGGTTTCCCTTCCCCCTTTTTCTGTTCTCAAATATGAGGTGCTGAGTTTAAAATATAATGGGAATTGCGTATCCTGCCCTAGAAACTTTAAATACAAAATGGACCAGTGCTAGTTATAATTAGCAATGAAGGAAAGACAGCCTGCACATGTTCAAAAGCACTCTTCTCAATTCCTTCTTGACTTAGTCTAGCACTAAGCCTGATGAGCTCCATTTCCAACTGTCCTGCCAGACTCCTACCCACTTACACATACACCCTTTTTCAAATAGTGTTAGTACAAGAAGTGTGGTCTGATTTCTATCAGTGCTACTATGAAAATTTGTACAATTCCTCAGCAATCATATGAACCTGGACAACCAACCAAAAAGTTTCATTTAAACTGGCTCAATCTTTTCACATTTAAAATGCGAAACAGAGATTAATTTATAGCACTTAAAAAATTGCATATGCAGATTCCCTGCTTGTGGAGATATAGAAGCAAGTTGCTGACATACAAAATATTATGCCACTGGGGGAAAAACATGTTTCTGGTGATGTGCAAAAAGTTCACTCTTGAATCTAAAAACTAAAAAGTACACAACTGGCTTTCCATAAGCAAAATAACACTACGTTCACCTTTCAAAGAGGTACAGCATGCCCCATGAACCAAACCTTCTAAACTTTTAGATCCAACAAAAAAAAGACAGCTAATTTGATTTTATTTGAAAAGGAAAAACGGCCTCAATTGTTATTTGAGAAAACAAATGCACGGACACCTTTGTCTCAGTCAGTTTGACAAAAAATTTCATTTGACCTCAACTGACAAACATATCTGGTCTAAAACAGGGGTTTCAATTTGGGCCAACGGCATTCATGGTGCCTGCTAAGAGCCGGAAGTGAGGTTATTAAGCAGGTGATGACTAAAAAATTTTATTCTCACTTAAGAACTCATTAGCTGCGAATGACCAATGAGAAAATATGCAAATCTTGATCATATTTTCACAATATGGGAAAGCCCAATGATCACACGGTCCACCCCTTTAACAGTGCCACTTCTGCCAAGGCATCACTTTGAAACTCAGCAGCTGAGAGTTGCTCTTCAACACTGCTGAAAGGATGACAAATGGACTCTCTCAGCACATCCACAGCTTCTCCCTTTCTCACCCTTTCTTGGTCTGCCTCTTCCCCCTTACTGGTTCTCACCTTCTCAGGCTACCTTTCATCTCTCCTTCCTAGCACCTTGGCAGAAGTGGAGCTGCAGAAAGGGCAGTTTCTGGGAGATCCTAATTATCACACAGGCTGCCCTTTCAGCAGTTTACTAGAACAGCTAAACCGTTCAAACTTGGCAAAAGTTGCACTTAAGTTTGAATCTGCAAAAGGGACTAGGAGGTGACTTGTGAGATGTAGTTGCCTTTATACAATTAAAGCTATTCATGACAAAAATACTTTTGAGATGATCAGATTTGTATTTTTAGGACCATCTTTTTGTTACACTATTTTTTATAGCTGAAGGTCCTAAGCTGCAGATACTTACTATTATATGATTCCAATAAATTCAAGATCTCGTAATCAAAGAGAATAAAGATGAAGAGTCTTACTTCTCATCTCAGATGACCTTTCAAACTAGTTCCAATGAGATCTTTCTTCTTTTGGAAAAAAAAACCTCCTTTATCAATTATGTTTAGGTCTGTGTCACTTTCACCCACCCTCATGTTATTCTGCCAAGCGCAAAAAGTTTTTGATCTTCCACAAAATTATGCAAACCAGTGCAAGTGGTCAAAGGCTGGGATCCACCTTGAACAGCAATCTGCAACTCAAGGATGGGGTCCAACAGCAAAAACTAGTTTAAGATATACAGCTATTCCATGCATATACAAATTCCTTGCCATCAAGTACAACATCCATCATACCAAACCAACTAAACGAGACGCCATTTGGGTCACAAGAACAAAGGAAGAACTAAATCTGAATAACGCAGCTTGTTAAGTATAGCTACAGTTTACTTACCAAATGCATGAACACATTTTCAGAATGTAATAAATTAAACATGAAGACATTCTGAAAAGCCAGTGTAGCCATATTGCATAAACTAGGATCAAGAGTTTCTAGTTCAAAGGATAATCTGAAATACAGCCCTGTGGTGAAAGAGGGGAAGCTGAGGCAAAACCAGCTGGAACAGTGGTTAGAGATCACTGTTCCCACTTGTTAATGGCGGGAGGGTTATTTGGCAGATCTCAACTGCTACCACTAAGGCAAGGAAGCCAAACGGGGAGATCACCTTCAAAAATCTCTCTCCAATCTGAAAAGAAGTTCTCAAAATGCAGGGAATTCCCTACACAAAAGCCAAAAAAGTTGCAAGAATGGAGCAATCTGGGAAATTGTGGCAACTCGCACTCTCCCTAATAAACCTAGATCAGGAAGTGAAAAGGGATTTATGAAAAAGGCTGAATGAATGAGGCAAAACAAAGGAAACAGAAAGGGAATACAGAGGATCAGAAGCCAAACTCATATTAAAAATGAACACAAGACTGATCAAGATGGATGGATGGCAAGAAAAAGGAACAAATGCTGTGTTCATTTTTGTAATAGAAAATATGAGGAAGTGATGTTTCTAGCATGCCTATATGCTTTGAGTGCTATTCATAAAAAAAACAGAAGGCAAATTGTGTTGAACATACTTCAGGGCATTTTCACAATGTTTAATCACTGACTTATAGCACTGGTTTTCAAACTTTTTACAACAGGACCCACTTTTTAGAATAGCATGTGTTGGAACACACAGGAAGTGATGTCATGCCTGGAAGACATGATCAAGCAGGAAGCGCCATCATTGTGACATAATCAAATGACAGTCCTGGAATGCAAACTGGCATTCTTGCACTGCAGCAATTGCATAACCATGAAACATCCCTGACAGAAATCAAGGTTACGACAAAATATGTAAAATTCTGAACTAAAAACAAAATTGTTAAAATCTCACTTGAAAATTGTGAGTCTGTAAAGACTCACAAAAGGAATATAGCAAGAGTAAGCTCTGTAGCTTCCAAGATGGTGGCTCCCAGCTTTCTGCGACCCACCTGACATCAGATCCTTTGAGAAACAATGCTTTATAGGTATTAAAGTCACAGTAACGTTATTAACCTCTATTTATGTCCAAGACTACTGCCTTTCTTCTTGAAATTGACAGTTTACACACACACACACACCACTACTGAAAATTTCACTTCATGCACTGATGCAGTTCAGGAAACCTTGTGTTACAAGATTGTATTAGTCTTTAAAGTGCTATAAGGCTTCCTGTTTTTAAAAAAAACACTTGTTTTAAAATTTAACAATCCACAGAGGTTCATCTTCCCCACGTGCTTTTAGTACTTCATCTTGGCTTTTTTCCCCAGATCTCAGAAAAGGCATGTGTACACACACTTAATTCATCTCACCAGTCATCATCTTCCTTTTAATAATTTATCCAGCAATTCTTCCCCATAGAAACCAGTAAAAGCACACGCACAAACATTACTGTTACTTTTAACAATTTATTTCTTCAGTCTGCCCTCCTTTACCAATGTTTTTCTCCTCTTCCAGATCCAAAGAAAGTCAGCCTTTTCTCAGGGGAAACCAATGAATGAAGAACTATGAAACGTCATCTAGTGCTCCTGCCCAGGAAGCAAGATGAAAGCACACGACAGCTTAGAGATGAAAGGAAGCAAGAGAGCCAAAGAGAGGAGACAAGTGTTTGGTTGAGGTGGATCAGTGGTGTGAAGGTGGATAAATCTGATGCCAACACCAGCATGCCCACACTGAAAATGGTTAGATTCCCTTCAGACCTACAACTAGCATCCTGAGAGGAGCTGGGACAGGAGAGCCTGGGAGCTAACACCATATCAGCAAACCAATCCAGATTCCAGAGAGAAAGACATCACTTGACAAAGTCAGGACTACAACTGAGAACAGGATGCTGGCAGAAGGAAAACACAGTTTGCCACTGCTGCCACCTCAAAGCTCATGTACAGCCTGCTGCCAACAGCAGTATGCACACATGGAAGGGTGTTTTGGGTTGTGGTCAGTTGGGGTGGGACGGTAACATTGTTAAGACTGCCACAGTCTGCAAAGAATTGGGCAGTGAGACAAATAAATTAGATACACTGTACAACAGTGCCTAACCTCATGAGAAGGACATCCTTTCAGCACAACCAAGCTAGATGTGCCACACACACAGATGGTGAAGATAGCCGTAGACTCATAATCCATCTCAAGTCAGGCCTACAGTCACACGTTGAAGACTACTGTTGGACTGTTGTCAAAAAAACTCCACATCCTTTTTAGAACATTCTAAATGCTTTGTATCCAAGTGACGTTTGAGCTTTGAGTTCAGTTATTATTTCAGCACTGAGAACAACACTGCACAGGACACACTGTGGTTTCTCTATGCCATTGCTGATCAAAGTAGTTAAGCCAAATTTTAGATAATCTTCAGAGCAATTGTGTTTCTCTTCCCTATGTTCTGAGACTCACCTAGGAATGGACATGGAAGGTGTGACATGCCCACTCAGAAAAAGACCCAGGAAAGACTTCATCACTTGCATTCGCACACACCAAGATGAGCCCATAGCAAGGCTAATTTCCCTCGCAGCTACAAGCATTGAGGAAACACAGTTTAATGGGTAAGCCTCTTCCTTAGCCAAAATTAAGCTTTCTAAGATGGTGGTGCCCAGCTTTTTAAGATGGCTGCCCCAAGCACTTCACAACCCCCTTGGGGATTCCAACCCCCAAGCTGGGAATCACTGATCTAGCAGAAGCTAAAGCCATGTATATCCCATGTTATAACGAGACTGCATACAGAAAGGAAGTACAAGGGCTGATACTGTGGTGTAAAGAAAACCATCTTACACTTAATGCTAAAAAAACTAAAGAGCTTATAATCGATTTTAGGAGAAAGAGAGATGTGCATTTGCCTTTGTATATAAATGGTGAGGAGGTGGAGAGGGTCGGCAGTTTCAAATTTCTGGGCACCTACATTTCATTGGACCTCACATGGACATTAAATGTCGATATGCTAGTGAAGAAAGCGCAGAAGAGGCTGTACTTCCTAAGGGTGCTTGGGAGGATGAACCTTTCTCAGCGTCTACTTCTGGCCTACTACCGTAGCACCATTGAGAGTGTTCTGACATACAATATTTTAGTATGGTATGGGAGCAGCTCTGTAGGGGATAAGAAGGCACTACAGAGAATTATTAAAGTGGCCCAGTACAGTACACTATCGGGCTCCAGCTACCCACCCTTGATGATATTTTCGCCACCCGTTGTTTAAAGAAATCACATAACATCCTTAGAGACTCTTCCCATCCTGCTCACAACCTTTTTGAACTGTTGCCTTCTGGCAGGAGACTATTAGAACCCGGACGACACGTTTCATAAACAGTTTTTACTCTAGAGCCATAACAGCATTGAACAACAAACTTAAGTACCAGTAGATAGGGGCAGTCGGACTGTATTATTGTCTATTGTGCGGATGTTTGTGTTTTATAAAGAGGAATTTCAAGGGGGGGTAGGGGGGGTGGGGGATGTGGGGGGATTGTTGGGAGCTTAGTGTGTGTATTGGTTTGGTCTCCGGGTGTCAGTGAATTTCATTGTGTAATACAATGACAATAAATTAATAATAATAATAATAATAATAATAATAATAATAATAATGATGATGATGATGATGATGATGATGCTTCCATGACGGAATTTTCTTCAATTTAGAAAAGTACAATTGCTCAGATAATTGACTCAGCCAGCCCTGGTGTGAAGCATGGCACCATTGCACAACACTTCTGAACTACTTGGCTCACCCCACTGGTTGTATACTAAAGGTCCCAGATTCAGAGCACTATTCTACCCAGTGTTGGATTGGCAAGCAAATCCAAGGCTGGGTCGGGGAGCCTCCCTGTGGAAAGGGCATGTTCGTGCCCTTACTGTAGGGGAGGCTCCAGCCTCCCTGACGCAATCCTCAGCTCTGCGCCTGCTAAACAGCAGGCGCAGAGCTGAGGAGACTGTGTGGCCCAAATTGGGGCCGCGCAGCCTCCTGGATGGGCTTAGGATTCAATCTTATGGCCAAATTCAGAGCCCACCCACGTCCCGCCCTCCCCCCACCCAGAACCTCCCTCCTCCCACCAATCCGGGTCCCACACTGAGCCTTCCTTGCTTCGGCAAATGCGAGGGAGGCTCAGCGCCGGTCCCGTTGCTCAAGTGCCAGTCAGTGCTGACAATACTGAACAACGTGGATCAATGATCTGGTTCAGTAGAAGGCAGTTCACATGTTCTTAAAGGCACTGTACATAGGTTTTCAGGCCATGTTCCATCCAGGCACTGATCAGATTCAAAACTCAGCTTCAGCAAGATTGCTTCATCATGTTTCTCAGACCAGTCCATTTTGTCAGCAATCTCACAGTCTACCCAACGTGCGACAGTACTGTTGGCAAAGCTACAGCTGGGGTTGCTATGATGCAACCTCTCTATTTGTTTAACCCCAAGTACAAGCATCCACTAAAATCTAAGTACATACTTGCAATAGCAGTGCAATTCTTCTTACTGCTGCTTTTGTTATCCTGACGTTTATATCATGACAATGATTCTACATTAGTAGACTCATTATTGATATAAGCAAGTACAACAGCTCACAACTTTACAACACTTTCAAACTTCGCACTGGTTTATGCACCCACAAACACTGGTGCCATTTTACCTCCAAATTCACTGAATATCAACAGCAGCCACTTTGAGTGCTCTTTTGGGAGAAAAGCAAGATAAACTAAAAGCATAAACAAATTGTGGGTTTTAGCAACACAAGCAATTTTGTTCTGTGTTTTCCCCTCTGAAACTAAGTAAAAAGGATGAACCCATAACAGAAAATTGAGCTAGAAATTGAAATGAAAATACAAAAAAAAAACCCCACAGAAGCTTTGATTTTGATTCAGAAGCATTGAAGTCTTCTGAATTTGGAATGAAGGCATTATCTTCAGGATCTTTTTTAGACCTCATCACAAACAAACCAAAAAATATAAGCAAAGCAAACAGTACAACACATTGTAAACAGTAAGATAGATTATAAACCTAAGTTTGTACAGTAGCTAAGGTGATCTACCATTTATCCTCAAAGCAGACTTGGCTGAAAGAAAAAAACTGAAAAAAGGCAGGCATCAACACAAGAAGTGAAGAGAGGAAGTGCACAGAAATCATTTTCTAGGGACCCAATGAGTTTCAAGTCAAGAAATTATCTCTCAGGACCAATGTAAGTAGTTTCTTCTGAAGTACTGCTGAAATAATCTTGTATACTATTTGATAAAGTAACCTTTAAGCAATGCCTCAGAAAAAACTGGTTCAGTTGCCCTCAAGGAGAATCTCTCAACTTGAAACACATAAGGCCCTCATAAAATTATTCCTGAGAGTCTGTTCATAGACTAGATGAAAGCCACATACGTATTTGAACAGAAGTTATAGTTGTTGCACCAGAAAAAGCAGTTTGAGAAATACAGACAGCAGATATTAATAAGTAAACATCTCCCATTAAATGTGGCACATTTCAATAAGTGATCATTTTTAGGTGTAGTGATATATCGTAAAAGTTATTTCCTATGTTTTTCTGTCTCTTTAGAAACTTCTCATCTTTGCTACAGCAGCTAAGAAAAATCTTTGTTCTGCACCTACTTTGTGTTGAATAAGACACCCACTGTTTTAAACTGTGCGCTCATAATGGTTTGGTGTTGGATCTCTTGCCTTCTATGGATGGCTTGGAACAATCAGTTGTTTCTCCGAATAGGGAAGGTTTTATCTTCCTGTATTAGACGTTGTTTGCTGAACTGTTCTTTTGGAATCCAATTTATATGCTGAGAGCCAAACTACACATTACCTGAATGATTTCCAACCTTTTTAAACACACACACACAAAGTTGTTTGAGAGAACTGCAAATTTGTACAAATCAGGACAGATACAGATGTGCAGGGTGCTGAACCTCATGCCATTTCCACAACAAATCATAGATCTTCCATATAATGTGTAGTTTCCCCAGAGATAAGTGGTAAATCAAACCCTTCTGCCCCTTTCCAATTAAAACTTTCCCATTCCAACATCAAAGTTGATAGTGACCAATCTTTTTTGGCAACAAATATTTTAAAAAAGGAAGTTGTTAGAGGTGCTCTACTGGTCACTGAATCAGAAGACATGAGAGTATGCAATTCATACTAACTATACTATGCTGAACTTCAGATAAAAAATTTACTTCAGGTGGAACAAGTTTAAACAGTATAGCAGCCCGGAAATAAAATGTAGTTTAAGTTGTTTTCATTGGGGTCAGTGCCCAGTTACTCTTCTCATACACCATTTACTCATAAACAAGCCCAGTGAACTCTGGAGATATTTACACTATAGTGAACAAACTAGTAAATGCTAAATTAAAAACTGCAGCCAAAAAAAACCCACACTGCATTAAATGCAGAAAAGGAGATTTTTTTGAATATGGTGCATTTTGAGCCCAACATTCTTAAATATATTATGTCTGAAGGCTTCTCTACAGCAAGGAAATTTTTTTATATAGGTACCTGATATTGCTTAAATGAAATCCAAAAGACAACATTTTATATCTATTTGTAAATATTTAAACTGATGGCTTCTCCTGAAAAGAAAGACCACATATCACTAACATTTTCTGAAGTCATAAAAAACAAGAAATGACCAATACAACTAAATGACCAACTAAATATCTTTGTAAAGTTCTCTCCAGAAATGTGTACCTTTAATACATTTCCACACAAGAGACATTATATCTTCACAACTGTGGACCACACATGATTTTGGAGACTGCAGCTTCAAATCCTGTTTCTACTAAAAGGCTAATTTAGACACTTACTAAACATCAATTCTGCCACAGCTAAGAACATTTGATGCTTCCATTACAAATACTTAAAGTGGCAGTGTCCAAGCTTTTTGGCAAGTACTGTATATCAAGTCAGCCCCCAATGATGTTCTGTTGGCTCTATACACTACTGAAGTGGTTCTCAAAAGTTTTAGCACCAGGACCCACTTTTTAGGATGGCACTCTTGTCAGGACCCACCAAAAGTGATTTCATTAACCTGGATGTGATGTCCTACCAGCAAGTAACATCAATATGACATAATCAAATGACACCCCTGGAATGCAAACTAGCATTCTTGGACTGCATCAATTGTACAATCATGAACATCCCATACCAAAAGCAAGATTAGGACAGCATATTATGTAAAAGTACTGAACCAAGAAACAAAATTTTGAACATCCAAACTGTTAGCACTCACAAAAGGAATATAGCAAGAATAAGGTCTGCAGATTCCAAGATGGCTGCTCCCAGCTTTCTACGACCCACCTAACATCAGGTCACAACCCACAGTTTGAGAAACACTGCACTATTGTATATATAAAGTGGAGTTTTGCTTTTAGCCTACTATACAGGTGCTGAAAAGGGGAGGCAAAAAAAAGTGCCCCTGGGAATCCATGCCAAGCTCCAGGCTTTCTGCTTCTGTTCCAGTGTGCCACAAATCACTGCTGCTAATGCCACAAATTGACTACCACAGAACATACACTTTCTAAGTACCTGTATGTTCATTTTTTAATGAGAGAAATGTAGACAAAGTATAACCTCCAAAATGACAAGCCCTCCTCTGCGGGCAGAGGAGGCCATGTACTGTACAGACCATGCTCACTGCTTACATTCCCCAATATCTGCATAAATTTAGCCCCTCAAAGAGGGCTCTAGGCATTGAAAGAAGGCTAGCCTCAGAATGAAGAATGAACTCTTAGGTAATATTTCAAGACTTATGATTTGTAAGCATCTCTCACTGTTCTCAGAGACTTGATTTGGACATATTCAAAATATTATTTTAAGTTACCAACACCGGGATTCTTAGACATCTCATAAGGCTAAAAAACCTCAACTGATAATTAGTATTTTGTCAGGCTTCTCAAAAGTCACAAACAATTTTCTCATAATGAAATACTTCATACCTCATAAGGAAACATCACGCAGTAACAGTTTAATATAAAGCTCTCTCTATTTAATAGTAGAACTGCTATTTTTCTACATTACTCAGTAAGACCAAGATTAATAGAAAATTTAAAAATACTAACCCCATGAACTGTTAACAACTTCATCTATAGCAAGGGTTCTTAACCTGGAGCGTCTGAACTAGTCCCTCCCCTCCCCCGCAAAAAAATATTTTGTGCACATGCGTTTATCTGCATTTTTCTGGGGATGAGGCCCATAGTTTTCATTGATTCTCAAATAGGTTTGTGGCCCTAAAAAACTTAAGAATCACTGACTGTAAAATTCATTTTACTAGTATTTTGTCAGATAGCATGATACATGTTAAACTGATGGAGCTATTCAGAATCTTGGGCAGCACACATAATTGTAAGTAGTGTGTTTACTGCTAGCCTGAGATGCTATTTCAAACCAGAAACTGCAGAAAAAAGCACAACAGGAGAACACAATATCCACCATGTAAGGACTGTAACACAGAATACCAACATCAATTTCATAAAATTTATGCAATTAGTTTTTGTTAATGCAATTAGAATATACAGAATTACAACTCTCAGGCTCATAGGATAATGTCAATACTGAGGAATAAGCCAGATGTCACCATCTGGAGTAAGAGACTCCTTTTCTTTAAACTGGTAATGTCTACTACAGCTATTTTTAACCACTGCAACTCAGCACATTGAGATGGCAGGAATGGTCTGCAGGTGTGCCGCGGACATTTGGAGGAGGGTCATATATTGATAGGGCCAATGGAGATGCTAGTGCAGTGTTCCTTATCAATTGTAAAAAAACCTGATGTCTTAATTTTAGTGCCTCACTATGCTGTAAGATGAAAAAGATCAAAACCGTTGATCTACAGAGAGACTTCTATGTACTACATAACTGCAAAAAATTAACTGCATTACACAGGTGTTTCAAAATAGGCTGAAAGTCTGAAGTAACTACCATCAAAACCTGTAGGAATTACTTCCCAAATAAACCACGGTGAGAAATCAAATGCAAGATTTTGGAAACTCTTGCAAGACGGATTCTAAATAGCTCGATTTCCATAATTTTAAAACCACTAGATTTACCCAATACATGTATTATGGGTTTCTTTTTTCCTGTATTTGTTAGAATCAAATAAAGAAATATGCAATATAGACGAACAATTTACATCAATTTATTTCTATTTCATACTATGTTGGCTGTAAACCTTATTTCTAAGTAACAGGCAACCCAATCTTCACCCGTGTGGGAGCAGGCAGGCAGGCTGGCCTGCACTGCATCCTATGCAGGGTAAGAGGCAGCTGGAGCTCACTGTGAGGCAAGGGGACATTTGTCCCCTTTCCCCAAGTAAGCCCAAGACACTCCATGAGGCTACTCAGATCTGCGCCAGCAAAATCACTGGCACAAGTCTGAGGGGACAAGGTCGGGGCTCCTGCAACTGCCTGGGAACAGAGGTTAGGCCATAACCTAACTCCACCCCATGGGGCCATCATCCCCTTACACCTTCGCCCGCCCCAGCCAAACTAGGCCAACACAGGGCCCGCTTACCGGCTGGTTTCTGCAGCGCAAATGGGTTGGTGCAAGTCCTCACACCAACCCACTACCTCCTGGACTGACGCAGACCTGCCTTACGGCATGTTTGACAGCCATGGGCAGATGTAAGCAATATGCATCAACTCAAGGGTGACCCAGGATTGCACTCTAAGTTAAATGCTTTTCTTCATATTCCCTTCCACTATTACAAGAATTTGACTCAAAAACTGCAGTACTCAACGTTTCCACTGAAAATGAAAAATGATTGTAATAAGTCAATAGCAGCAAAGTTTTGCACATCATCGTTCAGGATCAAAGTATTAAAAAATTAAAAGCTGTTGTGCTCACATGAAAACTGGGTAAACTGCTTACAGTTAAAAAGGACCCTTTCCCCTCCCCCTGTCTATGTAAACACCACTGACGAAACTGGCAAAGCTCCTGACTGACTTCAGGAGGGTGGAATTTCACCCCAGGTTCCTAGGTAAGCAGATCTCGAGCTTACCTAAGCACTCAGTCTGCAATTAAACAAACACGATCAAGATCCCTCGATATTTACAATATTCTTGAGAGGATACCCAGAATGTATATAAACAATCTGGTTTTTTGTTAATTTTACGCTAGTTATTTTCAACCCAACATGAATGCAGATAAATTTAAGAACATGGCTTTTAAAAAAAAAGATCAACAGCACTGTGGTAGATTCCACACAGATTGAGCTATTCACAAGCAACTTCACTAAGCACATGCCAGCTTAACAGTTAAGTGGCAGACTTGGGTTGTATTTCTGACCCTTTAAATCAGAGTCTGGCTTCCAAGTAAATGTGTTTGAGAACAGTTGACTAGTTAAGCACCCAAACAAGAAAGCCTTAATTTCAAAAGAAAGAATTGTAGTAAACATTCCACCTTATAAGAAGCCATAACAGTTCCAAATGTCTTTTTGCAATACCTTGACATCAAATTTTGCAAGACAAATTTTTGCCCTGAACAATTTTTTTAAAAAACTGCACACTTAATAACTTCACAATATTTAAACTAAGTTCCTTTGGTACAACCACCTGTTTATCTTACACTGTAAAAGGTAATTTACATTTACAGAACAACAACGCCGCTGTGATTTGTCTGTTTCAACAAAATCTAGTTGACAGGCATGCCCCAGTATCCACTGATTTGGTATCCATGGTTTCAGTTATCCACAGATACCATGGATACTGGGATGCCTATTAAAAAGAGGGAAATTTAAACAAATGTCTTCTACCTTGTTGCAGCAAACGCACTTACGTTCCCCTATCTTTAAAAAGGCGTCCCCAGTATCCACAGCTTCAGATTTCCATTGTGGAGTCCAGAACAAAACCTCAGCAGATACTGGGGCATGCCTTATTCCCCACAGACTAGTTAAGTAATTTGGTGCAAATCTATCCTCACCTACAAGACAGCAAAATTAAGTGATACATTCCCTCAGGCTTACTATATTGGGACAGACAAAACTTGGGGTCTGTGTGTAAACTAATCAGACTACTGGGAGAACATTCCTGAAAACTGACAATTCCAATTATTACAAAAAATCAACTGTTGTGCACAGTACATACAGATATACTTTTAAGTTTTAAATGAAGTTATATTTCTCAAAACAATCTTGGTTCTGATATTTTATACTGTGCATGACAATATAAGAAAAACAAACACATCTAGAAAAATGGAATTTGTTTTCCCGATACATAATTTTCAGTTTTAAAAAAAGAGATCAGCAAAACTAGGCAGAAAATTGCTGTTCCTTAACTATGTCACTGCCAAAAATATGAATGGTAGTTGCTAGAGGTCAAACAAGTCATTCAACTATATTGGCAATATACTACCATAAACAGACACCAGACAACAATTATAACGAGGATGAAAGTGCCCAGAGAGTACTGGCTTAAGACAAACTTCTAAAAACCTGCAGTTATAAGGAGATGGGGAATGCACAAGTTTGTAATTAAATATCTCTGAAAAACAACAACTGAATTTTAAAATTGGTGGTCCGCTAGAATACCTCCATCAACAGCACATTTTCAAAGTAGCACATCCCTAAGGTATTCCACGCTTCTGAAAATATAAACAATGACATTCTAGCCACGAGGCACTCCATATTGTGCCATGAGACGCTCATATTTTTAGAATACGGGAACGGAGGTCTACAGTGCCTCGTTTTCCCTTAAGCACAGTATGCTTCCTGCAGCACCAGAGAATTATAATTCGATGCATGGCATGTGCAGCGTAAGAGAAAAAGAGGTCCTTGCCCAGGTCTATTTAGTGACAAATGTATTTACTAAAGGTTCTACCATACAAGCGTAAGTAAACTCTTGGTGAAACCCACAGTAGTTACTTCCAAATTAATACTGATTGGGGTGCAAATCGTTTTTGGTCCAGGGTTGCGAGAAGCGGGGCGAGACCATGCGGGCTGCCTAGGCCAGCCAGGCCAGAAAGTCGGGCTCAGGAGCTCCTACTTGCTGCGGACACCCTTCAACGCTCCTTGCACGGGTGCGGCGACTAGAAAGAGCCTCGAGGCGCGGTGTCCTCCTCCGGCTGCCTCAGAGACCCTGGAGAGGCGCAAGCCGCCTGCGCCCTCTTCTCACGATCCCCAATTGACAGGCACGCCGGGAAGCGCCCGGGGGGGCCGCGACCACCAGAAGGCCGGTCCCGGAGCGCGTGTCCTCCGGGCCCCTCCCTCTGCTTGCCTGACACTCACACTCGGGGCAGCTGCAGCGGTGGCGCCCCCCCGGCGCTGGAACACCCCGTCCACGAAGACGCCGTTCTTGCCGAGGCAGCGCAAATAGAAATCACCACCGCCGCTGTTGCCGCCGCCACCGCACGAAGCAGCGTTGGAGTCAGCGGCGGACTGGAGCCCGGTGCCGTCGCCGGGGACGGCTGAGGCGGGGCCGGTACTGCTGTTGGCAGCGGCCGGGGCCTGGGCGGGCGGGGCAGTGAAAATCTCCAAGTGCCGCCGGGAAATGAAGCTGGAGTGGCCCATGCTCACGTCCACCGAGCCCTGCGAGGAGTTACGGCCGATGGTCACCGAGCGCTTCTTCATGAGGTATTCAAACTCGCGGCCCTCCAGCCGGGCCACGGCCGCCGCTGCCGTCCCCGCCGCCATCTTGGCCGAGACAGCGCGCGGGACCGAAGGGCCCCCCTCAGTCCCCCCCGCGCGCGCGCGCGCGCGCCCCACGCCGCCCACCGGCCCGGCCCCAGACACCGACAGACTCAGCAGCCGAGCGCCACCGTGCAACCCAGACTCACGCAGCCCCGCCCGTCAGCTCGACGGGCAGCTGAATCACCCAATGGCCGCACTGCACGCCCATGGAGCTATTCCAGATTCTCCAATCACACGCTGCGCCGGGACAAGCGCAGGACAACAAGATAGATTGTACCGCAAAAGAGACAGGCAAGCAGCCTGGCTCCAGGAAAAGCCGGAATGGATTTCACTTGGAGAGGGTTGTGGGGAACCTGTTTCTGACAACCCGACTCACCACATTAGGAACCGGCCTCCGAAATCGAAAATTCTATACGGGAGTATAGAACAACTTTGTGCACGCTACCAAACACAAACATACAAGTGACTGGGGTAAACCAACTCACACATAAGAATGGCAGGGCACAGTTCTGTCTATTTGTTTCATTAGGGCAATTTCCCGTCAATATTTAGTAATAGGAGTTACAGCACTACTTAGTAATCAACTGTATATGCAGGCATCACACCAGAGAAGTACACTGTCGTGATCCCCCTGAGTTAAAATACCATAATTGTGTCAAAGGCGTAATGTGAGCGTGAATTAATAGCGTCCTCTGCATAGGACTGGAGGCAAGTACTTACTGCAAGCCTCTGTTCAGAATTAGCAGTCTCTGTGCTAACTGGTGGGATCCAGAAACCACACTAGCACCTGGCTAATAACTGAGGGTTTAATAGGGTGGGTAAGAAGGGAAGCTTACAGTCTTCTGAGAGTGAGACACAAGAACAGGATCCAAACAAAGTCTTCAGCCAGGCCTCTGGGGCTGCCAAGTCAGCCATAGGTTTCACAGGTGCAGGACATGGACACCAAGCCCTTATTTGCTAGGGCAATGTTCGTCAGCCTTGGGATCACAACCCCAATGAGGTCGCAAAGCTTTAGTTGTTGGGTCACAGCAACAGTCGAGAATGAGAAAGGTTGAAGACCATTGGACTAGAACACCACCAGGTAAAGGGGAGCTTCTGGTGTGCCCCTTCAGGTACCAGGAGGTTGTGTCTCAGTCCTGCTATTTTAGCAACTGTTCTAAAATAAACTAGTGCCAGGTATCATGGTAACTTTTTCTGCACTGTCTAATAAGAATATTTGGCTACAATGAACAAGGCTGGGAGGGTATTACAGGGGTGGAGAAATGGTAGAAATAGGGGCAGGGTGGGCAAAAAGGGTCCTGGGAGGGGGGTGGAATTGACAGTGGGTCCCTAGTCTCATGATTGATTGATTGATTGATTGATTGATTGATTGATTGATTGATTGATTGGGGTCAATGAACAAAAAAAATTGAAGACCACTGTGCTAGGGCTTCCCCAGTTCAGCTTGTGCAACCACAAATCCAGGACTACCTTTGTTCCTTTTCTTCTCAAGTATCTTCCACACCAGTTCCTCACTGGGCCTGCATTGGCGTTCCACAAACATGCTCCTATTTACATATTTAAAAAATTGTATCACACCTTTCCAGTCTCTTTTGAACTGCACAAAGCTGCTAGGCTAGCTTTTTTCAAACTGTGGGTCACAACCTGATTTCTGGTAGTAACGGAACATTGCTTGGAAGCACCAACACTTCCAGGTTGCCAAGTTTTCACATTTTTTAAATGCGAAAAGCCTGCTTCCAGAGCATGTTCTCACTGATGAAAACTTGGCAACCTGGACATAGTGACAGTGACATGATGGGTTGCAGGGTGGGAAAGTTTGAGAACCACTATGATAGGCTGTAATGATCTGCCTTTCCCTCTGTGCTTCAGATGCCTTCCTTTTGACAACCTCTCCTCATTTCTTCAGGGCCTTTCCCAGTCAGTGTCACCTGTCAAAGGAGGAGCTGTCCTATTACATGAGTCCTCCTATCCAACAAGCCAAATCAGCCAGTCAGCAAGGAACGTGATGTGACGTTCTCTTTGTGGTTCAGTTTCAATCAAGGGTTTCACAGTCCTGATTTAGCAGTGGTTCTCCTGCACAGTTTCCCACACCACATGCACCAGAATCCTCTATCGCTGGAACAAATAACCTAGGTTACATGGCTCTGCAAAGTATCATTTCCTCTTCCAAATCACTATCATCTGCAAAGCCTGCTCTTGGGCACCAGGGCCAGCCTTAAGCAAATGGAACTAATGTCGTCACATTGGGCCCCACACTTTGGGGCTGCCGCGCCAGCATAGTGAGCATATTGCCTGCTGCTGCAGCCAGGATCTCTATAGACTGTAAGTCAGTGGGGAGAGCAGAGCAACTTTACCTGCCCAAAATAAGCCTCTTGGAAGCAGTTGGCAGTGATGTCATCATGTCACCACTGACCACTTCCAGGTGTCACATGCAGCACCACAAGCGCTTTTCTTGGTGAGTGGAGGGCAAGCAGGGAGCGTGGGGAGCCCTGCAGGAATGCCCCGCGTTGGGCCCGGCTGCTCCTAGAGCCGGTTCTGTTGGGCATGACACTCTGTTGCCTCTGAACCTCTTTGCAACTCTGGGGAATGGTCTCTTTCATGAAAAGAGTTTCTCTGGGTTTTTGTGGACACACACTGATCTCCCATCTAGCTGGATCAGGGGCACAGTATAGTTTAAGCTCAGTATAGTGCAGGACAAAAGTATTCCCACCTAGGATAGGTGATAATTAATAACAGTTCCTCTAACACTCTGCTAGTCACTCTGTATGGACCTTTACACTTTTGTTGCAGCTTGACACTCAACTCTTTCCTTTTTTTTTTTTTTTGTTCTTAATCCAGACCAGCTCTTCTACTTGATATGCTTGATAATGTATTGATATTCTTTGGGAACCCAGTTTCACAGGACTTGCATTTTCTATCTTAGTCTAGTGTTTTGTCCACCCCATGCATCCTAAATCATCATCTCCTGTGGAGAGGACATCACTAGAATCATCTAGCAACTTAACTTCTAAATCCATTATTTTGAGGACAATTTCTTTTCCTCAGCTCCAGCTTTTCTATCAGATTGTCAGTTGATTATCCTGATTATAATACTATCTTGGCGTTGCTGTTCTGGCTGCATTGCTAAAATCTCCAGGGTAAATCCGAATACACCACATCCAGATAGAATGCTCTTGGGTTCATGCTGTGGTACACAGCATGGGATTCTGTTGTCACGCTGGCTGTTTGCACAAGGACACAGCTTTTGTGGCTCCTGGCTATGGTTTGAGCACAAGGAACTCATTCTTGTGCTCAAACGGGAAAAAGTCCCTTTCTCTCAAGGAGCCCCCAGTGGTTGCTGCGGCTCATGTAGGAAGCAGCGATGCCCATTTTGGCGCAGCTGCTCCTACAGGAAGATTGGGCACAAGATTGGGCTCAAAGTCTTTTCAACAGGGCCTCTTTCTTTAGTGGTGTATGCTATTCCAGTTATTTTGTCTCTTTCTGCCTTTTGGAGATTGCATAGTTCTCTTATTTTGCAGTCCATTGTTGTCATGCCTTCAGTCATCTCTTGGAGCCTGGAGTCTCATGTCTTCCTGATAGCTGCAGTAACTTCTGATTTGGTCTCATGGACGTGCCTTTGAAATTATGCTGCTCTCTGCAACTTCTGTAGCTTGCTTTAATTTTGTGATTGTCTCAATGGCTTCTTCTAATCTATTTGGTGTCTCTTTATGTAGGATTCAACAGATTCTTAGCTACATAGAGTCTCAGGAATCTCAGCTACATGAGGCACACACTGATGTCTGGCCAGCAGCAGCTTTATCCATTAGGCTGACTAGGCTGAAGCCTAGGGGCCCTGCAGGGACTAGGGCCCATCAATTTGGCACTGTTACTTGTGCCCTAACCTGTCCTGATGTTGGAGCACAAGGCCCAACTTGGCGTAGCATCGACATGGCGTAGCTCCTTCCTTCCCAGCTGGCCAGGGTTCCCTGCAGTGCCAGCTGGACCCAGGGCATAAGCTGCCTGCCAGCCTGGGAATCAGGTGAAGATGGAGGAGGAGCAGAGGGATGTGTATGCAGAAAGGAGCAGTAACAAGAGATAGTATCAAGGGCTAGGGACAAGCCCTCCTTTTCCTGAAAAGTTTCGGAGGGGGCCCAAAATACCTGAAAGTCTAGGGGACAGGCCATGAGTTAATACGGCCCTGATTGTAATATAGGAATGCCTTGGCAGTATCATAGCACACCCCCAAATCTCTAACCAATTCCCTTTTCTCTTGTGTGTAATTACTTAAAGCTGCTCGATAGTATTCAGGTTCTGTTTTTCTGTTTAGTGATCAGTATACTTGCTGGTCTCAGGGGTGGAGGGAGGGTGTAGCCAGGGGTGTGGAATGCATGGGCGCCGGCAGCGGGGGGGGCGCCGGCAGTGTGGAGGTGGCAGACGAGGAGAAACTGGTGCTGTTTTTGGCCCTCCCGCCCTCCCTGGTGCCCGTAGCGCTCCAAAATGGAGCTCTTCCGGGCGCTGGGAGGCGTGGCGATGCACAGGGGGCACGGTTTCGGCGCTCTGCCATGGGCGCGATGGCGGCCCCGATCCTCTCCAAACGCCACTGGCTGGTCTAGAAAGAAGAGGTCAAGCCACAGCATTATTACAGCAGCCCAGAGAGCAGACATCAACCAAACACCAGACAAAACAGACATACTGTCGTATTTTGATCCCTTGCCAAAAAGCCATGCATTGCTAGAACCAATCACATTAGTAGATACCTTAAGATTTCACATGGAGAAGATCCCATTTTCAATCCTGGCATCTCCAAATAGAGCTGGGAAAGACCCCCTGCCGGAAACCTTGGAGAGTCACCGCCAGTGAATACAAACAGTGCTGAGCCAGATGGATCAATGCTCTGACTCAGCAGAAGACAGCTTCATATGACGCACGCCAATATTTTTATCTACATACTAATAGTGAACCCAGAGGAGTTAAGTACCTATCAGGTTATGTGCAAAACAGGACCACTCAGAGACAAGGTTGTTGTTGTTGTTGTTGTTCAGTCACTAAGTCGTGTCCGACTCTTCGCGACACCTTGGACCACAGCACGCCAGGCCTCCCTGTCCTCCACTAGCTTCCGGAGTTCGCCCAACTTCATGTTCATCGCTTTGGTGACACTATTTAACCATCTCATCCTCTGCCGCTCCCTTCTCCTTTTGCCTTCCATCTTTCCCAGCATGAGGGTCTTTTCTAAAGAGTCCTCTCTTCTCATGAGGTGGCCAAAGTATTTGAGCTTCAGCTTCAGGATTTCTCCTTCCAGGGAGCAATCAGGCTTGACTTCCTGGAGGATTGACTGATTGGATCTCCTTGCAGTCCAGGGGACTCTCAAGAGTATTATCAGAGACAAGGTAGTGCTTTCTATATACTCAGAGGACTCCCTAGGCACATAAGTAGATACAGTACTTTCTAAATTGAAAGAAAAGTAAAAGGAAGAAACAAACACACCCAACAGCCTGGTGCAGATTGAGCATGCTCAATGACAGCCAAGCGCTATGGGATATTGAGATTTCAATTGGAAAAACAGCAGCAGCAGACCACCACTGGGTGGAAGAGTGGACTTTGACCTGTTCGGACCTTTAAGAACTTATGCTGTATCCTGGAGGTGGGCATTAGGGTTGAGGAGATGCAAAATATTGTTGCAGGTCCTTCATGTTATGCAACTATTTTGCACATCAGCTAT
The DNA here is from genome assembly GCA_029204185.1 of Lerista edwardsae. Lineage (NCBI taxonomy): Eukaryota > Metazoa > Chordata > Lepidosauria > Squamata > Scincidae > Lerista > Lerista edwardsae. The sequence continues at coordinate 2,081,726 of JAJKFI010000120.1, forward strand.
CCAAGGAATGATTCATTCTTTTGTGAAGCCCCAGGGTCTGTCCCCAGGTGGGTCCAAACAGGCAAGGATGAGGCCACAACAAACAGGATCAAGATCAGCGGGGTGACAGGTCAGTTTTCAGCCAGTGGGTGCAGCAGCGTGCAGTGGCTCCTAGCAATTAGTTGCTCAGACTGAGGACTGAGCTCAGAACACAGGTTTATTTAGGGTTAAGTGAGTCATGAAGGTCAGCTTTATACTGGCTATAATAATAAGGCTGGTTGGGCCACCCAAAAATTGCCCTTGACCCATGCAATTCGTTTCTTGAAATTGCCAAGGCCTGAGGGAACTGGTAGTGCAAGTGTAAGCGCACCAGTAGTGCACTAGAGATTGCCTACTGAAGGCCCTGGTTTGAGGACACACGCCTACTGGATGCCTTACAGTTTTAGTTACTGGCTATTCTATCCTTAAAAAAAACAATTTCCAGCCTGATCCTTTGAAGAGTTAGGTCCAGAGGCGTCATTCAGGCAGAACGGCCCGGTACTCCGTTCCGCTAGTTCCACGGAGGTCCCAAGCTGCGCCGCTGCCTCGGAGGACGGGCGAGCTGCTGCTGGGCCCGCCCGCCGTCCCTTGCGTCCGGAATCGCTCTAAAATGGAGCGATTCCGGCGCAGTGAGGCTTGGGGGAGGCGTGGCAGCCCTCCGCCATAGGGGCGGAGGACTGTCAATCATCCGAGCGTTCCGGTAGTTGGCACGCTCGGATGACATCACTGGTTAGGTCCACTGAAGAACACTGCTTTAAAACCCTAGATTGTGAATTTAACAGACCAATCCTAACTAATTTTCCAGAACTGATGCAGCTGTCCCAATGGGACACAGGCGGCATCCTGCAGTGGTGGGCATTCATGGGGGCCTAGTCTGTAAAGTAAGGAAATGTTATACTGAGATTGCATTGGTGCTGGAAAGTTGGTTAGGATTGGACCGTAAGCCTCTTTATTGATAAGGCCCACTAAGAAAAATAGAGTTCATTAGCAAATGAACTAATAAATGTTGTAAATTCAAACAGAGTACTCATTGCTATACAGGTAGATTATCCCTTATCCGGACATCTGAAATCCAGACTAGTCTGAAATACAAACGTTTTTGTCTAAGAATTTTCTTTAAATTTTCTGTAGTGTGAACACTCATTTCTACATACAGGCTGTAAGTTCTAGTCTCTGCTCTGTGTGCCATTGTTGAATAATGTCATAGAGGCCAGCAGACACCAAATGGGTAACAGTGAAAAGAGCAAGCATTTCTCATGATATTTATGCAATTATTCAAAAATCAATAAAAATCCAAAATCCAGACACCTTCCTGTCCTAAGTATTCCAGATAAGGGTTATTCAACTTGTTACTGATAATACGCAAAGTCCCATATGCACGTATTGGTTCCGTTCTGGAGGTCTACATGGAAGTCAGAACATACACAGCCAGTTCTTGCCAGATCAGCTCTATTGTGTCTGTCAAAAGCAACATAAAGGACATACTGCACCTTGTAAAGAGCAAAAGAAGGCTAGGACATGGTCTAACTCCATTTTGCAAAAATGCCTCCATTCTGTGAGAAAGCTGAAGCTGCTAAAGTACCAGCTGGTAAACATTTCTTATTTGCCTTGTTTTTTTTGCAGAAGGTGTGAGATTGGAGCTGTGTCAGGGACACTGCACCATCAGCTTGCAAAGACACACCTAATCAGGAATGTTCCATCCAGCTGATGCTACAATAACATTGGTGAAGATTCTGCACAGCTGATACCCATCACTTAGGGTGTGTGTGTGTGTGTGTGTGTGTGTGTGTGTAACTCTTCTGACCTTATTGTGACCTCCGACCATTCCATCACCCAATCAGAAAGTTTCCAACCTTTCTCCTGATTGGATGATTGATTGTGCTAGAGGGGTATAAAGATACCTAGTTTTGGCGTAGCAATCATCAAGCCATCAGAGACCATCAGACTATTGAAGATCTTCAAATCATCAGGCCATCTTCTCCATGTTTGTCCCAAGATGTCCAGCATGAATGTGCTGCTAGACTGGATTGAGAAGATGGTGAACTAACAAAGCTACTCCCTTTTAGGGGCCAGTGGCAGACCTGAGGGTGGGCAAGGGGTGCAAAATGCCTCAGATGCTGGGCTGAGGGTGGCTGCCCCTGCTGGCCTGCCACTAAGGAGAGCTTCAGGGCTGCATTGGGTTCAGAGCTGAGAAGCAGCTTCTGCTATGGAACCCACTTCCTGGAGTGACCTGGCATGGCTCCAAAGAGCTTCCCACCCCTCCAAGAAGAAGCAAGAGGCACTTGGGAGCCGCAGCTGGTCACACTGAAAAGCAGCTTCTGCCATGGAAGCCACTTCCTGGAGTGACCCAGCACGTCTCCCAAGGGCCACCCCACCACTCCAAAATTGGGCGGTGGCCCTTTGGAGTGTGCCTGGTTGCCCTGAGAAGTGGCTTCCGCAGCCATGTCTCGGAGCAACCAGGCAAGTGCCGCCTGTCCCTTCTTGGGGGGTTGGGTGCCCTTTAGAGCCATGTGGGAGGTGGGGTGGCATATTAATGTGTTTTCAGAAGTGAATTATATAGCCTTTGGCTGTGATTCAGATCACTACATACTATCTGAATTATTTAGCTGTAACCTTACATTGAATTTGGGTTTTAAAAAAACACACAATTGTTTAAAAATTGGAACAAAAAACTATCCTCATTCAAAAACCATAGGTATGACCAGAGGCTATAGTGGCATTCCCAATCTTCAAGGAACAATTCTTGATCGGATACGTTTGATTGCTGAATACCCCTCAGCGAAGAAGCCAGGATATGAGCAGAAAAGCATACTAGAAACTGGAATATCATGATAAACTATCACAGCACTACGTTATATGCTATACAATGCAATTGAGAACCCCAGAGAGGTACATTTATAACAGAGCACATATTAATATTTATGCAGAATGTATTGCTTCATTAAGTTGCCTGGAAAGTTGCATGTTTTTCTGTAAACTGAACTGCAGCTCATGAAGTACATACTCTCGCTCAGTAGAGGTTCACTGGAAGTATTCTAGGATAATTCTAATGTTCTAAACAGATGTGCAGGCCCCACACAGCAGTATTTTTAATTGTTGTTGCTGCACAATTGCTGCACAAATATCACTTAGTTATTGCACGGAATCAAGGCTTTTCCCCTAGATTGCAATTGTTGCTAGGATATCACATATTGCAACAAAAAATATTTAGGCTGCAATCCTACACTTTATTAGAAGGAAGCCCAATTGAACATAATGGGACTTACTTCTGCGTAAACATGTATAGGGCTGGGCCGTTAGTTACTGGAAAATGCATTCCTGCCTCCTTCAATCTGGACTGTGAGTGGAATGTGGTTGTGCAAGTGTAACAGGCACCTGCCAGATACTGCTTCTCCAGAGCTAAAAAGCACATATACCCTTAAAGAGGAACTCCTGCAGGACTGCCACCCATTCTGTTTGAAATGGATGTAGCACTACTGGAGCTGAATTAGGGATAATATAGTAAAAAGAAGGCTTTTTTATCTGCTGGAAAAGTCTTCACTAATAATGGTCCTACATCCAAAACTGAACTCCAGGATTTCAACATGTGCTCATTGTGATTGTCATTACCAACTAGACAGCATTACAATCCAGTCCACTTCCATCATACAGGGACTATCTCCATCATACATCCTATCTCCAAAAGTGTCTCCACCTGTCTTCTGAATATATATGCTCTACTCCATTTTCATATAGTGTTGCTTCCTATTCTGGAAATAGAAAACTGTAAGTCTGGGGCCCCCAATCCAATACATATCTATTGAGAAGTAATTCCCATGACAGATAATGGGGCTTACTCCCAGGTAAGTGTGGATAGAATTGTGGCCTCAAATATGTTCTAAAGTCAATTTACATTGATAATGGGATTTTTTAAATTATGAAAATATACTGCACATTCACTTTATATACATGGAAAAATTCAAAATTAACTCACAAAATTTAAAAGTATTTACAAAATGTACTTCAGATTATTTTCCTATAGTATTCTATGTTAAGAATTTAAAGAGACCAGTTTATTCCACAGTTGTAAATGCTAGGCAAATTCCAGTCCAGTAGTCTGAAAAAATCCTTGCCTGTTATTATGTTCAACACAAATGTCTGCAGTTGGTTTACAAACCATACTACCCATAATGCGCTGGGCACCAAGCTGCTTATGGAGTTTGCAACGTGCTAAGCAATAATCTCTGATTAACTAAATGATATAGTCTTGTCGCATTAAATAATATACAAATGAAAGTACTTCACTATTGGATGCCACCTGCCTTGTTGCCAGTTCAATCTGTGCTTCAGACAGCCCTCTCCTGGGAGGAATTAACAAACCTCCATGCTGCAGCAAGACATGTGCTTTCTAGATGACATCATTCTCTTCAGTGTCTGGGCAGTGACCTAGGCAGAGTGTGTTTGTAAATACAGAAAAGGGCCTTGGGGGTGAGGCAGGCGGAACAATTGGTACTGGAGAATAGGGCAGTTGAATCAATCCTCAGCAGGCTGCTTCAGAGGTTAGTAAGACGTTTTCGAATTGGCAAATGTTTCAAAGGCAAGAAATCACATGATAAAACTGTGCCAAGGGCAGGTTAAGGAACTGTCTCAACTTGAAATCTAGGCAAATTAAAATAATTGTAGAAGTCGTTCCATGTTCTGTCCCCTATTATTAATGTGGAAATCACTATACTATACATGCTCAACAGTGAAACTGACAATTAAAACAATATTAAATTCGAAGTTATATGCGTCTCCCCTTAATTTTCTGTTTATATAACAAAACAGCAAGAGCTAAAACATTTGACAGAAATGCCATCCTATCTATCTATCTATCTATCTATCTATCTATCTATCTATCTATCTATGAGAGATTATTATTTTAGAATGGTCATCAAACAGTAACTGCCATCACTCAAAACACCTTGCATAATAATGTTTTGTTTTGTGTTTTTAGGGTTTTGTTTTGTGTGTTAGGGTTTTGTTTTTGTTTTGTTTTGTTTTTGGGTTTTAATGTTTTGTTTTGTGTTTTAACCACTCTACAAATGGTTGATTGAAATAATAGCATTTTTGTAGTCTGCATAACCTTGGAACATTAAGTATACCAGACAAGCCTAAAAACAATAAAAATGAAAATTGCAGCACTTCTCACATGTGGTCATTGTGACTTTTCTGCTTCTTATTCATAAGGGGAGGTTATCTCCACTTCAATCTACATGTTAGCAAAACAGGAGTGCTCTGACATTTCCTTTAATCCAATCTGGCCTCCTGTAACTGTGCATAATACCACTGTACTCTAGTGTTCACACAGCTGACCCATGCATGGCATAAGCAATAAGGCTCACATAAAGAAGTGAGTTGTGGGGAGGGCAAGTGCATTGTATTTATTTCCAAACATACTAAGACTTTCATGGCTAGGTGAATCTAAAACAGAGTTAAAAATGTTGCTTGAGTCTTCAAGACATGGATCAAAATACATTGAGCAAGAGATGGCTGGAGCGACAGAGGGCGAGTGAGAAATGGTGGGAGTGACAGAGGGCGAGGGAAAGATGGCAGGAGAGACAAGGCGAGCGAGAGATGGCAGGAGCGACAGAGGGTGAGGGAGAGATCAATAAATCAAAAAGTACTTATATACTGCTTTTCAACATGAAGTTCCCAAAGTGGTTTACAGGCAAATAATGATAAAGTTAAATGGCTCCCTGTCCCAAAAGGGCTCACAATCTAAAAAATGGCAGGAGTGACAGGGTGAGGGAGAGATGGCAGGAGCGACAGAAGGCAAGCAAGAGATGGTGGGAGTGATGGAGGGCAAACGAGAGACGGCGGGAGCAACGGAAGGCGAGTGAGAGGTTTGAAGGTGCCATTTTACTGCTGTGTGGGTGTGGCTATGCCAGGGGGCATGGCTACATCAGCGTGGCTGCATCAGGGGTGTGGCTATATCAGAGGCGTGGCTATGTCAGTGTGGCTGTGTCAGGGGGCTTGGCTGCATCATGGGTCATGGCTATGGGCACCCCCCCAATGTTGAACTCAAGTTGGCTCCCCTGAAGTGTCCTTTTGGATTTGCTGACCAGGTTGGGACTTTGAGGCACTGTTTTGCGTGGTTCTGCTCCTTCCTGGCAGATCAGACCCAGACAGTGAAACTGGCTCTCTTGCCATTGACTTATGGGGTGCCTCAGGGATCTATCTTGTCTCCCACGTTTTTTAACATCTACATGAAGCTTCTGGGGAAGGTAATCTGGGGATTTGGTGTCACCAATATGTGGATGACATCCAGCTCTATCTCTCTTTTTCACCAGGTTCCAAGCAGGCTGTGGAAGTTTTGGTGCACTGTCTGGAAGCAGTTGGGGCCTGGATGTGGACTAACAAATCTGGACAGGAAACCGGTTCTCCAAATCTTGAAGGTGGCTATGGAGGTACTAGACCCACAACTTGCTCTGGAAGGGGTAGCACTCCCTCTGAAAGAGCAAGTTCATAGCCTGAGAGTCCTCCTGGACCCACAGCTGTCCCTGGATGCTCAGGTGGCATATGTGTTCAGGGAGCTTTTGTCTAGCTACGGCTGATGCATTGGCTGAGGCCGTATGTGTGTCAGTCGGACAGTGACAGTGGTCCATGCCCTAGTGACATCTCAGTCAGACTACTGTAACATACTCTATGTTGGGCTACCTTTGAAAATGCTTCAGAAGTAGCAGTTAGTGCAGAATGCAGCAGCTTGGTTGATCACTGGGGCTCAGCATGTGAAATCTGCTATGCTGTCCCCCACCAAAGGCTGCTGAGAAAACTTCACAGTCAGGGAATAAGAGGGCAGGTCCTCTTATGGATTCAGAATTGGTTGAGGGCCAGGAAACAGAGAGTGGGGGTCAACGGGCAATTTTCACAATGGAGAGAGGTGAAAAGCGGAGTGCCCCAAGGATCTGTCTTGGGGCCGATGCTTTTCAACTTGTTCATAAATGACCTGGAGACAGGGACAAACAGTGAGGTGGCCAAGTTTGCGGATGACATAAAACTTTTCTAGGTGGTGAAAAACAGAACGGATTGTGAAGAGCTCCAGAAGGATCTCTCCAAGTTGGGGGAACGGGCAGCAAAATGGCAGATGCGTTTCAATGTAGACAAATGTAAAGTGATACACAGTGGGGCAAAAAAAATCAAAACTTCACATATAGGCTAATAGGTTCTGAGTTGTCTGTGACAGCTCAGGAGAGAGATCTTGGGGTGCTGGTGGACAATTTGATGAAAGTGTCAACCCAGTGTGCAGTAGCAATTAAGAAGGACAATTCCATGCTTGGGGTAATTAAAAAAGGGGTTGAGAATAAAACAGCCAATATTATCATGCCATTGTACAAATCAATGGTAAGGCCACATCTAGAGTATTGCGTACAATTCTGGTCACCACATCTCAAAAAGGACATAGTGGAGCTGGAAAAGGTGCAGAAGAGAGTGACAAAAATGATTATGGGGCTGGGGCACCTCCCTTATGAAGAAAGACTGCAGCGTTTGGGGCTCTTCAGTCTGGAAAAAAGGCGCCTGAGGGAGGACATGATTGAGACATACAAAATTATGTACAGGCGGGGTAGAGTCAATAGAGGGATGTTCTTTTCCCTCTCTCACAATATCACAACCAGGGGGCACCCACTGAAATTGAGTATTGGGAGAGTTAAAACAGGTAAAAGGAAATACGTTTATCCAGCGGGTAATTAAGCTATGGAACTCCTTGCCCCAGGAGGTGGTGATGGCATCTGGCATAGGTGCCTTTAAAAGATAACAGATTTCTGGAGGAAAAGTCCATCATGGCTATATGCCATTGATGTGGGACAAGTCAAGTGTCTATTTTTGGAACCTGTCTTATTTAATGGACTGTATGAGCTTCTGAAGCTGAAAACTTTATGCAATATCACCACCCTTGTAGTGTAGCACAGTAACCAGCAAACAGTAAAGGTTCTGGCAACAGTAAAAGCAGCCAGCAGCAACTCTTGGTGGGAGAACACTTGTTGGCTAAAGTCCAACTGTTGAGAGCATCCTTAATGTGGCTCTGTACTCCACTGTGGTTATGTTGGTCCTATACGTAATAGTTGTGATTGCTATGCTCATGATAGTCAGATGGAGGTATAACCAGATACACCTAATGCAGGACTTGTGAAGGGGTAAGACCAGGATGTGATGGGAACAGGTATGGACTCCATCAAGGGGGCTGTGTTGAGAACACCCTCTCTTTCCTTTACACGTGTACAGGTCTAACTCCATTTTGGATTCCATCCTGGGAGTTATGAGCTGCTATCCTGCAAAGAAGAGGTCACACAGGTGATCCTTGGGAGATAGCACAAGACAATGCTGATTCCAGAGCCATTAAGAATTGGTGCCAGGGACTTCTGAACATCTCCCTTTGCTCAGGTTTTTTTATGCAAATCTGAGTATCTGACAAAGGGCATGGCAAGGGCAAGTCCTGTCTGTCAATTTAGATTATAATCTGCCCAGGAACTGAACTTACCTGGAAAGTCTTTTTGGGCTAAGCCAAAAGGTCTCCCCACCAAAATTTAAAGCAGCAACAGAAAAGGGCTAGAGCATTAAAGTGATTTTGTAAAAGAAACAAAGTGTTGTGTTTAGGAAAGGCATGGAGCAGTGTTAAAAGGAACAAGGTTTGTTAGGAACAAACAAACAGGAACAAGGTTTGTTAATAGATGTCTGTTAAATAAATAGTGCTTTCTCAGCAGAAAGAGAAAAGGGGGGAAAGTGTTGAAATGTTGCAGAGGAGGTTTAAAGACTATACTTGCCTTTGTCTTCTGTATCTATTGTCAATCTTATCACCACTACTGTACTCCAGGATTTGGTAAGGGCTATTCAAATGCAGACTCCCTTCCTGCCACCCTAGAATGGCCTTCATCAAGATGATTGGGTCAGGAGAAAGGTGGAGAGGGGAAGATTCCAACTCTTAAGGTTTGCATCTTCCTGTGTAAGTACTTACCACACTGATAACTGACTGTTGTTTGCCACCCGGTCAAATGTACCAAGCAATCAAATGTGTCAAGCACTTGTGGCTAAATTTGTAAATAGTATTCTGGTTTAAATGTCTGCTTTCCGCTTTTCTGTAAATACCTCCTTCCTGTTTAAATGTGCCAACCCTATTGTAATCTTGTCTTAATATTGGTACCATTGTTACTGCTAAATGTATCCATGTTTTTATCTGACTACCCTTTGTGATCACCCTTCCTTCCCTTCCCTGACCCTTGGTTTGGGTCACACTGGAAGGGTGGGGGAGCAGCAGCAAAGAAGGACCACCGATCAAATGTCCCACATCACCAAAATTGCTAATAGAAGGTTGCCAATGTTTTTATTTGTTGTTGCCATTTCCATGTTCAACTGTATCAAGCCCAGATGTACAAGTTCTGTGGTCTCCATGGAAGTGTATTGCACTTGTGTATTGCACTTGTGTAAGCGTATTGCACTTTTGCTTACTTTGACAGGAACGCAAGCATGCTGGGGAAACAAAACCTCAATTAGGCACATTTTCTGTCTCTTTGTTTAAAGAGACAGGGACACCAGGAAATCTCTGTCTTTGCAGGGTGATTTCCACACAACACCATGATGGGTGGTGCAACCTCCTTACATTAATAGTAGGCTACTTCAGAATGCCACTTGCAAGGGAGTGGCAACAGGATGCAAGCATCTTGTTGTCTACTAAGCTCCCTTAGGCACCTGTGAGAATGGGCCACTGTGAAATACAGGAAGCTGGATTAGATGGGCCTTTGGCCTGATCCAGCAGGGCTCTTCTTATGTCATTTCTCTGTTGGCTACACTGGCTGCCCATTCCTTTCTGAGCCCCATTTAAGGTGTTGGTGATTACCTTTAATGCTCTATACAAGATAGGCCTAGAATACCTCAAGGACCATCTTCCCTCATAAATTCCTGCATATTCTCTTCTCACCAGAGATGGCCCATTTTAGAATACTGCCACCTTCTGAAACTGGGGGATGGCAACAAGGTGTAGGGCCTTCTCAGTTGTGGCACCATGCCTTTGAAACCAACTGCCAGAGGGTTCTGGCGAGGTTGAAGAACCGTTTGTTTTGCATGGCCTTCAAGGAGACAGGTGTTGTGAGAGGCTAGACCCCAAGAAGCCTCTCCCTTGACCCCCGACAACACAGGTACTTCCTAGGGACCCCTTCTTAACTTTTATGCTGCTTTTACATTTTACAGGCTAATCTGCTTTTTTATTGCTGTTATTTTTTTAAATTGTTTTAATCATTTTTAGTTTAATGTTTTATTCTGCATTTATATTTGTGTTTGTTCTGTTATACACAACTTTGATGTTTTTAGGCATAGAAATCTTTTAAATTAAATACATAAAATTGTAGTGGAGTAACTTTGTCAAGGCCTTTAGAGTTAGCAACTTTACACAGCTTGTTTCAGAATGACCCTCTTTTTGCTGAGCAAGTGTTGAATAGACAATGGTTGGTCGACTGATCACCTAAGTAGATATTAAGTTAATCACTGTGTCTCTGCAGAAAATTATCACTTAGTTTCTTTGAGAGAAAGAAGGAAAGGCTGAAAGATGAGTGGAATCAAACTACATAATCTGGTATACCCATTACTACCCACTTACAGCCTGTTAAAGAAGATAACAGCTCAGCATTACAGCACTAGTACTGTATAATGTTAAGAGGTATGATGCTAACTGCAGATCAGGAAGTTAAAAAAAAGTTTGTAGAAAGAAACAAATTCCAGGCGGGCAGCTGTGTTGGGGTGCAATCCTAAACACATTTATCTGGGAGTAAGCCCCTGTGAATCCTAGAAAATTACTTTTGAGTAAATGTGCTCAGGATTGCATTGTTGGTCAGTTACAGTAAATGCTGCAAAGAGTCTTGTGGCACCTTTAAGACAAATATGTGCATACATTGTCATGGACTAGAGCCCAATTCATCAGGATTAGAAAAGGAAGAGGGGACAAAACAGAAGTGTGGAGGAAAGCAAGGTGGTGGGCTAGAATGTTGGAGGAGCAGATGCTGGCACATGACCAGGAAAGTAGACTGGCATTTGGAACACTGCCTCAGGCATTAGGAGATATTGGGTAGGCCCTGTTCCAACATGGAGCGACGAAATAGAAATACTGTACAATACTCTGTGATTCAAGCACGAGGCTGTGTGATTCTGGGAAGTGTAACTTAGCTTGTCATTCGAAACAAAACAACGGGCAGTGTAATCCTATCCTGCATTGGAACAGGCAGGATGATGCTGGAGGCCAGTCCCCTCCCGGGCCCAGTCCACCCATTGGCCCTCTCATCCATGCCTCCCCCCCCCTGCCCATTCCGCCCTCATTCCGCCTTCCCCTCGTCCTTCCCAAACCCTTGCACTAGCTGCTCTTGGCCAAGTGAACGTACCTTTCCAGGGTGGTGCGGTCGCTGGATTTGGCCTCTGTGAGCTGGCATGCATCCTTATGGCAGCCTAGACAACTCCTGTGGAGATGCAAACATGCCTTACAGCACGTCTGCAACACTCCCAGGCCGGTGTAAGGGATTTACACCAGCTCTTCGCGATGTTAGGATTGCGGTCTCAGAGCTTTAAGTTGTCTAACATTTGTTGGTAGGTTTGATTGCCTGATTGAGAAAGCTAGGAGATGCACGTAATCTAAGCTAGAAGGTAGCTACAGTTTCTGGACTGGACTTTCTAGAACTTGAAAATAGCTACATAGTGGCGAGGAAGCCTATATCAATCAATCAATCAACAGGTACTTATATACCGCTATTCAACACGAAGTTCACAAAGCGGTTTACAGGCAAATAGTAATAATAAAGTTAAATGGCTCCCTGTCCCAAAAGGGCTCACAATCTAAAAAAAAGGCAGACCGCCAGCAACAGCCACTAGAAAGACTGCGCAGGGGTGAGACAGGACTATATGAGACAGGACTCTGTTCCACAATAAATTACTACATGGTATGTATAGTTTTGCTATTTTCACAGCACAACCCATACATGTTTACTCAGAAATAAGTCCTATGTTGTTCAATGGGACTTCCAGAAACTATGTACTGTATAGGATTGCATCTGCAATGGAAGACCTATAAAGGAATCACAATAGCATCTTAATAAATAGGTCATCAAAGCATCTTTCCTTTGGATGTTGCCCATATTTTGCTGTTAGATAGGATGGAATGTTCACAGACTGCAGATGACACAGATCTGCTATGGGCACAGGAAAAATGAACTTTCTTTTTGATGTTTTCTATCTGCAGGAGATAGTGAAACAGAATAGGGTTTGTAGCTTTTCCAAGTTAATTCAATTTAGGGGGATGATGGCTTCTATTCTAGGGCAGACTAAAGGATAATAGTTTATCCTGAGTGATGTTTTAATAAAGAAGATATCAGCCTCCTCGGTTTATAAATCCTAAAATCACTTAGAATCACTAATATGACTAGAGGAAGAAATATCTACTAACTTGTTGATTTACCATCATTAAGTTTCTTGTACATAGCCCACTAAAATAAAGGTTAATGAAAGAATGAGATGATTAAGATGATTAATTTTTTTAGTAACAGCAAGGCAAATATCCAGAATTTAGCAACTGTCACTCCTGTGCTCAATGCCTGTGGCTGCAGGATGTCATGTTTACAACCCAAGAATTGCAAGCTCCACCTCATCTCATCAATCCACCACAGCTTGTAGTCTGTAGTCATTATCCCATGATCACCAATCATGGGATAATGCAGCCTGCAACAATAGATGCTAGAGGAGCTTTATCACACATTGGGTACCTGAGTCCTTGCAAAATATGTGCCTGAAGTTGGGAAGCCTGGAGGTAGCCTGAGCAGAGGCAATGAGTCACATTTTCAGGCTTTAGAAAAAGTTACGACAGTTCCTGGAAGTCTGGATACAGAACTGGGGGTGAGTGGGAGCTGGTTATAAATTAAATGTGGTCAGAAGCAAGCCAAAAGTCCAGAATAGGCAGGGATTAATCTAAGGCAGGGGTCTCCGAACTAAAGCCCAGGGGCCAAATCTGGCCTGCCACAAGATTTCATCTAGCCCACAACAACTTAAATTTTTTTAAAGACGTTTTTACTCATTATATTATTATTGTTTATTTAATTTAATTTATACCCCGCCTTTCTGCCCCATGGGCACACAAGGCGGCTTACAACAATTAAAATATAATATTGACAATTAAAAAACAATAATTAAAAACAATTTTAAAATAATTAAAAATCTAAAACAAGCCCCGTGGATCCTAATATAAAAAGAAAGCCAGCCTGCCTGTCAACAGTTAAAAGCTTTTTGAAATAAAAAGGTCTTCAGCCCCCACCCAAATATTACCAAAGAGGGAGCAGTTCTCAATTCTATTCCAAAGTTGGGGGCCACCACCGAGAAGGCCCTATTCCTGGCTGCCGTCCCTCTCACCTCTCCTGGTGGTGGCACAGTCAAGAGGGCCCCCCCGATGATCTTAGAGTACGGGCAGGATTATATGGGAGGAGGCGATCCCTCAAATACCCAGGACCCGCGCCGTAAAGGCTCATTATATATCATTTCTCAGTTTAAGCATGGCATTGTTTCTTTGTAAATACGTTACATTTCTCTTTTGTTCTGAATCGTATCATGCTGATTACAAAAAAAAAAAGATCCAAGTAAAACATATTCATTCATTTAAATTTCATTCATTTATAAAACTGATTTTTTCCAGCCCACAAAAATCTGTAAAATGTACGAAGTGGCCCTTGTACTGAAAAGTCTGGAGACCCATGTCCTAAGCCACAAACAGAGAACCAAGAGAGCCAAGAGTCTTATTATATGACAGCCAGGCAGGGATCAGTAGCTTGAATGTAGGTAGCGGGCTCATACCAGAAGCAAACTGCTCAGATTGAGGAGCAAGTTCTGAGGCAAAGGATTTTTAGGGCCTGCTAGCTAGTTATAGGCCATTGGGTTCAGCTGATTGAATATGCATAAAGGGCAGTACTTTCGGCTCGATGTCCAACATAAGACCTGCAAGCTAGAGGCGGCCTCTGGAAGTAATTTCTCGGCCCATTATGCTTGGTCCCTTCTAGTGTGATGATTGGGCTCTCTCATATTTTGAAGTTATGAACAGGATTTGCACATTTCCTCTTCTGTCATTTGCAGCTAATGACTTTGTATGTGAGAAGAAAGAGCTTCTTTCTGGCCATCATCTGCTTAGGGTGCAAATCCTACCCAGTGCCCGAATGGCGAGGATGGCCGGACAGCGCCATATCCAATGCTGGGGCGGCGAGGCTGGAGCCTCCCCGCAGCAAGGGCACACTCACTCCCTTACCGTAGGGGAGGGAGCCTCCAGCCTCCCTGGTGCACTCCTTGGAGACCACGTGGCCCGAATTGGGGCCGTGTGGCCTCCCGAGCGGCAATAGGATTTGGCCTTATGGCCGAATCCTGGACCCACCTCCGTCCCAGGCTGGCACGCCTGCCAGCCCACCCATCACCCATGTTACTTCCAGCCTTCAGCAGGCACCATGAATGCTATTCAGTCCACTATATGAAACGAGTTCGCCCCCCCCAAGCTAGATAATGCCCTGAAAAAGGATATTCAGCAAGCCATATGATATGTTGATTGACAGTAAGGAGTCTGTGAAGTGTTATCCATGGACAGAATTTGAGGGCACAATCCTAACCAACTTTCCAGGAGCGAGGTAAGGAAACAAACATTCCCTTTCATTGAGGAGGCCTCCGTGACTACTACTCCACTGCACAATGCAGAACATGACCCATTGGTACAGCTATGTCAGTGCTGGAAAGTTGGTTAGGATTGTGCCCTGAAACGGATTCTGACCATTGTCTCTCCATGCTGTCAGTTCATACTAAGAACCCAATCCTATTCAACTTCTCAGCACCAATGCAGCCTCAAGGTAAGGGAACAAAAGTTCCCTCAACAAAGCTTGTTGCTAACTCCATTTGGGGTCTTGGTTGCAACTCTGCATTTCCAGCTCAGATTTAGAGTGCAATCCTAACCTGGAGTTAGGCTGGCACAGTTAGGCCAGCAAAGTTTGGCCAGCACACCATAAAGCGTGTTTGGCTACTCTCTGAGTCAGGGAGGATGATGCATGTCTATTTGCTGGCTTTTCTCTCCAAGAGTGGTCCAAACGCGCTTTACGGTGGCCCTTGTGCCAGCCAAACTTTGCTGGCCTAACTGTGCCAGCCAAACTTCAGGTTAGGATTGCACCCTTAGTAACTAGCTGTCATATCAAAACTACGCTACAATAATGTGGTGTATGGTGGAGTTGGCATAGACACGTATTCAATAGATCTGGATTATCACAGCATAATTCTGATGATCATTTCAGTAAACTCATTTGTCTTGTCATGGAATTACTGGTATACAAATGGAATCACCCGCAACCCCCAACATCTCAACCCCCAAGCAAGGAGCACACTGTAGAAATAATCATTTCAACATCACCGTGGCCGTGATATATCAGGTGATGGCCTCATTATCTGAACTTTGAGCACATGTGACCATATTGCACCAGTTGTGGTATTGGAATCTCTTTATGGTCTGAACTCCTGAGGAGACCATGGAGGTAAGGAATCTTGTGGAGGTAAGACTTGTGCCAAATCTGACCGTATCCGGGCTAAAGCCCAGTTAAGATCGTATTCTAGGGCGGTGGTGACAGCCAAGAAGGCTTACTTCTCTGCCACCATCGCAGCTGCAGAGAACCGTCCAGCTGAGCTTTTTCGTGTGGTCCGTAGCCTTCTACATCTGCCCCCCCCCCCTACTGGAGGGGAGGATCACACGGAGGCTCGCTGTGACGAGTTTGTGCAACACTTTGCAGTGAAGGTCAATCAGATTCGGCATGACTTGGACGCCGCTGTGGGCATATCTAGTGATGTCACCGGGGAACCTGTCTATCCTACAATTTGGGATTCTTTTCAGCTTGTAGAACCTGAGGATGTGGACAGGATTCTCTGGAGTGTGAGACCTGCTGCTTGCCCACTCGATCCTTGCCCGGCAAGGCTAATTAGAGCTGCCCGGGGAGGGCTGGCCGAGTGGATGGGGAGGGTGGTGAATTCATCTCTGAGGGAGGGGGTGCTGCCGCCTGCTCTGAAGCAGGCGATAGTTCGCCCCCTCCTGAAGAAACCCTCCCTGGATCCCACTAATTTAAATAACGTTCGGCCAGTCTCGAATATCCCATTTCTGGGCAAGGTGATTGAGCGGGTGGTGGCATTACAGCTGCAGAGGGTACTGGAGGAAACGGATTATCTGGACCCATTCCAATCTGGCTTCAGGCCGGGGTTCGGGACGGAGACTGCCTTGGTCGCCTTGGTGGATGACCTACGCCGAGGAATGGACAGGGGGAATGCGACCTTGTTAGTCCTGCTGGACCTCTCAGTGGCCTTCGACACCATCGACCATGGTGTCCTTCTGGGTCGGCTGGCTGCGTTGGGGCTTGGAGGCACTGTTTTACAGTGGTTCCGCTCCTTCCTGGCTGACAGATCCCAGAAGGTGGTGCTGGGGGACGCTTGCTCAGCACCCCAACCTCTTAAGTTTGGGGTGCCGCAAGGGTCCATCTTGTCCCCCATGCTCTTTAACATCTACATGAAGCCGCTGGGAGAGGTCATCCGGGGGTTTGGGGTGGGGTGCCATCAATATGCTGATGACACCCAACTTTTTCTCTCCTTCCCCCCTGATTCTGAGGAGGCGGTTGAGGTTCTGAATCGTTGTCTGTAGGCAGTTGGGGGCTGGATGCGGGCGAACAAGCTGAAATTAAATCCGGATAAGACAGAGGTGCTCTTGGTCCGGAAATCCACGGCTCGGGTATTGGACTATCGCCCTGCTCTGAACGGGGTTGCACTCCCTCTGAAGGAGCAGGTCCGCAGCTTGGGGGTTCTCCTGGACTCACAGCTGCACCTGGAATCTCAGGTGTTGGCGGTGGCCAGGGGAGCCTTTGCTCAGCTTCGGCTGATCCGCCAGCTGCGACCGTACCTGAGCTGTGCGGACCTGGCCACAGTGACCCACGCCCTAGTGACATCTAGATTAGATTATTGCAATGCGCTCTACGTGGGGCTGCCTTTGAAGACGGTCCGGAAACTACAACTAGTACAGAATGCGGCGGCTCGGGTGGTTGCTGGGGCACGTCGGTTTGACTCTGTCGAGCCACTGCTTCGGCGACTACACTGGCTGCCGGTTCTGTTCCGGGCCAGATTCAAAGTGCTGGTTTTGACCTTTAAAGCCCTTTACGGCTCGGGCCCAGGGTATTTGAGGGACCGCCTCCTCCCATATAATCCTACCCGTACTCTGAGGTCATCTGGAGGGGCCCTTTTGACTGTGCCGCCACTAGGAGAGGTGAGAGGGGTGGCGGCCAGATATAGGGCCTTCTCGGTGATGGCACCCCAACTTTGGAATACCCTCCCCTTAGAGCTAAGAACTGCTCCCTCTTTGGCGGTATTTCGGCGGGGGCTGAAGACCTTTTTATTTCAGCAGGCTTTTAGTTGCTGACAGGCTGGCTGGTCTTTGTATTCTTTTTATATTTCTATACTTTTTATGTCCATGGGATGATTATTGTATTTTTATATTGTATTTTTATATTGTTTTTAATTACTGTTTTTAATTCTGTTGTTTTTATTTGTTTTAACCTGTTTTTTGTAATGCCGCCTTGAGTGCCTTCGGGCGGAAAGGCGGGGTAAAAATTCAATAAATAAAATAATAATAATAATAATAATAATAATAATAATAATCAATCCTGGAAGTGCTACATCCGCCATGTCCTTTGTCTTTGTCCCTTAATTGTATAAACAATTCAAATGAGCCAAGGAGTTAAATAAAACAAATGGCCATGAAACTGTTCACATTTCTTCCAGGAGATATCAAAGCTGGTGTATAAGCTTAGGGCTTGAAAATGAAGACAAAACAGGGGCACTTCTATGGCAGTGCCAGCATTATCTGGGGATGTAACTGCCTTTTGGGTAGCCACTTGGTGGCAGCATTACTGTGTTTACTGATCAGCTGAAAGCGCTTGCAAAGGGCAGCTATTGTTGTACCAACACTTGCACAAGTCAGCATCCTATTCCTGGTTAACATTGTGTTAAATGTTAACAAAACATTTGATGTTGATGGCCAAGTACTCATTAGCCTTTAGTTTGGTGAATTTCTCACTTGCTGCCCTTTCCTTCTCCTTCACTTTAGGTTGTTAGAGTGCGCCAACCCACACTATGTATGGGTCCCTTTGGGCTATGGATCTGGTTATCTGTTGTTTTAGAACTAAAAGTCATTAGTCGCAATATTGCATTAGTGCAGGGCTGGAACAAAGTCTCTGGTCTTGTCATCAGGAAAGGATTATGCTTAGTGTCCCTGCCTTTCCTAGATTTGGCCCTTTCTACGGCCTTTCTACGGCCTCTCTGATCCCTTTCATGGATCACTGCCTTGTCTTGGCAAAGGAGCTTGAGTAGCTCAATGAAGCTGTGAGCTATGCCAGGTAAAGGTTTCCCCACGACCGAATGGTCTAGTCGTGACCCACTGTAGGGGGTGGTGCTCATCTCCATTTCAAAGCCTGTAGAGCCGGCATTTTTGTCCAAGGACATGCTTCCGTGATCATGTGGCCGGCATGACTCCACGGAATGCCATTACCTTCCCACCGAAGTGGTCCCTATTTATCTACTTGCATTTTAGGTGCTTTCGAACTGCTAGGTTGGCAGGAGAGGTTGCCATGTAGGGTTACCCAAGATGGACAGGTCATAGTAGAGAGTTCTGACTAAATGTGATCTGCTGGAGAAGGAAATGGCAACCCACTCCAGTACTCTTGCCAAGAAAACCCCATGGATTATAGTACAAAAAGGCTAAACGATATGACACTGGAAGATGAGCCCCTCAGGTCGGAAGGTATCCATTATGCTACTGGGGAAGAGCAGAACACGAGTACTAGTAGCTTCAGAAAGAGTGAAGTAGCGGGGCCAAAATCGAAAGGAAGCTCAGCTGTGGATGTGTCTGGAAGTGAAAGGAAAGTACGATGCTGCAAAGAACAATACTGCATAGGAACCTGGAACATCAGATCTATGAATCAAAGTAAGCTAAAT
Source organism: Lerista edwardsae (assembly GCA_029204185.1). Taxonomy (NCBI): domain Eukaryota; kingdom Metazoa; phylum Chordata; class Lepidosauria; order Squamata; family Scincidae; genus Lerista; species Lerista edwardsae. The sequence continues at coordinate 2,100,767 of JAJKFI010000120.1, forward strand.
GGGGTCAAATGCAAGATATCAAGACTGAACATCGACATCATGGGAGTTAGTGAACTAAAATGGACAGGAATGGGAGAATTTAATTCAGATGACCGTTACATCTACTATTGTGGGCAGGAATCCCTTAGAAGAAATGGAGTAGCCTTCATAGTGAACAAGAGAGTGGGAACAGCAGTACTGGGGTATAACCTCAACAATGATAGAATGATTTCAATTCAGATCCAAGGCAAACCTTTCAACATCACAGTAATCCATGTCTACGCCCCAACCACTGATGCTGAAGAGGTTGATCATTTCTATGAAGACCTACAACACCTTCTAGAATTAACACCCAAAAAAGATGTCCTTCTCATCATAGGGGATTAGAATGCTAAAGTAGGCAGTCAAGAGGTAATAGGAATAACAGGCAAGTTTGGTCTGGGAGTACAAAATGAAGCAGGGCAAAGACTGATAGAGTTTTGTCAGGAGAACACATTAGTCATAGCAAACACCCTTTTCCAGCAACACAAACGGCAACTGTACACATGGACTTCACCAGATGGTCTACACCGAAATCAGATTGATTACATTCTTTGCAGCCAAAGATGGAGAAGTTCAATACAGGCAGTAAAAACAAGACCTGGAGCTGACTGTGGCTCAGATCATGAGCTTCTTATTGCAAAATTCAGGCTTAAACTGAAAAAAGTAGGGAAAACCACTAGGCCCTCCACGTATGACCTAAATCAGATTCCATACAAATATACAGTGGAGGTGACAAATAGATTTAGGGGCTTAGATTTGGTAGACAGAGTGCCTGAAGAACTTCGGACAGAGATCTGTAACACTGTACAGGAAGCAGCAACTAGAACCATCCCAAAGAGAAAGAAATGCCAGAAGGCAAAGTGGCTATCTGACGAGGCTTTACAAATAGCTGAGGAAAGAAGGGATGCAAGGGAGAAAGGGAAAGATATACACAACTGAATGCAGATTTCCAGAGAACAGCAAGGAGAGATAGGAAGGCCTTCCTAAATGAGCAATGCAAAGAAATAGAGGAAAACAATAGCATGGGAAAGACTAGAGATCTTTTCAAGAAAATTGGAGATGTCAAAGGACAATTTCATGCTAAGGTAGGCGCAGTAAAGGACAAAAACGGCAAGGACCTAACAGAAGCAGATGAGATTAAGAAGAGGTGGCAAGAATACACAGAGGAACTGTATACTGTCACCCTGCTTATTTAACTTATATGCAGAGTACATCATGAGAAAGGCTGGGCTGTATGAGTCACAAGCTGGAATCAAGATTGCTGGGAGAAATATCATCAACCTCAGATATGCAGACGATACCACTCTAATGGCAGAAAGTGAGGAAGACCTAAAGAACCTTCTGATGAAGGTGAAAGAGGAAAGTGCCAAAATTGGCTTGAAGCTCAACATTAAAAAAACTAAGAGCATGGCAACCACTCCCATCACTTCCTGGCAAATAGAAGGGCAAGAAATGGAAGCAGGGACAGACTTTATTTTCCTGGGCTCCAAGATCACCACAGATGGTGACTGCAGCCATGAAATTAAAAGACGTTTACTTCTTGGGAGGAAAGCTATGGCGAATCTAGACAACTTAATAAAAAGCCGAGACATCACCCTGCCAACAAAGGTTCACATAGTCAAAGCTATGGTTTTCCCAGTAGCAATGTATGGCTGTGAGAGCTGGACCATAAGAAAGGCAGAGTGCCGAAGAATAGATGCTTCTGAATTATGGTGTTGGAGAAGACTCTTGAGAGTCCCCTGGACTGCAAGGAGATCCAATCGATCAATCCTCCAGGAAGTCAAGCCTGATTGCTCCCTGGAAGGACAAATCCTGAAGCTGAAGCTCCAATACTTTGGCCACCTCATGAGAATAGAGGACTCTTTAGAAAAGACCCTCATGCTGGGAAAGATTGAAGGCAAAAGGAGAAGGGGGCGGCAGAGGATGAGATGATTAGATCACCGAAGGTCACCGAAGCGATGAACATGAAGTTGGGCGAACTCCGGAAGCTAGTGGAGGACAGGGAGGCCTGGTGTGTTGTGGTCCATGGGGTTGCGAAGAGTCGGACACGACTTAGCGACTGAACAACAACATGGCCTCTCAGCTCTCCCATCTGACTTGTGCAAGACTCAGAACATTTCCAGTGTTACATGGGAGTAATAGCCATTGCATTTTATCCTATCAGATTAACTGAATAGCAATATAATAATAATAATAATAATAAATTTATAGCCCACCTTTCCCATGCGGAATCAAATGCCCAAGGCAGCTTACAAAGTTTCACAATACATGTACAATTTATAACGAGTAAAAGCATCACACACACACACACACACACACACAGTAGAGCCATTGGGGTGTAACTATTTGATCCAGAAAGAAGCAACCTAGCCATACAGTGCTGTTACAGAGGTGCAAGAAGGCTTCAACCCATCATCCAAATGCCAGATGAAACAGCATGTTTTGAGCCCTCACTGAAAAGCCATGAGAGAGGGGGTAGTAGGCTGTAATTTTGACAAGTGTTGAAAATCTTGGAAATTGATGTGATATCAAATAGTCGATTATCAGGACAAGTTTAAGCTTCAATAGCTGATAGTGGATGGCAGGCACATTTTCAACCTCTAATAATATGCCCATTGCCTATTAAGATATAAATGAAGGTGAAACAGGCTTGTGGATTTTCACTAACCTCACTTATAGGCAATTACATGGTTAATATGAGGCTTTATTCCAAAAGTTTACTCCCTACTCTAATTACCCCTGTTGTGTACTCCTGCTAACTTGGTAAAGAGGAGCCTTTTAAAGTACCCCCTCCTGTTCTTAACTGGGGGAGAGTAACTGTCCCTCTTCACCCTAGCATGGTATCTTTTCCAGTTTCTGCTAGTTTCTGTTCTGTTGTTGTTTTCAGATTGTGAGCCCTTTGGAACAGGAAATCATTTACTGATTTATTTTACTCTGAAAATCGCTTTGTGAACTGCTGTTGTTGAAAAGCTGTAAATATATGCACCATCTGCCCTGACTCCGAGAGTGATCCAAATGCACTTTACTGTGGCCCTTGTGCCAGCCTAACTTCAGGTTAGGATTGCACCCTCAGTATGGTGACTTACTTATGATTAAACACTCACAGGATTGCATTGTATATTATCATCATTGTAATTTACTATGTGAAATGCCTACAATATGCTAGATTCTGTACAGCAATACCTTGCACTTTCGACTGGTTAGGGACCAGAGCATGGATGAAAGTAAAAAATGTCAAAACATAGTCTTATTTAGCTTGCAAATGTATTTTGGCCAGCAAACAATATAAATAACTATATAATACACGTGAATGTGTGTTAGATCTAAATAAACAGAAATAAAATTTAAAATATTAACATTATGTAAGGCTGAATGAAATTGGACAAAAGACCAATTACCTGCATTGGAACTCGAGGTGGATCTGGGGAGGGCAAAGGGGGCAAATGCCCTGGGCACTGGGCTTGGGGGGGGCAGCAACAGAATGAACACCCCCACCTGTGCACTATTCACCAGCTTCATGGTGCTCTAGGCGGCGTCCCCCCCGACTCCTCTGATGGTCAGAGGGAACTTGCGCCGAATTTGACCATCAGAGAAGCCGGGTTGGGGGGTGCCGCTTGAGGCGCTACAAAGCAGCAGTGACTTTGCATCCCCTGGCTCCTCTGATGTCCACCCCTCCCGCAGACTGAGGAATGATGTACTGCCGCAACCTTGCAGCGGCTAGAGATTCCTCCGACTATCGGAAGTGCAGAGTGCCATAAAGCTACTTGGCTTTGCGGTGCTCTGCTTCTCCGATGGGGAATGTTGCATTGGTGCAACATCACTATTAGGATTGAGCCCTCGTAATTGGTATAATATCAACTGATTATTAGTATAATTCAGTATAATCTTAATTTTGTACTCTGTTGTGTTACCCATTTTTGTAATTTCATTGCACAACTGAAACTGTAACACAGCTTACACAGCTTTGAAACTACTGTACATTTTCAGACAAATAATCCACTCTTAACAACCAAAAGGAAAATAATTGTTTACATGTTGTAAACCTATATTTTTATAATTATTTAGAATAACACAAATTAAGACTGTATCTTAATCTCTGTAGGGATTTTGCAGGATGGCCTTCCTAACTCAACTGCTATGGTTGCTGCCCTGTCCATCTAAAATAAATGGCTGCCGCTTACTATTCATGGAGCTCAGTGTCATTGCATATAGCACTTTTTTTCAAACTTTTTCATGTCATAACCTCAATACATAAACAAAGTATGAGCCTGGGGACCCCACTGTCAGTCCCACTCCCTCCCAGGTCCCTATCCATTCACCCCCACCCTCATCACCACTTGCTACCAGCACTGTAACTAAATACTCTTATTCGAGAAAACAGAAAAAGAAGCCTGGCAATAGTGAAAGCCATTTTTGCACAATTGGTAAGAACCTGAGTAGAACTGGGACACAATCTCCTTGTACCTGAAGGGGTACATCAGATGCCTTCCCCTTTAGATGGCAGTGTTCTAGGCCAGAGGACTTTAACCTTTTTCATTCTCATAAGTTGCAACTGCCCCCCAACTGAAGCTTCACAACCCCATTGGGGTCTGGACCCCAATGTTGAAGAGCACTGGCATATAACAAGAGGAATTTAAGCAGCTGATGTTGTTAGAGGTATATCTGTACATGAATGTGTGCTTCTATAAACACACAGGTCTTTCTCAATTCTGCTACTTGGGAATTATATATATAGGGAGGTGGCGCTGCTGCGGGTTAAACCACTGCTGCTGGGCTTTCTGACCGGAAGGTTGGCAGTTCGAGACCACGCAATGGAGTGAGTTCCCATTGCTTGTCCCAGCTCCTGCCAACCTAGTAGTTCAAAAGTACGTAAAAATACAAGTAGATAAATAGGTACCACTTCAGTGGGAAAGTAATGGCGTTCCATGAGCTACAGTGAATAGTCACACTGGCCACATGACCACAGAAGCTTGTCCTTGGACAAACACCTGCTCTTTGGCTTAGAAACGGAGCTGAGCATTACATCACCCCCTACTGTCGATCACGACTAGACCATTCCGTCGTGGGGAAACCTTTACCTTTTTATACATACTTTGCCAGAGTTCTTTCAATAATTCATATTTTATATTTAAATAAAATTGTGACCCCATTTTATTGTGATCCATAGAGACAGCATGGATAAACTAACAGAACAATGTCTGGAAAGGTCGGATCCTGAAGTTTAGTTTGATAACGGAGGAGAGAGCGGTTCAAAACACAGTTTGCAGCCTTTCTTTGGGAGCAAGCCCCACTGAACTCAGTAGGACTTACTTCCGAGTATGCATAGATAGGATCGGGCCATAGAATTTATTTTTATACGGTCAAATGCCCTAGAATCGGGGTGGGGAAGAAGGTGGAAATTCTACTTGGCTAACAGCAGAAAAATGTTCAGTTGCTTTGTGCTCAAGGAATGAAGTCTATTTTCATCCTCAGTCCGGTTGGTATTTGCAGAGGGGGCGAGCTGGCTTGCTTGTGTCATGATTTCGGAAAGGGATGGTTGAACAGGACTAACGCAATTCTCCTGCGCGGCGGCAGCAATCTGTGAATCATCCCTTCTCGCAGCGTGCACGTGTGTGTGGATGGCGTCCTCTCCTGGACTGCTAGCGACTCTTGGTGCGCTACTCACCTGAATCCCACGCAAGGCAAAGGTTAGTATCTGGAAAAACTTTTTGGAATTCTTTCGGTGCCGCCCGAGATTCCGGGCCGTTCAGGGGTAGCGACCAGACTCACCCCTAGGGGGTGCTCTCCGCTCCCGGCATGCGTGGTGCAGCTGCGCCGGAGGCAGAAAGAGTAAGTACTACACGACATCTTGAGGTTGGCGCTTCTAGGCGCCTTTTGAAAGCAGCAGATGACTCGTGAAACTAGAAAATAGTCACCTCAAGCTGCAGGTTTCTTCACTCGAAGAGTGACTACGTCAGCCAGTCCCTTTGGGCGTAAATTTCGGGAGGTGGTGCAATACACCTGTCCCATGCCCGCCCGCCCTCCATCTGCTTTTGCACACCACGTTGCTCTATCCCGGGGTTTCTTTTCCCGGGACAGGTGGCGATGGAGAGAGAGGGGACAACTACTACCATTTGGAGCGCAGCCTTTGCCTGGGCTCTACTGCCGCCGCTCCTGCCTCGGACCACTAGTTCAGGCACAGCTAAAGGCCTTCCTCTCGGTGCTGCCTGCGGCCCTTACCCAGACACATGACGTCATCCGACCGCGAGAGGGCAGGCTCTTCCTTTGCCTCTCCTAAGATGGCGCCACGCAGTTGTCGCGTTGCTATAGACGCTCTGTGTTTGCGCCTCTTAAGGAAGGCGGGGGAAGCGGACGGATCGGCGCAGGCAGCTTGGCTGGCCCGGTTGGGAGCAGGCGAGGGGGGGGGGAGTTGGTGGGACGGAGCAAGGGGGGGATTTAAAGGAGCCATGTCCCCGGCGCGGCGGCCTCGGTTGCTACTGCTGAAGAGGCCGGAGCCGGGTGGTGGACAGCAGCGGCGGGTGCAGTTGGGCTGCCGAGGAGGAGCCGGGGGAGCGAAGGAGCTGCCGGAGCCCTGAACACCCGAAGGGGGTGGCGGCATTGAGCCCAGGATGGTGAGTGCGCCCCGGTGAGGCAGAGCGAAGCCGGGAAGAGGGACCTGACCGGGGGGGGGGGAGGGAGCTGTGAATGGAGCCGGGAGGGGACGAGCAGGAGGCGGTGCCTCGGAGGGGGACAAGTGACAGGGAGGGTGCCCGTGAAACGAGCACTGCTGTCAGGGAGGTAAGTGACAGGTAGGCCACGGGTGGGGTGGGGGTCCGTCTACTTGTGCCCGGAAAGCGGGGCAGGGGCAGGGGGTGGGGCGGGCTGGCGGAGCATCGGAGGGGGCCAGGTGGCAGCGAGGCAGGTCTCAAGGAGGCTCTGGCGGGACACACTGAAGGTCTTGCAGGTGCCGAGTAGGCTGCCAGGGACGGACACGAAGCAGGACAGGTGCTGGGGAAGATGGAATGTGTCCATCAAGTGGCAGGTGGGTCCGAGGTGCTCAGGAAATGATGCCTATGAGAGCATAGCATAATAAAGCAGTAAGCAGTAAAGGGATGCTCTTGAAGTGAGGGGGGATGCTAGATGTGATTTGGTTGGGATGTGAATTAAATTGCTTGGGAGATTGCTCAGCCATGAGTAGATAAGTACCGTAAATGATCCCTCTGGGGAGAGAGGTAACGAGAGCAGTAAGGTGAGTGGCATAAGTGTGACGGCCTATGCATGTTGCTAGACCCATAGATCGAGAATTTGGGGCTTTAGCATACAGTGCCCAACAGCACTCCTAACCTTAGTTCCTAAGTGTCACATTATGTATGAAGTTATTAGCATGAGGAGTGGGTAAGTCTTAACTGGCCCAAAGCACTGGAACTCTTGAATTACTAGAGCTGATAATCCATAGATGCATGTTGTCTTTGATAAGTCTGTTTTGTGCAAGGCTTTCTTTCTCACTTAAGTTTCCTATAGTTGATACCAGTTTTTCTTGTGGTAAGGGCTTGAGCTCAGGCAGTTTATCTGCTAGTGCAGCTAAGCAAAGAGTCAGTTGCAGTCTGCATAAGGCTGCAGTTTTACACCTCTATATTTGAAAGAAAGTTGAGTTGACATTAAGCCGACTGACTTCTGAGATAACATGGTTAGGTTTAGGCTGCAAAATCTGGATTCTTGGGCATAGTGTTTGTAGCTGTTCTGTTGTAGAATTCTTGACAGCAGTTTTGGACCTATTTGAGCCTTGTCCAAGTTTGGTATTATATTGCATGTTTCACAGTTAGATATAAGATGTGTGAAAATACTTCATGTTACATTTTTTTAATGTTGCATCCATCTTCACAATATCCAAGATATTTAATATCCAGATTAAATATCTGTCACACATTTATATACCTGAACTGAGCTCTCTGACGGTACCATAATCTATTAGGAACAAATGGGTTTCTGAAAGTGAAATAGAGCAAGGAGTAATCACATTGAGAGTTCTTGGATGGGTCTCAACTTGAGTGCACTCACTGTTAAAACTAAACTAGGCAGTGGGGATCACAGATCTGCAAATTAACTCTGTTTTTGAGCATGAGAGGCTAGGGAAAGAGGGAGTGTTGTTGATTCTGGGCACTGGCTATGCTAGGACTTTGAGATATGCACATGATCTCTCTCCAAGTTCCTCCTCTTCCCTAGTTTATATTCAGGAAGCAGTAAGATGAGACTTCTCTAGTTCCGTAGCAAAAGGTTACTTGACAAGCATGAGGTAAAGAATGTCTCAGTCATGGGAATTCTCCTGGGAATTCAGGAAAAGTTAAAAAAAATACAGCAGTCAAAGGACAAACTATTGGTACTTTGAACTTTATAGTCCATCATATTAAACCAGATTTATATCTGTGTGTTCTAATCAGATTAATTTTCATATATTAGTTCAATGAACACATACAGAATGTATTTGGTAATATTCACCTAATGGGTTGTGTCTTTTTAATATATAAGGATATCCTTAACCCTTCAGGAATGTAACCTCTACCTCCTAAGACTTGATGGAATATTTTATAGGTAAAGATTTGTGCATTGGTATCTGTATAGTGTAGGGGTGTGGTGGCACTGCAAGTTAAACTACTGACCTTGTTGACCGGAAGGTTGGCAGTTCGAGACTATGCAACAGAGTGAGCGCCCATTGCTTGTCCCAGCTCCTACCAACCTAGCAGTTCGAAAGCACGGAAAATGCAAGTAGATAAATAGGTACCACTTCAGTGGGAAGGTAACGACGTTCCATGTGTTATGGCGTATAGTCATGCCAGCCACATGACCATGGAAGCTTGTCCTTGGACAAATGCAGGCTCTTCGGCTTAGAAACTAAGATGAACACTGCCCCCTACAGTTGGTCACGACTAGTATAGACCATTCGGTTGTGGGGAAACTTTTACCTTTTTTTTTTTGCCTGTATAGTTAGTGTTAGTCAATTTATGGTGGCTCGAGACACCCAAATCTTCCCTTTTGCCTCTTCAGCCAAGTAGAGCTTTGGACTGAATAAGAGATGAAATCATATAGATATGGCCTACAAAGTTGATTGAAATACCAGAATCCTTTGTTCCATACTTCCAGTAGACTTACAGGTACAGCAATGTCTCTATTTTGTAAGTCTGTGGGTATTATAGAATAGCAGCACTGATTCCTCTGTATTTTGGAATTGGATGATGGTGTTGTAAGTTATCTTGTCACTCCACTTGCTAATGTTTTGCTGTTAAACTGATTTAACCTATACCACTGCCATTTTCTTCATACTTTACATGTGAGAAGAAAGCTTGGAGACCTTTTGCAGCTGTATGGAGGAGGGGGTACTAGAATGAGAATCATTTTCCTTTTGGGCAGAATTGCTGTGTTGCCTAAAATTTTGGACTATGCTTGTGAACTGGCATACACTTACGTGGCACTTGCCCTTCCCCTGCTTGTCTGATATCTTTTTTTTCTACTGCCCTCCCCGATTGTCTCTCCCCGCTTAACCAGCCATCTTGCTGCTATAATACCCTCTTCTTCCTCTATATTGCTCTGTTACTAGTCCTAATAAAACCATGATTACATTTCTGTTATGTTTAGACTTGAGACAAAAGTTTTTATAGATTTGACCTGTATCCTCTTGATTATGTTATTTTGATATAGTCTTCTGGACTCTGTAAATTGTTTAATTCTTTTTGCTAATATTTTATTTTTTTTATTGTATCTTGTGTTTTTTGTTATTTGTTGTTGACCTCCTTGTTGTTGACCTCCCTTTTGAGAGGGGCAAGGCAGGATATATATGTTTTCAATAGATAGAGTGCAGCACTACCATGGCTGTTTATATCCTCCCTCACAAGATTTAAATAGCTAATAGACTTTTCAAAGAATGCATAGAACGGAGAGAAATCTCAACAGCTTTAATGCCACACTGCTTCTGCTAGAAAAAGAGGCAGAGGTATAGCAAGGTAATATAGAACAAAATGTGTTTTATGGTAGCAAGACAGTTTGGAGACAGCAGGGAAAAGTTCAGAAAAGAGGCTCAATGGTGTGGGACAGGGAACAGTATATGCCATTTGACAGCTCACCAGGGGACAATTGCTGTTTGCTTTGGGCAAGTGACAGAATTACATGATTGTGGATGGAATTCCTTGTTGGTCAGTTACTCTCCCTTGGTCATCTAGCTATTGATTACTTGATTTTTACACCGCATGTTACTGCAGAAATTAATGCATGTGGAGGTGTATTGATTGATAATTGAATCTTGATAAATATGAATGTATTTGGCACTGAACCCCAGAAATTAACTTTTAGAAAAAAGATTCTTTCTTGAGTCTGTTTTATTACACTTAGAACAATTATTTCAGTCTCCTGGCATGTTGTTTTCATATTTCTTTATTTTAAGTAACCAAAATCAAATACAACACAAAATAAACAAGAAACAAAAAACTAACAATGCAACAAAACTATGAATATAACATGAAGCCACAAAAACTTGCATGTTCAGGTACAGATTGATAACATGTGAGCTGTAGTTGTAGCTAGAAGTGTGAATGCATACTTTCTCATTATAATGGAGTTACAAACATGCTTTGTGATTTTTTTTTTTTAGCTTGTTTGTCCAGCTCTATAGAGTGGGTCACCACAGGTCAGTGGTTCCTAAACTGTGTGTCATGATGACCTGGTGTGTTGCAGGCTGTCTGCTGCCCCAGCAGGGAGACCTCTTTGCACCCCTCCAGTGATTGGAGGCTCAGCGTGGCAGGAAGAGCTCCAACTGACAAAAACTGCATGCTGGGAAAACCCTCCTGCCTGTCCTGATCTCCTTACTGATGTTTGGAGCTACAAATGATGTCTCTGAACCTGAAAGGGACTGCAAATGACATCATTGCCATTTAATTCCTGGAGCCACGTGCTGTGAGTGCAGTGCATGGGATCACTGCGGTTTAGAGCCAAAATCCAACACTATATTCACTGGATGACAACGTTGTTAGATTTACAGCTGAATCCTAAGCTGCCGTGGTGCCCAAAGGATACAGTGGTAGCCATTTTGATACTGCTGTTCCTCTGGGCGCCAGGCAGCTGCTGGGGTGTTTTCAGGGGACGGAGACATTTGTCCCCTTTCCCCAAATGAAGCCCTGCCCCCCCCCATGGGTCTACTTGAGTTTCTTCTATCTGGCCAATGGAAACTGGAGCAGCCAGTCTGAACCCATGTTGGGCTGCCTGGTCTGAAGCAGAGGCCACCACCATTCCCAGGGGCCCATCCTCCCCTTGCCCAGTTCTGCCCTCCCCCATACCCTGACCTGGCTGTCATTCTTACCTGGCTCCTGTGGTGGAATTTCAACCTCTGGCACTGAGGCTGAAAACTGAGTGTTGCAGCCCAGTACTGTTTACACTCTGGGGGCCGTAAACATACTTTATGGCATGTTTACGACATTTGGAGCTAGCAGTACGCTCATACCACTGGTGTTGGAGTCCTCAAGATCAGACTCTTAGTATCTTCCTAAAAATAGCATATTATATGCATAAGCACGGTTTTGTGAGCAAGTGGCCATATTTGTTTTGCCCATTGAAGAGATCCCAGAAAGAGTATGCCCATGGAAAAGGTTTCCTTTGTGGAAGTCTTTGGTTCTCAAGAAGCCTGGGCTTCTGCAAGATTCTTTGTAAATTAACCTTAGATCCACTAGTGGTCTGTTTGCTCATCTTGCACCAGTCACAAGAGAGAAAATAATTTCTCAATGTGGTTTATATACCAAAAAGAGTGAGAAGATGGTTTCCTGATCCAGAGGAACTCAAATTTAAACAATTATTTTGGTCTGTGAAGCACCTTTATACATTGATATTGTTACTTCTGATTTGTATCAAATTGGTCAAGCTTGCTTTTGTGAATTGTCTTGAATGTCAGAGTTTGTGATAGCAAAGCTTTGCTATCCTGCAAAGACCCTTACATCTGACACCTGATGTTGTGTCTGCTAACCAGGAAGTTATGAGTATAACTTTGATCCTGACATTGGAATCTGGAATGCCTCTCTTCCTCTTCAGTCTAATTTAAAGTACAATTCTGTACATTCCTACTCAGAAATAAGTCCCATTATAGTTAATGGGGTTTACTCCCATGTAAGTGTGGATAGGATTGCTGCTCATTCTCATCATACCACTATGGCACTTGGGAAGTAGTAGTAGGTTCATTTGAGGACTCTTTAAGGAAAGGCCATCTGAATAATAAACTTAACATGCAAGCCTAGTTATGCCTATTCAAGAGTAAATCAAATTGAGTTCACTGGGTCTTGCTCTTACATACGTTGGTTCTGTATTGTGTTTTAGCATTAATCTGTGAACTGACTTTGATTTTATAAAGGTCTCTTTGGGACTAACGCATTCTTGGCTCTTTTTCTTTTTTATTCTATGTTTTTCATGGCATCTTTGTCAAATGCTAAGGTTTCTGCCTTGTATTTATGGACTTGTCCTTGTAAAAGAGAACTGTGGAACAATAATATACAGTATGCACCTGAAATGCTCTTTTAAGAACTGCTGTTTGAGAGAAATTAATTTCTCAGAAGATGCCAGAATATTTGCTGCCTCTGGCAAAGGTACGCATCAGAGGAAGTGCATCAATCCACCATAATTATGATGATCTATGCAGTGACAGTTGTCAGAGGTAGCCTAACAGTGGCATATTGTGTTGCTTCTCTAACTCCAAACCCAGTGGAAGTATCCTGAAGTTCAGAAAGTGCAGAGAGGTTGAAAATTACACCACATCTTGTAGTCACTTCAGTGCTCCTAGACAAAGTGCTTGTGCAGGCACAACTTGATTCCTATTATTCTTGTGTACCACTTTTGCATACAATAAAATGGTATTAATGAGGTAACTTCAGGTACTTGCCAGTGTGTAAGATTGAGAAGAAGGATAGAGATGGTGAATGTGTCATTCGGACACAGCTTGTACGGAAGGGAAGGTTCAGCAAGTGTCATCCTAAGAAAAAAAATGTACCAAGCTGTTACCTTCTGTATTTTATCTCATACCCCTCATCCACCAGCCATGTATGCTTGCTCAAATAGCCAGGGCATTGCCAAGCTTCACTTTTGGGCATTGATCTCCTCCTAGTGGCAACTTCATTAGTTGCTCAGCTGCTGGCTTGGGTCTAATGCACACTAGTTTGCTTATTTCTCTCTCCCAAAGTAACTGCAGGTACTCTGGCACTTTGTTCTTCAGAGAGCAATCTTGGTCCAGTAGAACCAGGTTAGAAGCAGCATGATCCTGTCTACCAGGCAGTATGCTTCCCACAGTAGAGTTAGCGAGGGGAGAACACCTCAGCATAGTGAGTTTTCTAGTGACTGTTTGCTGATGTTTCTTCTGCATCTTTTTAGATTATGAACCCTTTTCGAACAGGGAACCATTTACTTTGTTTAGCCCTGTAAATGGCTTTTGTGAACTTTGTTTGTTGAAAAGTGGTATATAAATAATATATTTTAAATGAAGGTTTGTTCAACTAAGCATGCTAAAAATCATAGTGAATGTACTGAAGCAAATTTTTCTTTAATTTTTTTTAACACATACTGCAATCATTTTCCTTGTTATTGTTTTCCTTGTTCTTATGTAGCAAAGCAGCTCCTTTGCTGTGATCTACTGAAATTTAGCTCTCAACACAAGCTTTTCTCTCTCCTTATATGTTGCAGGAAAGGTGGTTTGATTTTAGTGCCAAAGATTCTAATGTGGCACTCTGAAACAAAATGGGGGTTTGCTCATAGATGAATAGAATTAGTAGGACGTATCATATCTCAAAGGGTTGCATTAACTCTTGTATCTGTGTGTGATATTTGTTCAGATATACAATTTAACTATAAAGAGTAGTATTGTATTTAGAATATTTATATGCTGCTTCTCAATACAGGTTGAGAATCCCTTATCCAGACTGCTTGGGATGGGAAAGTGTTTGGATTTCATTTTTTTTCCTGGAATGCGGAATAATTGCATTAACATAATGAGAAATGCTTCCTCTTGCTTATTTCACTGTTACCTGTTTGGGTGTCTGCTGGCCTCCTTGACATTTTTTAACAATGGCATACACCACAGAGCAAAGAATAGAACATACAGCCTGTACAAGGGAATGAGCACAAGACCTTCTACAGAGGTACAGAGCACATTACCGAAAGTTTTTTTTTTTAAAGTCTTGGACAAAAATGTCTGGGTTTTGGAATAGTTTGGATATTGGATGTCCAGATAGGGGATATTGTTCTGCCAAATGCCCTGCCAGGCCTCTCCAAGGGCCCTAATGCCCACACTAGGCTAACTAGTTTACCCTCCAGAGCAGCCTCAGAGATAGGCAAGAGGGACCCACTGGGCCTCCTCTCTTCCAGCAGCTTTGATTGGGATCACCAGCTGGCCAGCCTCCTCCAGACTGCCCTCAACACTGGTTTAGCTCCAAACTAAGTCTAGCACCAGCAAACCCCATCACCAAACAATAGGCAGTCAGCTTGCCCAAGTTATAACTGCCTCTTCCACTTGGTGGCTCCAGGGGCATGGCAGACATACAACAATTCCCAACAGTAGTCTCCCAAAACAACCTTACCTTATCTAGTCCTTCAGCCAGTTCCTCAGTCGGTCCAGCCAGCACTTCATTAGTCCAGCACCTTCCCAGGTCATTTACTCCAGCTCCTGCCTCCCACTTTATACTGAGGCCAGCCAATCAGTGTCTGTTGCTAGGCAGGCTCTAGCATCAGCCACACCCATCTGCACCTGTGCTGGCCTCCCTTCATAGCCAGGGGCCTCATCACCCTGCAGCTGTGCTCCCGAGGCTTGCAAAGACCTTGGGGGTTAACCCTGTAATCCCTGGCTAATCTGGAACAAGGGGCCATTGCTGATACCATTCCCTATCTCCTCGGGGCATCTCCTGCCTTTTCCAATACAGATACTCTACCTGTAAAATGTTCTTAAAGTGATTTACAAGCAAAGAAATACAACAGGACTAAAGACAATAATAAATAAGGGAAGAGGTAGTGACATAACAGTAAGAAAAATTTCTATTGGAATGGATAACCTGGACCAATTTAACTGATCTTCAGTAGCAGAACAGATCATTCCGATTCATAATAATGATGTTCAGCTGCTTCCAGTATGAGTTGGTGGCAACTCCATCCCCAGGGCAGACCCATCTATGAGGGCAAGTGAAGCTGTTGCAACAAGTTGGTGAGAGGTGCTCCTCTCTGTCCACTTTCTTACCTCTCCTCCTACTCCCTGGATGGGAAAAGAGAGACAGAGAAGAAAACAAAGTGTAGAGGGGAGGTGCTGACCCCAAGATTTTGGAGGGTGGGAAGAGCAGAGGTTGGCATATTGGGAACAGCATTTGGCATGCTGCCTCAGATGTTCAAGTCTTGGGCTTCCTGCCTTCTCTGGCAGCTACCATGAAGCATGATAGCATAGCATCTTGAATACTTTTTTTGGCTGGAAGAAACTCAAGGAACAGAAAGAGTATTCATCAGCACAAGTGAAACACTCCCTAGTCCCAGAGGGTGCTCCCTATACTACAGCAGAAATCTAACCAGGATGTTAACCCATAGTCATTCTTCATGCCAAAAATTCTTAATGTAAAAAGACCTATAGCCTTGGCCACCTTCTTCCCAACAGGGTTCAGTTTTGATTTCAGTTAGAACCGATACCAGTTAGGAGACTGGGGTGAGGTCAACATTACTTCGTATGATATTTCAGCTCAACTATTTGTTCCAGAAGCAATTAATATGACGGGTCATTTAGGCTGAAAGATTGTTTATTCAAAATTAATGTAACAGTGACAGTTGTCACACTTCTTCAATTGAAATTTTATTTAGAATGCATCTATTTAGCAATGTAGTTAGTCTGAACACAGGAAAAAAAGCATTATTGATGAGAAATAATATAGTAGCTAATTAGATGATTTCTCATAATTTAATAAAAAAGTACCGTTCTTATGAGTATAACAGGTATGTTTCTATCTAGGAATTTTAAAATTTAAAATTTTAATTATCTCAATTACTTTTTTTAACTATTGTTTTTAACTGTTATATATTGTGTTTTTATTGTATTTTAAATGTTGCAAGCCGCCTTGGGTGCCTTCGGGCAGAAAAGTGGGGTATAAATTAAGTAAGTAAGTAAATAATTAAATAATTAATTAATTAATAGGAAGGTACAGGAACCTTCTCAAGATGACACCCAACAGAGCCACTTCATCTTGTTCTGAGGTAGCAGAAGCTATTCTCTAAACTGGAAGCAAGGGAGATGAAGGTGCTTATGGGAGTTGTAGGCTTTGTGAGGAATATTGTTCACTACTTTCATAGCAGAAGCCCTCATAAAGACTACAATTCCCATAAGTGCTGTCTCTCCCTTTCTCGTTGGAGAAGAAGGCAACATGGCTACTGTGTTTTAGTTTGCTGTTTATTGCTGCCTCAGAACAATTATTGGTAAGTAAAATTGCTTTTTCCCCCCCACCCCCTGCATTCTTCTTCTCAGTCTCCCCACTCACCTCACCAAGCAGCTGCTCTTAGAACAGTGGTTTCCAAACTTTTTAGCACTGGGTCAACTTTAAAAAACAACATTTATAAAACAATTTAAAAAAAATTGGGGCCACCGTGCTTTGTGGCACTTAAACCCCCCCCCACTTAACTCAAACCTCTGTTTTTATTCTTTTTATTATGGGGGAGGGAACTGTCTTCTGGGACATTTGTTGAGCTCCGTGTTCATTGGATTGGGATCATTCTGATGGCCTTGCATTATTCTTTGCCTGGCCTTTGATAAGAGCTGAGGCATGTTTATCTAATCATAAATAAATATGCACACGTGGCTTCGTTTCACTTTCCACAGGGCTCAATTATCCTTGTCAGCTATCAGCTTGTGAGTTTCGCAACCCACCAAAAATTGGGGCGTGACTCCAACCCACTGGTTGGTGGTTTGGGAACCACTATCTTGGAAGTTTTATTTATTGTATTGACCTGTGTATGCCCAACAATTTGACCCATTTTTCAGGGTCAATTTTAAGGCATACATTTTTTGACATGCACTTATACAGTAAGCACTTGGTTCTCGCATAGAAATTCAGGGCATAAGCCTAAGCAGCGCCGGACTGGCGAGGCCAACGGGCCAGTGCCATACCCTAGCGCTGCTTAGGACAGGCTGGAGCCTCCTCGCGGCAAGGGAGCATTAGCCTCCCCTATGCGCTCCTCAGATCTGCTCCTGCTGTTTAGCAGGCGCAGGTCCGAGGAGAATCCATGGCCCGAATCAGGGCCTCCCGGCCTCGCAATCGGGCTTAGGATGCGGCCATATGGCCACCTCCCAAGCCCGCCTACGTCCCGCCCCAATCTTCCTCTCCCCACCAATCCCTGTGCTCTCTGAGCATGGAGCTCCAGCTTCGGTCAGCGCAAGGGAGGCTTCCTGTCGGCACTCTCAGTGTCGGCTTGAGAGCTTTAGTACCAACATGGGGGTGCTGCTTGGCGCCTCCGCATTGGTGCTAATGCCGTAGTGCTGACGCAACAACGTTGCTTCAGCGCTACGCGCCATATAGGATGGCGCTATCATTAGCTGCAAATGACAGATGAGAAAATGTGCAAATCTTGTGCATAATTTCAAGATATAAGAGAGCTCAAATATCACACTGGGAGAGCCCAAATATAAGGGAGGCTGAATAAATGACTTCCCATAGCCGCATCCAGTCCTAGGGTCTTATGTTGAACACCCTTCTAGTAGTGTTTGTAGTGTATATGACACCCTTGCTAACTGGACAAGAGGCACTTTTTCCAGTGGTGTTCCTCTTATATTTAGCAAGGGGAGAGTAACTGTCCCTCTTCACCCCTGCGCAGTCTTTCTAGTGGCTGTTGCTGGCGGTCTGCCTTTTTTTAGATTGTGAGCCCTTTTGGGACAGGGAGCCATTTAACTTCATTATTACTATTTGCCTGTAAACCGCTTTGTGAACTTCGTGTTGAAAAGCGGTATATAAGTACCGATTGATTGATTGATTTTCTCTCAAGTCTATTGACAGTGCAATCCTATGCATGTCTACTCAGAAGTAGACCACAATGAGTTTAATAGCTTGAAC
The DNA here is from genome assembly GCA_029204185.1 of Lerista edwardsae. Classification (NCBI taxonomy): domain Eukaryota; kingdom Metazoa; phylum Chordata; class Lepidosauria; order Squamata; family Scincidae; genus Lerista; species Lerista edwardsae. The sequence continues at coordinate 2,118,853 of JAJKFI010000120.1, forward strand.
TTGGACGAATGTGATATCATAGTGTTATCTATGGCACAGATAGGCTGCAGGCCTTACTCTAAGCCTTGGACTGACTGACAGGTTGACGTGGTCTACTCTGTCCATTCTTTGAACTCCCTCTGCCTCTTTGTCCATCATCTATTCTACTCAGGAGTTAAAATGGATTCATGAAGTACTTTTTAGTCCTTATTTTATACTGTTTTATATCTGTTAAACAGGATTTATTTTATTCCACTCCAGAAATGAGTGCTGTCACAAAACAGGAGGCTTACAAATTCAGAACTTAATTTAATAATTAATTTTTAGAAGCTGCATGTATGGTAACCAGCATGTCTGAAAAGATCTTGTGTTGAAATACCACCTCCTAATTACTTGTAAGCATTTGACATCTTGTTTGTTTTTAATTATTATTATAGGTTGTCTGGCAGTAATTGTTGCAAATCCACCAAAGTCTTGATGTTTGGTTTGTGAAACTGACACAGCAGGACCCTAAAGGAATGGAGAAAGCTGTTCCCACTGCTTTACCAGAACGACAAGAGCAGGATGATGATGGAGAAAAAGCTGTACTCATGACCCTGGTGCCAAACAAAGAGGATTTTGTTGCTCTTGAGTGCCCCCAAGGTGAAAAGAGAATAGCTACCTTTTTTAAAGATGCAAAAACATCTCTCGAGAGCGCAAGTACTTTGGGGGTATCGAAGGAAAAAGCAGCAGGTCTCAAGAAGGTTGTCCCCGGTTCTGCAGATGAAGTAACAGCGCTGAGTGGAGAGGGGAAACTGACTGATGAGATGTGCAGCCGTAAAGAAGATCCTAGCTTTTTATCACAATTTTCTCAACAAGAGCTAAACAATGTTTTGGAAGCCAGTAACGTGACAGGTACGTTCTGAGTGGCAAGTATTTTTTAAAATTTATTTAAATAAAACTTTTTCAGGCATTTCTTTCAAGATAGGTCAGTCAGAAGACCAGCAGAACTTCTGAGATGAACATGCAGATTTTGTTCTAACACATCAAATGTTAGAGTGGAGAATAGTCAGAAGGTACATGGTGCAGTTCTGCTGCTTGAAACATTGGACCTAAGTGGGAAATATGGATTTCATCTTCTGCAAAGTGTGAAAAAGCTTGTGGTGTGTATGCCTGTGACCTACAAGATCAAAATTCAGGTCAAAATTCAGCAACATGGCAGCTATTTCATTTGTAAGTTCAGCCCCACAGACAGGGTTCTGAATTCAAGCTATGAATGATATACAGCCTGACAAAGAACTGTGGCTGAATTTGTTGTCCATGGACCTTAAATTCTAGACTTCAAAATTGAGCTGCCAATAATATATGTTGGTTTTGAGGATATTGGTTGTCTGATCTTTATGCCAACCATACAAGAAGAAATTATTGCTAACAGAACAGGTTGTTTGGGCATTTTTTTTTCTGACAGCTCTAGTTCTGTCAATTTAAAGCAGAAGATCTGTAGGTCTGTTCAGTCCAAGAAGAAAAGTGTGAAAAATAAGTACAGTATTTGAAAGAGAAACACATAATAAAAATCAAACATACCTCCATATCAGTATATTTGTACACGATTACTAAATGAGAAGGCTTCAACAGGTACAATGCTATCTACTGTGAAGCGGCTGCTCCTGTAACTTGCCGTTTTTGCCTCTGCTACTGTAAGTTTTTTGCCTGATGGCACATGTTCAGAACAGCAAATGACACCAGGCACAAAACCTTTGCATCCTCTTCTACTGAATAAGACGACCTCTACAGAGAAAGCTGAGAATCTGTCCTCATTGTCGCTATGAAGTTTGCTTTGTGAAGCATTTAGAATTTTAAATGGTGTAGTTAGGTCATTTGAAACCCAGGGCCCATAAATCCACTTTTTGTTACATGTGTTTTTTCTGGTTCTTTGTCGATAACTTTTGATAGAATGCAGATAAGTCACTATGGTTTCTTTCATTTCATTCTGCCTTAAATTATGCATCAAATGATATAATATGATGGTATTATTCATAAAAAACACAGAAGTTTTGGTCACTAGTGGTGTTCCCCCCCCCCCAGGGAAGGGAAACTTTGTTTCCATGCTATGTCATAACCTCTCACTGGCTCTTCAAGCAATCAGTCTCATTGGGTTGTTTTGAATTAAAGAAATCTACTTTTTGTTACATTAGACCAGTGCTGTTCAAACTGTGGGGTGGGACCCACTTGGTGGGTTGCGACCTGATGTCAGGTGGGTCGCGGAAAGCTGGGAACAGCCATATTGGAAACTCCTTTTGTGAGTGTTAGCAGTTTGAATTTTTAAGTGTGGGTTTTTTTAAAATTTTGTTTTTAGTTCAATGCTTTTACATAGTATTTTGTTCTAATCTTGCTTTCTGTTAGGGATGTTCCATGGTTGTGCAATTGCTGCAGTCCAAGAATGCCAGTTTGCATTTCAGGAGTGTCATTTTATTATGTTATAATGATAGCACTTCCTACTTGATGATGTCACTTTCTGCAACCACATCACTTCCAGGGTAATGACATCACTTCTGGTGGGTCCCGACACAAGTGCCATTCTAAAAAGTGGGTCCCTGTCTAAAAAGTTTGAATATCACTGCATTAGACAGTTGTATTTTTTGGTTTCTGGCCGTAACCTTTGACAGAATGCAAATACTAAAATGTGGCTTGTTTCATTACCTTCTGCATGAAATTATGCATTGAATGGTATATAACATGATGGTATTATTCATATACATGGCAATTTTAACAATTTTGGTCACTGTGGTGCCACCCTCTCTGAGGGTGACTCCTTGTGTGGCCTGCCCCCGCCCCATGGCTAGCTACACTACTGCCTGTTGAGCCAATAGTATGTAAATGGAACTGTATGAAAGGGATGATACAAAGTATGTGTAGAAAACAAAAGTTATAACCTGTGGAACCCCTGGCTTTTGAATTTTGTTTATTCTTTCTCTGGGAACTCTTATAAAGTGGTCTTGGGCTTCTGAGGTCTTGCTCATTCTTTTATTATCAGCCTTTCCATAAATTTGTATGTGCTGTAAATGCACATTTGTTTCTTATTTCATGAGTATTTTTTTTCTGATGTGGCAATTTTATGGTGTAGATATTTCATTTTAGGGGCACTTAGAATATTTTGTATTTGGGAAAATGCATGTCTTCCATTGTATGAGTTATTACTTTTTGAATTGCTTTATGGAATGTGTGGGTGGCACTTCTTATGAAACAAGCTGCTGGATCAGCCCAAAGGTCCACCTAGTCCAGCATCCTGTTTCAGACAGTGGCCAAAACAAATGCTTCTGGGAAGCTGAGAAGCCAGACCTGTAGGCAAATAAAAAGGTGACGGTTTCTCCACGACCGAATGGTCTAGTCGTGACCGACTGTAGGGGGCGGTGCTCATCTCCGTTTCAAAGCCTGTAGAGCCAGCATTTTGTCCGAGGACAAGCTTCCGTGGTCATGTGGCCGGCATGACTCTACGCCGTAGTGCACGGAACGCCGTTATCTTCCCATCGAAGTGGTCCCTATTTATCTACTTGCATTTAGGTGCTTTCGAACTGCTAGGTTGGCAGGAGCTGGGGCAAGCGACGGGAGCTCACTCCGTCGTGCAGTCTTGAACTCCCAACCTTGGTTGGAAAGCCTAGCAACAGCAGATTAACCCACTGCGCCACCATGTCCCTGATAGGCAAATAGTCCTCTGCTAATGTTGCTTCCCTTCTTTCCCACTGTTGTAACTTGTATTCAGGCATGTATTGCCTCTGACTCTGAAGGTGGCTTGTAACCATTGCAACTAGCAGCCGATGATGGACTCCCTCCTTGACTTAACCTTTTAAAGCTATTCAGGCCAACTATCATGACCACGTTCTGTGGCAATAAATTTCATAAATTACTGCTGTGCTTCATGAAGAATTGTTTCCTTTTGTACTGAATCTCCTACCAGTCAGCATGACCTCAAGATTTTTGTCCCGGTTACTGTCTGCAAGCTTAGATGGCATCAAGATATGTGTGAAATTAGAATTAGTTTGATCCAATGTACATTGTGGTACACTCACTTACATTGAACCATATTTGCCCATTCAGCCAGTTTGGAGAGATCCTTTTGGAGCTCTTTAAAAACTGTTTTGGTTTTCGCTTTTGTGGATTATTTGGTAACATCTTAAAATTTGACCATTTCTCTGCTCACTCCAAACTGTAGATTGTTTATGAGCAAGTTTAAAAAGTGTCAGTCTCAATACACATCCTTGGAGGAGCCTGCATCTTACTTATCTCCTTGATTTAATTGTCCTTAATTTATTCCTACTCTGTTTCCTCCTCTTTGGCTGGTTACAGATCTATAACAGGACATGAATGTTGTTGGGGTGTGATGACTTTGTTCATAATGAGCAGCATGCTTCTTGACAGCCACTGTGCCTTTTATTTAGTGAACCGTTTAATTAATTGGAGACTGTATGTGAGACTGAGATGCTGAAAAAATGAATTGTATGCCAAGAAAAGCAGGATTGTGCAACCAGTACTAATGTGCAAGTGAAGCTAATTTGCCTGTGTTGGTTTATTTTTTGTCTGGTTTGTTTTGCTTCTGCTAGGCAAATAAATATGCAGAGCACTTAAGTGACATTTCTTGATAACTAGGAATCCTACTCTTTCTGTGTCTGTGGTGAGATTTTATTAGGTGTCACCTGCATGTTTTCAAGCCTATCATCATAGCCTAAGGCATGAAACCTGCTCTTCTTTTAGATGAAAGCTGAGATTTTCAGAGTGTTGGACATGTGTCTGCTGCTCTACTACTGTATTCTCTCTTGTTATGCAGTGCTTGCATGGGAGGACAAACCTAGTTAGAAATGGCAGCATTAGAAATGTTGTCTATTTATAGGAAAATGGGACACTGTGATATTGTCATTACAAAATCACTGGAAATGTCACCCAGTGGCTTGCAAAACATTTGATGTATGTTTTCTCCTTAACTGAGCACCAAACATTATTGCCAAGCAAAACAAACACATACACAAAAACTGTCATTCTTTGAGACCGGGATAAGCCAGGTTTGCAGGTGACACTAAACTTTTCCAAGTGGTGAAAACCATAAGGGATTGTGAAGAGCTCCAGAGGGATCTCTCCAAAATGGGGGAATGGGCAGCAAAATGGCATTTCAATGTAGGCAAGTGTAAAGTGATGCATGTTGGGATGAGAAATTAACACATATAGGGTAATGGGTTCTGAGCTTTCTGCGACAGATCAGGAAAGAGATCTTGGATTACTAGTGAACAACTCACTGAAAGTGTCAGCCCAGTGTGTCAGCAGTGAAGAAGACCAATTCCATGCTTGGGATTATTAAAAAAGGGGTTGAGAATAAAACGCCAATTTTATTATGCCACTGTACAAATTGATGGTAAGGCCACATCTGGAGTACTATGTACAGTTTTGGTTGCCACAACTCAAAATAGATATAGGGAGCTAGAGAAGATGCAGAAGAGAGTGATCAAAATGATTACAGGGCTGGGATACCTCCCATATGAGGAAAAGCTACAGCATTTGGGGCTCTTCAGCCTAGAAAAAGGTGCCTGAGGGGGGGACTTGATTGAGATGTACAGAATTATGCACGGGATAGATAAAGTGGATAGAGGGAGGTTCTTTTCTGTCTCTCACAATACCAGAACCAGGGAACATCCACTGAAATTGAGTGTTGGGAGAGTGAGAACAGATAAAAGGAAATACTTTTTTTACCCAGTGGATAATTAATCTGTGGCACTCCTTGCCATAGGAGGTGGTGATGGTCTCTGGCCTAGGTACCTTTAAAAGGGGACTAGACAGATTTTTGGAGGAAAACTCCATTGTAGACCACAGGCCATGATGGGTAGTGGAACCTCCATACTTACAAGCTACCTCAGAATGCCAGATGCAGGGGAGTGACAATGAGATGCAAGTATCTTGTTATCTTGTGTGCTCCCTGAGGCAACTGGTGGGCCACTGTGAGATGCAGGAAGCTGGACTAGATGGGCTTTAGCCTGACCCAGTGGGGCTCTTCTTATGTTCTTAGGTTATTCCTATACTTGGAATACAGTATATACTTGTGGATATATTATAAATACAGTATATGCTTGTGTATAAGTAAAAAAAAAACATATGCCTTAAAATTGACCCTGAAAACATAGGTCGACTTATACAAGGTCAATATGGTAAGTAAAGCTTCTAGGGGCAGCTCCTTGGTGCAGGGGAGGGGGACCAGGCTGGGAAGCAGGATGCAAAAGAGTGGGTAAAGAAAACAGAACTGTGAACTTACCAGTAATCGTTCTGAGGCTGCAACAGACAGCAAATTTAAAAAATGGGAGCCATTTTAACTTCTCCAAACAGGAAGAGAGGTGAAGGTACTTGTAGTCTTTGTGAGGGCTGCTGCTATGGAAGTATTGTACTGTACAGAAGATTTAGCCGAGAGGGTTAATGCCTCCGTTTGCCCGAAGATAACACCTGAAGATCTCAAGGCGGAAGTCTCTGCGAGCAGCAGACCTTGGAAACTGCGGCTGATTAAAAGCTGAGTTTCAGCTGCCTCGTGGGAGGAGGAGTGTGCTGAAATCAGCTGCATCTCTGGTGGCAGCAGGGAAGCCTCATCAGCCAGCAGACGACAGACGGGTGGCTAAAGAAAGAAGGCTAAATCCAGAAAGAAAGATCTGTAGGAGTGTTGTTCTTGGAAGATAGAACATTCTGTAAAATTGTAAAAAACCTTTGGGTTTGTGAGAAAGTCTGCCTATGTAAACCGCCTTGAGTTCAATCATTAGAGAAATCTAGTGATATTAAGAAAGGCGGTATATAAATAAATGTATTATGTATTATTATTACTCCTCACAAAGCCAACAATTCCCATAAGTGGTATTGCTGTAAGGGCAGGCTTGGCTATTATAGTCTCATAATATCTTTTATTATAATAATCCATCTCCATATGATGCATTTCTGCAGCTTTATAGCCTTTTTCAATTTAATTTCTTAAGTATTTGGTGAGAGTGAGTGTAGATGAACATGGTCTGAGAGGGAATGTGTGTGCACGCACATATGTTTGAATATATAGTTCAGCTGAAATATTATTTCTATACTGCTTTCCAGCAGAAGAGTTCACAAAGGGCCCAATCCAATCCAAATTTCCAGTGCCAGTGCAGCCACAATGCAGCCCGGAGGAAAAAGAACAAATATTCCTTGATCTGGAGGAGGCCTCATGACTGCCCCCCACAATCGCAGGATGCAGCACATGCCTTGTTGGCACAGCTATACCAGCATTGGGAAGTTGGATAGAGGTTTCCAAGGACAAGGAACATTGCTTAGCCCTAGCTTTCAACAGAAAGGCAAATCAAAATTCTGAAGATCATGCTCTAAAGCAGCCAACATGCTATGACGTGTCTTGGAGGAAGCTGTATAAGCAAGTTGTACTGAAATACTCACAATTTTGGGTAAAACACACTTGTTCTGAGGAACACTGCTATTGTGATGATTATTGTGAGTCCCTTTTTCTTAATTCTAGATAGGTAAAATGCATAACCTATTAAATTCACACATCCATACTCCCATAGAGCGAAATATCCGTGACCCAGATTTTAGAGGTTATGATAATTGGGAAATGAATATCTGCTAGACCACAGAAATACCAATGGGGAGATGGTAATTTTTATTAGTGCTTTTATTCAGTTGTTAGCCCTGACAATAGAACATAATTTTTTCCACAGAGGAAAAAGTAGGGCATGTATTATAGAATTTGGAAATGTGTCTGATGCACGACACACGAATTGCTACATGTACTAGGACGCTATCTGTGAAGCTAATGACTTCACAGTTTGTATAGATTAAAAATGGCTTAAAATGAGATATAAAAAGTAAGTGACCTGATGGTGCAAAAATTGTCACATAGATGCTCCTTTAATGTTCTCACCAGGCCTGGCTTGTTTCTGTAACTTAGCTGTTGAAAGAATTTAAAGTTTGTCTGCAACTGACATGGCTTTGCATTCAGGTAATCCCTTTAACAGCAGTTATTTCCTAAACCACAGGTTCCCAAATGTTCAGCTACTTAGGCCACATCATTCAGTCTTGCTTTTATGGTAGATCTGAGTGGGTCCATTATAGACAAGAGTACATACATTTTGCAGACAGCTCTGCTAATTTTCATAATAGGAATATAATGGTGGGTGGGGTTGAGGAGATACCAGGAAAGTGGTGATTGCTGCTGCTTGCTGCTTCCCCCTGTCAGAACACAATCCTAACCTGGAGTTAGGCTGGCACAGTTAGGCCAGCAAAGTTTAGCCAGCACCAGGGCCACTGTAATGCGCATTTGGACCATTTTCGGAGTCAGGGAGGATGGCCCACGTCTGTCCAAACATACTTTACGGTGTCCCTTGTGCCAGCCAAACTTTACTGGCCTAATTATGCTGGCCTAACTCTAGGTTAGGATTGTACCTTCAGCGAGAGTGATCTAGCCTGGCAGTGGCTTCATCCTGGAGGAAAAAATGTGCATGGTGTTGGACAGCTGTGGGGATTGAGGAGGGAGGAGACATCTCTGGGCTCAGTACATCAGTCTAGATGCATTGGTGAGGTGGATGTGGTCCATGGATCATAGTTAGGAGATTTCTGTCTTAAATGATACTATGCAGTGTCACACCATATAGCAGATTGTCACACTCTCAGCGGATTATATTTCTGTTTAGCTTATTTTATTTGCAGTGGAAGCATTTTGACGATATGCAAGTGGTTTGTTTTAATATCCAGGGTAGTTTACGGTCTTCCCATATTTTCAGTATTGCTGCTATTTGTGCTTCACGACCCACCTGACGTTGGCTTGTGACCCACTGGTGGTCCCGACTCGCAGTTTGGGAACCACTGGTATAGCATTTTCCCTTCCCTAGCCCTTGTGTAGCTGCCAGTTAAACAAAAGCTCCAAATGCTCTCATCAAAACAAGGAACATGTGTGCATGCTTGATCTCCCTCCACAATCTGATAGCAAGATTTGTGTTAGTACAAAACACTGTACCCTCTGAACATCTTCACAGAGGCTGAATGAGCTTATTATTATTATTATTATTATTTTAATTAATTAATTAATTAATTAATTAATTAATTAATTAATTAAATTTATACCCCGCCTTTCTGCCCGAAGGCACCCAAGGCGGCATTACAAAGTTAAAACACAATAAAATAATTACATAATAGTTAAAAGTCAATAATTAAAAACTATTAAAAAAATTAAAACGTAAAACAGTCAATCCCATGGATCATAAAATATACAAAAGTATAAAAAATGATGCAAAAACCAGCCAGCCTGTCAGCAACTAAAAGCCTGCTGAAACAAAATGGCCCACAGTTGGGCCCATGAACTTGGCCAGTGTGGAGTGGCTTATGCATAGAGTCAAGACATTTGATTTATCTTGGCTTTTTGTTAGGTTATAGTTCAGTTTTTTAAAATATAATTAATGCAGTGAATGGTAACCTCTGCTCCCTTGAGCTTCAGATACTTGAAAAGAACAAGTAGCAGTTAAATAATGCTCTAGATTCTCAGGCAGCCCAATCCAGTGCACATTGCTGTCCAGCAATGCAGTGACATGACACAGCAAGTGCTGCATCCTGTAGATAAATGTTGGCTATTGGAGGTCTCCTTGGAGTAAGGGGACATTTATCCTTTTGCCCTGGGATAAGCATCAGCAGCTGCAATGGGGCAACTTGGAGCTATGACAGCTAAATCTCTGGCACAAGTCCATGTTGCCCTGTATTGGTGGATTGGGCCCCCTGGGAAGTGGGATAGGATTCTGTGCATGCCAATGCTGACGGTCTCGCCTCCTCCCGGGCCCTCCTCACCCACCCTGTCGCTGCCTTTGCTCCACCCTGTTCTGTTTCCACACTGCTCAGAATGGAACTTATATTCTCCGCCAATGCCAGTGACTGCTGGGCTAACATGAAGTACTTTACTGCACTTTTGTGATGGCACGCATCGGTGCTGTACCTGTTATGCCAATTGGCGCACTGTGGAGGATTGTGCCTTTAGATGGACGAATCCTAAGACTCCTACAAATGCACTTGGTGCTTCCTAGACAGATGTGACAGTACTTATGATTGGTTTGATAAGCAGTGTTAAATAACTTAGGGCGCAATCCAGAAGCATCTTTGGTCCAATGCACATTGCTTGCATCAGCCCAGCGCGGTTGCAAATACCATAATACATGTCTGTGCCGCAGACAGAGGCTCTGGGCTGATGCAAGCAACATCACTTGCCCAGGGATGACAACGCGGAGCCCAGGTAAGCCACTCCCATGCTGGCTGAGTTTGTCCAGTGTGGGGGCTTGGGGAGGGCAGCCCAAGGTTGGGCCCATGAACTTGGCCAGTGTGGAGTGGCTTCTGCAGCTTCTGCGTCGTTGTCCCTGGGCTGGGGGGGGCAGAATGGGGCAGAGGGAGAGCAGAGAGCTGGTGGGCCCATCAGTGGGCCAGCTCAGGGAGCTGTGTGGAGTGTAGATCCAGCCGTTAGGCTGGATCCTAACCCCCTTCTCTTGACCGGGTAGGCCTGATTCGGCCTTTTGGCTTTGCACCAGCAATTTTGGGACTTACTTGGGGTAGTGTGAATATATCCCCTTACCCTGAAGTGAACTCCAGCCACTGTCTAACCTGTGTAGGATGCAGCACAGGCCAACTGGCCTGCCTGCTCCAACGCAGGTTAGGATTGGGCTGTTCAGAAATAACTTGTACGCATTTGGTGTCAATTCTATTTCTCCAGAACATGTTCTTAGCTATTGTGGTCAAGGGTGGAAGTGTTCTAGTTGCAGCCTGATGGAGATGGATGTATTCAAGGCTGAAGTTAGAAGCAAGGTCTCATGATATATGTTCTGCTGACTGAAAGAATTGCCTTGCCTTTATGCTGATGTCTTAATGAGTCTGCTTCTGATCTGCCAACATCTTAAAGACTCCTGACTGACAGTGCACAAGGATCTCTTTCATAAACTTGCTGTTCGTTTTCCTTAGCAGCTGTCTCTGTAGCTTCCTTCTGTAAGGGACCTGCAATTATCATGAAAAAGTTCATGATATTTACATTTTGACAAAAGAGGTGTTTTTAACCATGGAGCATCAGACACAAAGAGCTTCTGTTTTCGCTATAGGAAAAATGACCAAATGATGAGCAATGAGTGCTATAGAAAGAGTTCTGATGGATTCAGAACAAGAAGTAACTGCCATTAAATGTCTTGGTACTCTTCTGATCCCTTTCTGAAGTCTGGGCCTGTCGGTTTCTGACCTGTAATAACAGCTACAGGTCTTGTCCAGAATTCCAAGTATGTAGGTGTCAGGAAACTGACCTGTTCAATCTTTAGTTTTGTGGGTGCATTCTGATTGGAGTGGCAAATACAAAAGCGTTTCTTAGCTGTTGTGTAAGATCCTGATGCGTTTCCTCAAATAACGTTTTGGTAAGGAGTTGCGCTGTTCCAAAGTACAGAATGCAATGGCTTATCACAAGGAGAATTCAGTTTCCTGCCCCTTGTGCAATGGCGTTCCCAGAGAGGGGGCAAAATGCTAAATTTTGCAGGAGCCTGAGCTCCTGAATAGAGCAGCCCCTCTACCTCTCCTTCAGAGCCATTTGCGGCTTGGAGAGCAAAACCTCTGAGCCAGCTCTCTCACTACCCTCATGCAACTAGTACCCTGTGTCTCTTATGGGGTGACAACTGTTGACCTCTTCAACCAGTGTGAGAGAAGTTTTTTTTGTAGACCTCTCCCAAATATTTTTTGCATGTTTTTAGTTGGCCTTAGTTGCACAGGAGCATTTAGTAGCTATTTTAAAGAAAATCAAAAAAGGAACACTGGCAAAGCGATTCTCTTTTGTCTTAAAGCTCCTTGCTATTATACAAATCCACTTTCTTCTTAGATGGCTGTGTATTCTTCCTACCAAGTGCTGAAGTCCACAACCTGCAATTTAAAAACAAAAACCACTAATGCAATTCTACCTTGCCCCCCAGCAGTGTTTTTTCCCCCCTCATTGCTCAACCCACCCTCACTTCTGATGGAATATATAGACTGTGCCTCATCAGGGAAATCCTATGTTCTGCCTTCTGTCTTTTTGTTTTCTGCCCTCCGTTGTCTTGTACAGAAGGTGTGCTGCTGCTGTTAGGCTGATTACCAAACTTGCTGACGGAAGACTTGGCACCAAACACAGCTTGTGTGTTTTTTTTTTTTAAACCTGGCCATATTTTCTCGTGATGATTTTGGGATGACATTGCGGCTACTTTTGATGTGAACTCATGATTTATAGATACGATTACCACTATGAAATCTTCTCAGTTTTTCTTTTATTGTTGTTCCACAGTTTTTTCAGATAATTTTTGAACTTCTGAATGAAGTTCTTGAGCTTTCTTATCTTGAGCTTTCTGTCACCAAAACCTTTTCTCAGTATTTTATTTAATTACGAATCACCACGGTACTGTAGTTATATTGTTGTTCCAGAGTCAATTTGCGCTTACCCAAAGTGGTGTGGACGTTCCTTGTTACTCTGGGAATCTGTATAAATGAAAGTATCGTGTGTGGGGTCAGTAACTTGTTGGCCTCCCACATGAACATTGTGTGGCCCTTCATAATTCTAAACCTAAGGGCCAGTCTGGTATAATGGTGGTATCATCAGGAGCATTCTTTATAATGTCATTATGTAAACCTACAGCACATATATTCTCTTGAATAGTTTTTTTAAACAAATGCACTCTTGCTGCTCATTTGCTGTTGATTATCCAGACATTTTTCCTGAAGGCAACAGAAGCCTTGAATTTTTCCCCCTAGCATTCAATATTTGATCACTGGCAATTCTCCTAGACAGCATTTCTTTTGCAATAGAGAGTCCTGTGTAGTTGTGAACTTTCCATTGGCATGTACTGAAATAGTACTGTCTGTGACATTGATTCAGCTTCTCTTGATCCCTGCAATCTTTTAAAAAATACCATTTTTTAAAACTAACTTAATGTACAAATTTAGGAACAAAACTAGATGCAACATTGGGAGATCCATGACTAAATAGATACCCATATGGTTTCCCCAATAGGCAGGGCTTGGCTATGGAGAAGAATTCAGACTGGAAAATGGTGGTGAGGGAGAGGATTAAACTTCCTCAGCACTGTGACTTTGATTCAGTTTGCGCTCCCCATTTCCATGGCTGCTTTTACCTGTGATCCAATAATGCTTCTCCGAGTATTGCAGCTAAATTCTCCCTCGATGCTAGTGCATTCCTTTTTAGACCAACAACTTAACACTCAACCTGCAGTGATGTGTCCCTCCCCAGTCATGTGTGGGAGTTTGCGCAATTGTCTTTGTCTTGTACTTATGCTGCTTTTGGTGATATAAATGTAGTATTTTTCATTTTGGAAATCATAGCACCGTTTTGATCTGATATTGTTTTATTGCTTTTATTTATTGCTTTCATTGTTTTATTGCTGAAATCCATTTGACTTGCGTTATAGTATTTTGAATTCTCACACTATAGAATATTCTCTTTAATTAAATTTAAAAACTGCAAAATTAAAACTGTTGGATTGGACAGGTGCACTTGAATTTGGAGGGGAAAGCATTAGAAAAATTCCTACACGGTTGATGAAACACAGGAAAGAAGAGCAGGTGTCAAATAATGGGGTTGAATCTTTAATCTAGTGCATCTCCTTTGTATATCTAATGCAGTAACTACAGAGGCATTTTGTTATTGCTAACAGTATATTAAATTCCCCTCAAGAGGATCATACTATTGTATGCCCCGCAGATAATAGATTAGGCCAAACTTGATGTGACGATGGAAGTTCCATATGCTTAAAACTGGAACAGACTTGATTGCACAGAAGGAATAGCAGATTTTAAAAGCAAACAGAGGTGTGGACAAAGGAGGCTCAGCCATTCTCTCTGCAGTTGGTTACATCCTTCAGTCTCTCACCTCATGCTTTTCTCTTAAGCATAGTAACTATTGGTATTGATACAGTGCTTGGAAGAAAAATGTCTAGATGTGTGGGGAGTGCTGTGCATGTTTCACCCTGGATACCTGTTTTGATTTTTGGTCTCTCTCAGTGATGGGGTTTTTCCCTTGGTTAATCAGACAAGACGAATAATTAGTAGCTTGGATCTCTGAGGTTGCAGTCCTGTATACTTATCTGGGAGTAAGTCTCATTGAACTGAATTGGATTTATTTCTGAGTAGACATGCATAGGCTTGTGCTGTGCATTGATTCCCAAAGGTCTGAATCGAGTCTCTCCTTTGCCATCACGGAAGACAAATAGTAGCATAATTGGGTTGTATGCCAACTCTTACCCAGTTCTTCAGTGGATTCCAATGGATGTTTATTTGGAAGTATGTCCCACTTGGTTTTTAAGGATGGCACCTTTTATACTTTAAAACAAAAACAAAAACTAAGTGGTTTTAGGATAGCATTTCTGAATTCTGAATATGTATTACTGTTTTTTTTTAACAATAATTTGTGAAGGAAAATCTGATGCATTTTTCATAGGTACTAGATTTCTATTTGAATTTTGGAGCAGAGAGGCTCTCCTGGCAGATACCCAGCATCACATATATATGTGTACAAGCATGTCTCCTGCATACCTTAAAATAAAGGAAAATAAAAGATTGACTGGACAACAGTTGTAAAGGAGAGAGAAAAAGAGAGACTCTTGCCTTTACACTGACAAAGGATAGCTTTAAAGAAAAGCAGTAGGACAGTTAATACATTAGAGTTGCCTACACAGCTAGTGGGAAACAAACTTGTTGGATTGTACAGTCCTCCATGGAACATCTGATGAGAATCTTAATCCAGTATATAGAACTGGAGCAAACAACATATGGTATATTAGAATATCAATATGGTACATTGTAAGAAAATGGACACGATTGAGGAATATAGCTCAGTTACATTACTGTGCACTTGAAACCCATTAAGATCCATAGTTTTGCAGCAGGAATAAGATTTGAGCCAATGCAACTACTGGCTTTTGAGAAATTAAGTTCTGATGAAAATAGTGAACCCTCTGAAGTAATTCTTGTATCTACAGATTTGTAGAAGCTTGATGACATGTGGTTGCATTGTGAAAACAAATAGTGATACATATACTGTGGATGATATGACTAATGGTGGATATGTTGTGCAGAAGCTCCCCTACTTAAGAACAAGTTAGGTTCTGAAAATCTAAATAGTTTTGTTCTTAATCCAACATGTTGTGAAAAAAGTACAGTATTTACAGTGCACCTATGGGTTAGCATTCTATATTGTATAGTCTTACCTTGAAAAGCAGATTAACAGGGCTGCTGGGGCTGACTGGAATAAGGTGAACTATTCTTGGGAATGCTGGAAATGGGCATGAAGGCCATCTATGGATATGTGACCTGGCATATTTGTATCTTGACAGTTCCTGAGTTGAATGTTCTTAAGGGCGCAATCCTAAGCTGCGCTGGAACAGGCAGGCTGGCGGGTCTGCATTGTATCCAGCACAGCTTGAGAGGTTGCCAGAGCCTCCCCAGCACAAGGACACATTCCTGCCCTTGTACTGTGGGAGGCTCCAACCTTCCTGCTGGGCTCCTCAGATCTGTGCTTAAGATTTCGTGGGCACAAGTCCGAGGAAGCCATGTGGCCAGAATTGGGACTGTGCTGCCTGGGGACGGGGCCTTGGATGCAGCCTAATGGTACTGCCCCCCTCCCCAGGCCGGCACAATGACCGGCCCGCCCACCCCCCACCCAGGAACACTGTTCAGCTGGTATGTGGGTGGCTCTCTGCCGGCACTCTTGAGCCGACGTTAACTTGTAGTGTCGGCCCAAGCGCTCTAGTGCCAATGTGAGGGTGGTGGTTGGCGCTAGTGATGTCGTGCCAACGCAATGACGTTGTGTTGGCGCTATGTCCTTTTAAGGATTACGCCCAAAATTAGGGGAGCTTCTGTATCATTTTTGAGCTTGTCATTGTGCTTCCTTTGAATGATGCTCTTGGTTTTTTGTTTAGATTATGAGGATGTTATTATTAGTTGAGTACAATGATGTGTCTGAATGTTTAACTGTGTTTGCAAGGAGAACCTGGATTTATTGAGCCTTTTCTGACAATCCATGTACTTCATTCTTAATATTCAGAATCAACATTTTTTGGTATTATCATCAAGGGTAAAATGTTTAGCCTGCTAAGATAAAGATATATTCCCATCTCTTTTGCTGTTTCCAAGAAATGAGGTCGTGCAGTACAGAGTACAGTTTCATACTCATCAGAAGGAAGATATATGGCTCTGTTTTTCCTCTAAATGAGAAAGTTTCTAAAAATAGAGGATACTGGCGCTCCCGGGAACAAAAGAATTTATAAGATTCACTTCTGCAATTATACTCCTATCTATATTTTTTTCTCTTTTCCTTGCTTGTGAATGTTTTACTTGAATGTCCATATTCTCTGGGAGGAGGAAGGGATGGCATTCGGGACCTATGGGAATGCCCCTCTTACTCCTGAAGGCAGGGCCAGATTGAAGATCTAGACTACCCGTAGGAGGGCATCCCCGCCCCCAGTCCGGCCCTGCCTTCCAGAGGACAGAGTCTTGAGGTTGCTGAGCTTTTCAGAGCTCAGCAGAAGATCTAGATAAAAAAGAGATTTTTCTTTCCTACCTGTGGTTTTTCTTTCTCTCTTCCCTGTGTGTCAAGTCTTGTCATTGCTTGTCGGGGACTACGAGGGAGGAGGAGAGAGTGAGCAGAGGCTGCGCCTGGGGCAGCTTGCTACAGCCGGATCACGGGGAGGTAGGCCTGCAGCATTCCTCGGCCTTACTACACCTGGATGAGGATTGTGGCCTGCTGTGATGCTGCGGAAGAGTGGACTCCCCCCCCCCACAGGCTGTCGCCGCACGCATTGCTCATGCTCTGAGTGGCCTATGGCCTGGAGCAGAAGAGCTTGATCTGCAGCTATGGGGATCGGGCCTCCGGGCTGGCTCCTTGTCGCGCACGCCATTTTGAGGCCCAGCTGTTTTACCTTGGTGCGCGGGCGCACGCGCTACAGCGGCCTCCCTTCTCTCCAGCCTTGAGGGGCCTTCAGCCTGGGGCTTTGCTGGTGGCCACGGATCGGACGCTCGGCAGTGAAACCAGCCGGAGCACGATCTGCATCACGGCAGGGATCTCCATTTAACACACCCCCTTGTAGACTTGCCGCCGTTTTTGCCGCTTGCCGTTCAGCCTTCATTAACCCAGTCTGAGGTAATGGTGGAGGAGGCGGCGGTGGTGGTGGTGGGCCTTGCGCCCATGGAGGGGGGGGCTGGCCCCTCAGTGCAGCTTGATTGCCCTGTCACCCGAGAACAAATTGATGACATTGTCAGGGTGGCAGTGGAGAAGGCCATACAGGCACAAGGGTTGGCCCAGCTGCCAAGGGATCCAGTTAAAAAAGGTGGCAAAGTTGCTAGCAAGCACAAGCACACTAGATCCCCTAGCCCCTCTGATCTATCTGGCATCAGTTGGTCTGAGGATGAAGGGCAGAAGGCCCATGAGACAAAAGAAAAAGAAAAGGGTCAAGCGCAGCAAGACAGATGCTCGCAGATGCCCATACGTAAAGAAAAAATGCAGAGAGCGTTGTTCTTCAAGTGAGTCTTCCAGTTCCTCGGCCAATATTTCTTCTGACTCAGAGAGGATGGCCAACTCTCGGAAGAAGAAGGGGAAGACGAACAGGAACACAGAGTTGATTGCCTTTTCCCGGCTGACCTATTCCCCAAAATGTCGGCCAAGGTCTCCAGGGAGTTTAAACTGGAAGAGCAACAATTGGAACAAAAATAATCTAATCTGAGCCCCCTTTTTCCGCAAGGACCATCTAAGCCTGCCACTAACCCATTTCCTACGCCATTCCAGAGGGTTTTGGATACGGAATGGAAGGCGCCCACTTCCTCCAAGCACTGTATTAAGTTGTTAAACAAGCTCTATTCCTTTTCAGAGGAGGTGCTGGCTTCTTTACAGATCCCCACGGTTGATGCTCCCGTGGCAGCCCTAGCTTCTACAGTGGTCATACCCTCTGAAGGCGAAGGGGGCCCAAAGGACCCATGTGACAGGAGGGTGGAGGCAGCCCTTAGACAGGATTTTCTTGCATCAGCCAGCATCTTTAGAGTTTCAGCAGCCAACTCAGTAATGGCGAGGGGAGCATATGTTTGGGCAAAGGAACTGGCGGCTCAGGATCCTGACCTTTCTGATAGAGCGCGTTCTGCTCTCAAGAAGATCACCTTGGCTGCTGCTTTTTCAGCGGATGCTTCCTTTGACGCCCTGCAATTCAATGCTCGCGCAATAGCTGCCAATGTGGTGGCACGCCGCAATGTGTGGCTCCGCAGCTGGGAGGTGGATTCCGGCTCCCAGAACGGGCTAGTGGGGGTTCCCTTTCGGGGAGTGAAATTATTTGGGCAGGCCCTGGATCTCCTTGTTGAAAACAAGGACAGTGGCAAGAAGGACAGCAGAAAGAACAAGAAGCCCTTTTTTCCGGCCCTTTCGTTCTGACTTCAGATCAAAAGACAATTAAAAGCCAAGAGCCAAGTGGAACAAGCCCCACTTCTTCCCAAGGAGTCGCACCCAGGAAGGCAGCAGTGCCAACATTCCCAAGACCAATAAGGAGCAGAGAAGGGCATGACGCCAGGCCAGAGCCTTCGTCCGGCGATATTGGGGGACGCCTCCTTTTATTCGCCAAGCAATGGTCAGAAATTTCCAACGATGCTTGGGTGCTAGAGACTGTGTCCAAGGGCTATGCCAGGAACAGATTATGCCAGGAACAGATTTTAAAAGACCCAGGAACAGATTTTGGAAGGTCCCCACCTCCAAGGACCCTCACAAACATGTCCTGAAACTCCAGGCAATCCAACATCTCTTGGATATTCAGGCAATAGAGAGAGTTCCTTTCAGTCAGAGGGGGCAGGGGGTCTGTTCAGTTCTGTTTTTGGTACCAAAGAAGAATGGGGAGACACGGGCCATTTTGGACCTCAAATGGCTTAACATGTTCCTGAGGAAGAGAAAATTCCATATGGAAACCTGGAGGTCCATAGTGGCGGCGCTGGACCAGATGGATCTCATGGCCACCATAGATCTTTCCGAGGCCTATCTGCATGTCCCAATTTGGCCCAGTCATCGCCAATTCCTGCGCTTCCCCTACGGGAAGGACCATTTTCAGTACCGGGCAATGCCCTTCAGCTTAACCTCAGCGCCCAGGGTATTTACCAAACTACTGATTGCGCCCATAGCCTATCTAC
This sequence comes from Lerista edwardsae, assembly GCA_029204185.1. NCBI lineage: Eukaryota > Metazoa > Chordata > Lepidosauria > Squamata > Scincidae > Lerista > Lerista edwardsae. Next base: position 2,138,017 of record JAJKFI010000120.1, read on the forward strand.
GACAACAGGGAATCTTCATCTTTCCCTACTTAGACAATAGCTTAATAAAGGCGTTGTCGCAGGACCAAGCGACACGGAGCATTCAGATGACCTTGGAGTGCCTACAACGCATAGGATTTGTGGTCAACGAAGAGTCTTTTGACTCCAACTCTGGAGCTGGACTGTCTGGGAGTACATGTCAATACTCAGTCTTTCAGGGTTTCCCTGACAAAGGACAGACAGGGTACAGGTCTGCGAATGATCAAGGAAACAGTGCAAGCACAACATATGGATTTGATGGTCCTGGCATCACTTCAGGGTCTTCTAGTGTCCTGCCAAGATGTAGTGAACTGGTCACGTGCCCATTCCAGAATGTTACAGAGACTGCTGCAACCCTTTCAGGGTCAGGTAGAGAAACAGAGACACTTCCCTGTTCCGATCCCTCAAGAATTGAAGGACAGTTTAGCCTGGTGGTTGACCGAGGGTCGTCTGTCCGAGGGGGTAAGCCTGACACTTCCAGAGTGAGTGCCGGTCACAACCAATGCAAGTCTGACGGGCTGGGGCGCACACACCGCTTCTGCCATGGCACAAGGCAATTAGACGAAGGAAGAGGCTCAGTTAAGTATCAACTTGCTGGAACTCAGGGCGATAAGGCTGGCCCTGCAATACTTCATACATCTCTTGGTCGGAAAACACGTGTTAGTAAGAACAGACAATGTGACCGCCAAGGCGTATGTGAACAAGCAAGGGGGCACCAGGTCGTCACGTCTGCAGCGGGAGGCTGCAGTGCTGATGACATGGGCAGAGAACTGCTTCTGACAAGAGTCCTCAGAGCAGTGAAACACAGACAGGCAGAGATAATTTTGATTGCCCCCTCGTGGCCCAGGAGACCTTGGTTTCTGGAGCTGCTCAGAATGTCAACCAGGACCAAATGGACTCTTCCAGTCCGTCTGGATTGTCTGGTACAAGGCCCATTAGTGCATCCAAGACCTCATCTCTTCCGCCTAGTGGCTTGGAGGTTGAGCGGCAGGTCTTCCGACGTTCAGGCTATTCAGAGGAAGTAATGGACACACTACTTTCTTCAAGAAAAGATTCAACCAAATGAATCTACAACCGTACTTGGGCCAAATTTGCCTTCTGGTGCCGTGATCGAGGGGTTAGGGAATCCAATCCCAAGGTCAGGCAACTACTTCAGTTTCTGCAGGAAGGGCTTAGAAAGGGGTTGAGTACAAACACCTTGAAGAGGCAGCTGGCTACTATCAGTAGCATTCTGGGGGCGGGAAGTGAAGGCCGTTTGTCTTCACACCCTCACATAAAGAGGATTTTAAGGGGGGTGGCACTGATTAACCCTCCAACAGTTCCTCGGTACCCGTCCTGGCACTTGAATAAGGTCCTTAGAGCCATGACAGGGAAACCATTTGAGCCTCTAGCCAAAGTGGAGCTGAAAGAGTTAACCTTTAAGGTTTTATTTTTAGTGGCAGTAACATCTGCCTGTAGGGTGTTGGAAATTGGAGCACTGTCAATTAACCCCAATTTGTATATTTTCCACAGGGACAAGGTGGTGCTGAGGCCAGACCCAGCACTCATTCCAAAGATTAATACCATCTTTCACAGGTCCCAAGAAGTGGTGCTACCATCATTTTGCCCTAATCCAGTTCACCAGCAGGAAAAACTCTGGCACACCTTGGATGTGCGCAGGGCGTTAAGGTTTTATGGGGACAGGACTAAGGGGTTCCATAAAACCGATGCCCTCTTTGTCAACTTCAGGGGGGGCATTTTAGGGCAGACGGGCTTCAGCCTCGGTACTTTCAAAGTGGCTTTGTGCAGCCATTGGGGAGGCATATGTGGCCCTGGGTGAACAGGTTCTGGATGGGATCCCAGCCCACTCTGTAAGGGGGGCAGCCACCTCAGCAGCCTTTGAGGGGTTCAGTTCATTGGCAGAAATTTGTAAGGCGGCAACCTGGTCATTGGTTCATACGTTTACCAGGCACTATAAAGTGGATGCAGCTGCTTCTGCAGAAGCAAGTTTCGGCAGAAGTGTTCTACAAAAAGTGGTGGATGTCTAGGCGGGGAGCCTCGCCTAGCCTGCCCCTTTTTACTACTGCTCTCGTATGTCCCATAGGACCCGAATGCCACCCTTTCTTCCTCCCAGAGAATTATAGGAATTTCTTACCTTGAGAATTCCTCTTCCGGGATGAGGAAGGGTGGCATTCGGCCCGCCACATTCCAGGCTCGGTGGGGTTTTTTGGGCCTAGAGGGATTATATTGGGGGAGGTTTTTAGACAGGTTGTTCTTCTCCCTTGTCCTGTTTCTCTTGTTCTATTTGTGTGTTAGCTTTTTCCACTGCAGTGGAGATGCATGTTTGAGGGTGATCTGCGCTACAGTTGGCGTTGGTCAGTGTTCGGGAGGATTTCCTGCTCTTTCCAGTCCGGACTGGGGGCGGGGATGCCCTCCTACGGGTAGTCTAGATCTTCAATCCGGCCCTGCCTTCAGGAGTAGCATTCCCATAGGTCCCGAATGCCACCTTTCCTCATCCCAGAAGAGGAATTCACAAGGTAAGAAATTCCTATAATTCTTAATATCCTAGAAATTTCTCTTTTTGTCTATTCATTAAATGATTCTCCAACTTCTTTCCTTGCTTAACTTGAAAATTGATACAGTATCTATTTTCCAAGATCCTGGAAGTTGTCATTCAATGATCAATCTCATTTTTGCTATTTTCCAAACCCACACAAAAAAATGCAGGGAACATTCTGATAGGTTATTCTCTAAAAATTATGTTTTTGACCTGGATTTTTATCATCTTTTCAATATAAATCTAAAATTCATGTTTTGGTTTGAAATTGGTGCATGATAATATTGGACTATTTCATTCTCTTTTGTGGCATAAGTGGTGAATCTATAAAACATTTCTAATCCGGATTCTTGCTTCTCAAAAGCAGCATAGCTGTAGATCCAATGGTACATATTAGGCAGAATATTGTATATAACTTTGGTTTCATTGGCTGACTGGAGGAGCTATGAAAAGGGTTACACTGCTGTGGAGATAGAAAGGCTTTAGGACTTCATCTATCTTCACCCTGAGACAGAGACAACTTTTCTTTCTTGTTTCATTGTCTGAATGAAAAGTCCATTGAATATAAATCAAGGTAGCTTGCCTATAGCTACCATAGTATCTAAATTCTGCTTTCCCCCCTTTCATTTTATCTGAATTCCTATGCAAATGTCATCCATACTTAACATAACTGGGAATGTTGGTTAGTACATTTGCAATCAATGAAGGCAGTAATGTATAGGAATATACAAAAACAGCAACCACGGACAGGCAGATATAGCCTGTCTTTAACCAGGTCTGAATAACGCCAGTTTCAAACTCTGAGGTGATATATCCCTTAAAGATTCATTCAGGCCTTCTAGAGACTTGATTCTCCCAGAGGTCTCTGTTCCCTAATAGTTTTTGGTTGCCCCTGACAACTCTGGTGACTTGTCATTTCCTCCTGACAGCCCAATTCTAATCTATGCTGGTAAAGCTAGGCCACATGGCCTACACTGTAACCAGCTCAAGATAAGGAACAGGCTGGAGGTCTAAAAAGGGGATAGTTTTCCCTTTACCCCAAGCAATGCTTCAGCATGCCCAATGGAGTACAGGAAAATCCTCCTGCATTCTCAGAATTGCCAATGTAACACCTCTGTTGCTTTGTTATGTGGTCCTTTGTGCTCCCTAGTCCTGTGCTATCTATTGCCTTAGTTGTTCAAGGTAAGTGTTCTATACAGCACATGGAATATTCATGAGCTGGATTCCTTTCCAACATTGTCTCTTTCATTTGATTGATATCAAGGCCTTGATCAGGAGTTGTTGCTTACATCTTATCTTTTATACAAAAGACATATCACTGTGTTAGTTATAGTGAGAACACAGAAATACCTATTGTTTGAGAATTAGCGAATATACATGCCAGGTTGGGATCTTCAATGTAAAAACATCTTTCATATAATTGGTAAACTACTTCTTCAGTGCTTCACCTTAAGCCATTTTGCAAACAGCCCTTGTTAAATACTTCAACAAAGTATTTTTGCAGCTGTATACCACATAGGGATGGTCCAAGACTGCCTATATCAAATTTGTTACATTTAAGGAAGGATACCCATTCAAAATATGTATCCAACCAAAAGTATATAGATAGAGTTATAGAATCATCTTTGGTGTGAACTAGATCAGGGTGGTCCAACTTTGGGCAGCCAGAAGGCTATATGACCCTTGTGTGACCTTCAGCTAGTCTGGACCTGGGCCAACCCAGAAGTAATTGGTGGTGATGTGATGAAATTGATGCCAATTCCTTCCGCATTCGGAGCTACCCCATTCTGTCATTCAGCAGGCTCAAAACATAGGCAGTTGTAGGTGCAGCTGGGCTTTCCAATCTTCTTGCCACACCATTGCAACTTCTCCTTTTCCAAAGACATAGCTGGAATGGTGCCGCAGAAAGATCACAAAGCCACCAGCATGCCCTTCCTGCTTCAGCTGATGAGTGTGAAAGTTCTGCAGACCACGGGGCATGTTTGGGGAGCTCTCATGAGGCATGCCTCCTGAGAGCTCCCTTCCCAAGCAACCTGATGAGCAAAGGCAGTCCACAGTATCTCTGCTGGGGTGGGGGTTGGGTATGCTGGGGAGGAATGAGGCCGGCCAGCCTTCCTTTCCCCAAGATGCCCTTCCCCACTCCAGCTGAGTGCCCTGCCCCACTCCAGTGTGAGGAACAGAGCAGGACTGGCAGGGCAGCGATGAAGCACCAGTGGGGGGAATGGGTGGCTTATTGTCATCAAATGGCCGCCAGAACATACCTCCCGAGGTTGTGTGTTGGACCACAGTGAAATAGATACTTAACAGTACAATTCTATGCATGTATACTAAAAAGTAAATCCATTATTTGAATGGGTCTTACTCCTAAGCAAATGTCCTTAGAATTTCAGCCTAACCTTTGATAAAATGTTATCCCTGTGGAATGTTGCACCTATATGCTCTGTAAGATTATGATGATAATTTTAAAAAAAATTATGTCACACTTTTCAACAACAAGAATAATCTGAATCAGTACTGGAAAAGTGGTATGGAAAAAGGATAATTTGTCCAAAATTGATGAACATGTATCAAAGCAAATTCTATAAATGAGAATCTATAGATTCTCTAAGAATCTACTTCTAGATCCTAGAATATGCTTGCTGATAATGTTTCTGATAATAAAGACATGTCATAGTTGCAAATATACTGGTAACTAGAATCTTGTATGCCAAGTACTGGAGTACATGAACATTCCCAGGTTAATGGTTTATCTAACTATGGAAACTTGTTGTTTTAAGTAAGCTAATAAGGTCCATTTGGGTCCAAAAAGAAATTTAAGAAAGCAATGTTTGAAGATTGGAAGTGTTCTTGAATGCTGTACAGAATGTAGTAATAGGTAACCCTTTTCCTCTATTTCTGCTTTGTTTCGAGTGCTGATACGTTGTTTTGCTAATTTAGACCTATATAAAATACTTCAAATATTTTTAGTGTGGAAAGCATACTCCGTATATGAGGAACAAGCAACTATAGTTAAGATGTAAACATCTTAAACAAATCCTCTCTATACCCCCCCCCCCAGCTTGTGGGTCAGATCTGGTGCATGTCTGGATCTGGCCCCTGGGTGAATGGAGCTTACTGTTCCACTGGGAAGCCTGTTCTGATCTCCCCTAAACAGCGCTTTAGCTATCTGCCTCTGGGTTTTGTCACCCCAACAGGCTTTGTGCCTGGATTTTGAGGTAAATGTGGCTGGCTGGAGCACAGTTTGGGGGGGGATTGGCAGCATGGAACAGACTTGGAACGTTAAGCTCTGTTCACACCAGGGAAGCCATTCCTGGTGCGCAGTAGTCTCCAATTTAGCGATCGCAGTGTTAAACCACAATACATTGCTCTTTCTCTGAGAGTGTAGGCAGGGCCGATCACTGTAATTATCATTGCACATAATGCTGTCTCTCACTTTACAAACAAGTTTTGTATTTAATTGGACAAAGTCTAGGATGGTCGAATTGTGTTGCCTTATAAGAAAGGTTCTTGGACATGCTTAATTTGAAATCTGTCAGTTTTTAAAAAAAAGTAAACTGCTTAACTGCAGGAATGATTATATATCAAATCGTTGGTCCTAGGATTAAACAGTGTGGTTTAGAAATCCCATGCTAATCCAAACCATCCCCAGGAAGGCACACATGCTGGGTGGGTTTATCTGCTCAGAAGGCTTTGTCACTATGAAATTACACTGGAAACCCTAGTATTCTGGACATTGAGGTATGTGATGTTGTTCTTTCTCTCTTGCAGATGAGCCCAATCCTTCCCCTGGTGGTGGTGTCTCCATTACAGCTCACAGGAAAGAAGCATGGTCAGTGTTGAAATTTCTAGAGGAAGAATTATAGTGTGAGGCTTTCTATTGCTGTTGTTTAATCTCTGTGGGCCAGTTCCCAAGTTCTTTCATTTGTACTGGAACATCAAGCTTAGTTTAATACTATTCAATATAACATGTCTGCCCTCATCCATGTAATCCTTCCTGGAAAACTTCTGTAGGCCGTCCTTTTGAAGTAGGTCAGAAGTCAGACATGTGTATTGTCAAGTCACTGGATCAACTGGTATCATTTATTTCTAGAACACTAACTGATTGTAGGCACATTTATCCAAAAACAAGTTGTGCGAAAATTTAACTTGCCAAATACTTAAGGGTTGTGGCATTAGTTTGGTCAACGTTAGGCCTAGCCCTAGTACTTTCATTAGATTTCTTTAGTCCTCATTGTCCTGTGGACTCAGCAGAAAAATGCAGGCCTTAATCATCTACCGTACATCTTTACTTCCCTATCTGGTGGTGTTGGCAGGGGAGATCATATGATCATTAGTAAATCAAACATGATGTCTATTTTTCCCAAGATTGTGCGAGTAACCAGTGTTGATGGTGGCCAGCTCCCATCCTTGGCAGAATGGAGTTAGTTTAAAAATCAAAATGGCACTCACTGACAGCCCAGTCCTGAACTGCCTGGGTCCCATAGGAGCAGCAGTACCAAAATGGCTACCACTGCAGCTGCCAGAGACTCCTCAGGAGAAGGGGATGTTTGTCAGCAGAATAGTGTTAATTCAACAAAACGGCACCAGTAATTCAGTTAACTTGTCTAGCATCCCACATATTTTAGTAATGCCTCGGGATCCTCCATACTCTGCTGAATCATCATCCTTCTAGTTCTCATTGTTGCCCTTTTTTTGAGCATCTTCACCTTTGCCTTTTGGACTAGTAAGCCAAAAGTTAACAACACTTAGCCAGCTTTTTGGGACCCCAAAGCCCACTTGATGTCCGTTAGCAGGAAATTTAAAAACTCCAGGTATATGTTTATTTGTACACAGCAGAGTTAGAGCCCAGTCCTATCCTAATGCCAGTGTAGCCTCAATGCATCCTCAATATAAGGGAACAAATGTTCCTTTACCTTGAGGAGGTCTCCCTGACGGCAACTCCACTGCAGGATGCGATGCACCCCCCCCACCCCAAGTTGGCACGGCTACCTCAGAACTGGAAAGTTGGATAAGTCTGGGCTCTTAATTAACTGAGTCGGCAAACAAAGATCAAATGTCCTATTTTATTAACTATGGTTTGTGCAAATAACAAATTCAAATAACAAATTCACCCATATTAGGATGAAATGGAAACTAGGGGTTATAATAAACAACAAATAAGAACTTTTGAGTGCACAGAGAGGAGGAGGAATAGGGTTGGCATGCAAGCCCAAGGCTTGCCATGGCACAATCTTGTAATAGTGAAATGTGGATTAGAGTTCTGGTTACTGGGTCATACTTTATGATTGTGATTATGTATGTCTTATGTTTTGAGCCATAATTCAATATATTTTCATCTACTTGTCTTTTTTCAGTACCAAGTCAGAAGATCGTTTAAAATTCAAGAAAGGATGTTACAAAGCAGATTCTAAGGGATCAGCAGATCAAAGAAGCATGGCTGTCTTGTGGGATTGCTCTATGCGGGAGACCATGGGTAGTGTCTCCAGAGAAGAAAGCACTTTAGAAAGACTACCTGGTTTGAAAGATTCAGCAGGCTGTAAGGAAGCAGCATGGAAAAATTCTTCCTACCCAAAAGAACCCACTTCTGCAATGGAATCTAATGTTTTAAAAACTGTGCAGATGAGAACTGATGAGGTGGAAGGGGAGCTTGAGCACTTAGACTCCAGCAAGGCAGCAGTGGGAACTTCTCCGCCACAAGCTGGGGCACAGACTGTTATTGGGGATGAAAAATACCATAGCAATGAACCAAAGCAGCTAGAAGTCTTCAGCAAAGAGCACTTAGACAGGAGTCAAGACTTGGAAAAGAAAGGCTTTCAGAGGTTTGACTGGCTCTCTGAGCACAATGAGGGACTTAGGGCTCCCTACAAAAACAAAAATAAGTCAGCAGATGTAGCAACAAACCTGTGTGTTAGGGGACAGTCTGCACGAGAAGCATCTTTGTTGGCTCTGCCAGTATTTAGAAAAATGCTAAATCCTCCCTTAAATAAAACAAAGACTGTTGAGAGTGCAGTGTCTCCCAAGAAAGGACAGGCAATGGACTCTGATACAGGTGAAGTAAGTTCCGTTAACTCTGCAGAGTGGGCATCACAGAAATCAGGGCTCCAGACAGCTACGGACCTTGCTGTACGCAAGAAGGCTTGGGCTGTTAAAGCTGGAGATGCTGTGGAACATGGTGATCTGAAGTCTATGGAAACTCCTTCCTGTAGCACCTATGATGAGACACGGCCATACATGTCCAATGCCTTGCTGGAGGAGCAGGGAAAAGATGATCCAGCCCAGGAAGAAGACCCTGCTGTATACACATGCATTGAATGCAGCATCTATTTTAAAAAGAAGGAACATTTGATGGATCACATGCTTCAGCATGACAGGGGACTAGGGCTGGATCAGGGCAGAGAGGGCATTGGAGGCCAGTGCCAGTTCACCTGCAGTGAGTGTGGATGGGCTTTTGGGGACACTGATTCTCTAGAGCAGCACAAGAGACTCCACCAGGAGTCGAGAGAAAAAATAATTGAGGAAATTCAGAAGCTTAATGAATTCCCGGATGAAGGTCGCGACGCCCGGCTACAATGCCCAAAATGTGTATTTGGAACCAACTCCTCTAAAGTATTTGTCCAGCATGCAAAGATGCATGTGAAGGAGAAGAAAGATCAAAGTTTAAAGAAAGTGAACTTGTTTGGCAGTTCTGGTGGTGGTGAACCACGGGATGGTTCCATGCACAACGTATATAGGCACTTCAAGCCAAATGAGCCTGCATCTCAAGTGGCACATGCACACAGTAGCAACAAAGGTCTTAGCACTTGTGTGCTTTGCAGCTTTCCTGCCCCAAATGAAAATATTTTAAAGGAACATATGAAGTATGCTCATTCCCATTTGTCTTGGAACACAGAAACGTTTGAAGCAGATATGAACCAGCCTGGAACTAGCAGGGATGCCTATAGCCCCGGCAGATCAGGCCGGTTTTCAGACACTGATTATGTGGGAAAAACAGACAAAGTCTTTCCCCAATCCCACTGTGAAACTATGCCCCACTATGAATCGCACCATGGCTTTACAGTGGGCCACCAGAGACTTAATAAAAGCAATGGCACTAATAAAAAAGACATCCCAATGCCTGGGTTTCGAGCTAGGAAACGTGCTCCATATAGCTCTTCACATAAGATCTTGGGAATGTCGACCCTTACCTCAGCAAAACCCTATTCTCCATATGCCCTGAAACAAATGAGGAAGATAAGCACACCACGACCCCTTGAGACGGAGAAGGATAATGCCAAAAGTCATCCAGGTGGGTTGGAGGACCTCCAGCACAAATGGTTACCTTTAAATGATACCAGGAGTATGGAAGAAGAATTCCCCTTAGTGACAGACATAGAGTTAGCAGAGAATAGATACTTCAGGCCCTTTGCTATCCCTCAGTCTGCCTTGGACCTCAAAAGGACTTTCAGGGGCACTTTGAAAGCAACAGATTATTCAATAGCATCAGCAGGGCAGCAGCATCAGCTACGTCATATGGTTCCCTTTGTTCTTCTTGAGGACATGACCCTTTATCTCAGAAAGATGAAGCAACCCAAGATGAAGATCCTCAAGAAAAAGGTCTCACCTCCTTCCCGAGAATTTGGAATGGATGAGTCCCTTCCTTTAGGTGTCTTCCTATTAGATTCCTCTCTAGAAGGATCTCTAGAACTTGATGATCTTCTGGATGCAGATTCATCAGTGCTGAAGAATGAGGAGAGGAAATGCCCTTATTGTCCTGACAGGTTCCACAATGGGATTGGCCTAGCCAATCACGTGCGGGGCCACCTGAACAGGGTGGGTGTGAGCTACAATGTCCGTCACTTCATCTCTGCAGAAGAAGTGAAAGCTATTGAGCAAAAATTTTCCTTCCAAAAGAAGAAGAAAAAAGGTAGTATGTATTCAATTTATAATTTTTCATTTTTCCTAATATTTTTCATTCCCTTGAAGATGGGTATGTATGTTCTACTATATTCTTTCTTCACAGTAGATGTTACAGCATCCTTGCAATGTCTACTTGTGGTGTTATTGTGTTTCCTTTTTTACCCACATGTTCTCTGAGTACAGAGCACAGGTTCTATGAGTTGGGGATGTTGGGAAATTATTGCCTGTTCTTTCTGGCATAGTGTAACACTGATTATTATTCTCTCTTTCACAGTTGCAAACTTTGATCCAAGTACTTTCAGTTTAATGAGATGTGAATTCTGCGGGGCTGGTTTTGACACACGTGCAGGTTTGTCTAGCCATGCCAGAGCCCACCTGAGGGATTTTGGGATCACCAACTGGGAGCTTACCATCTCGCCAATTAACATCTTGAAGGAGCTACTCGCCAATTCTTCAGAACACCCTATGCTTCAGTCTGCACTAGGAACAGATCCTTCGTCTCCAAATAGAGAGAGAGAGGTGCTTGGTTTTGGGTCCTGCAACAGCGCAACCCCCATGTCTGAATGCAGTATTTCACGGTCACCTTTCTCTCCATTTCCTCCTTCATGGGGAGATGAGCCCATGCAGTCTTTCAGAGATGGTAAGCAATTTTTTAATGTTTCTTGCATCCTTGAATTGGTATTAATAATATATTAATGTATTACTTTACCCTTGCTTTTCCTGATGATAAACTTAACCCATCTCTGCCCAAGGCCCTTGCTGGCAGCCACTATACATTACATGTGTACACTGACAGGCAGAGATGGAATTATAACAGAAGAACACACTGGAAAAGATGCTTATTTTAATTTAAGCTATAGTGATAAGCAAGGAGTGCCTTTGAAGCCAGATAGATCGGGAGTGACAAGCTCGTCTCATATAGTGGGCTGGAAGTGATTAAGCAGGAAGTGACGTAATCAGATGAAAGCCAGAAATAATCACTTAGTTCTCATTAGTTTCAAATGGCAGAAGAGAAATATGCACATCTTGATCACGCAGGCTGCCTTTTTAGCCACATCACTTTTGCTGAGGCATTGGATGCTCAGGTGCTCTGTGAAGCGAAGCCTCAGCTGCTGAAAGGGTGGCCCATGTGATAATTGGGCTTTTCCCAGTACCGCAGCAACATCACCCTCTTTCAATCATCTTAGTTTGCCCCTTCTCTTTATCACCCCTCTCTTTCTGAGGCCTCCTTCTGTCTCTCCCTCTCACATCCTTAGCAGAAGCAGTGCTGCTAAACAGGCGGGGCTTGGGAGAACCCAAGTAACATAGGGGCCAGATAAAGAGCTTCCATCTGGCCCATTATATTTGACATCCCTGAGCTAGATGATTTAGGAGCTCTTTGATAATGAAAGATGGAGACCTGAATGTGCTAGTGGGCAGGTGGCTACTTTTTTCACTGGTGTATTCTATTCATTTTTTCTGTCCATCCATTCCCTCCAGAAGGGTTGAGCCTTAGCCTCTCCTAATTAAACACTTTCTGGGAAACTCTGAACTGAGAGCCCTCCCTCCAATATATGGTTGCTGATTGTGATTACTCAATGGTGAGAGAAAGGCATTCTTCATTTGCTCTGTTCCATATTTTTCAAAGCTTTGCCCTAGCACTGAAAAAGATTCTGAGGCTGTGTCTTGGGAATCCCTGGCTTAAAATTATGCCTTCCAGGGAAGATGAGGGTGGGTGGGAATGTGGTTCTGTTTTTAAAGGTTAGGATAGCAGGGACAGAAACAAAAGTGGAAAGGGCTAAAATAGGAAAGAAAATACTAAAGAGAAGATGGGGAGTTATTGAGTCTCCAAGAATGTGTAAAATAGCAAAAAAAAATGTTTGGGTGAAAACAAAGAATTTCACTGTGTATAAAGGGAGAGAAAAGAATTATGTGGAAAAAGTAGAGTAGAAGTGGGCAGATTCTGAATACAGCAGCACACTAAGGAAGCATCAAAAGTTGCCACCTGCTCTCTTTAGGAAGTTGCCAGGCAGAATATTTTAGTTGCCAGTGATTTCTGAGTGTCTACATTTAGCACCTAATTACTGAATTAGTAGTGTGATGGTGGAAGATAAAACAGATACTGAGCCTAGCAATTAACAGTGTCCTTGGGTCTCCACCTCTGCTAACCGGGCAAGAGGCACTTTTTCAAGTGATGTTTTTCTTATATTTAGCAGGGGGAGAGTAATTGTCCCTCTTCACCCCTGCGCAGTCTTTCTAGTAGCTGTTGCTGGTGGCCTGCCTTTTTTTTTTTAGATTGAGAGCCCTTTGGGACAGGGAGCCATTTAACTTTATTATTATTACTATTTGTCTGTAAACTGCTTTGTGAACTTCGTGTTGAAAAGCGGTATATAAGTACCAATTGATTGATTGATTTCACTCTTCTTACTGGTCAGACCCGGATTTATCAGGAAATGGATAGTCTTTTTGCTGTCACCACCCAAGACTAGAAGTCTGGACAGAAAGAGGCCATCTTGGGAAGGTCCCGAAGTTAAGAGTGTCCCAAAATCTAGAGGGTCCCCTTAAAAAGCAAGCCAGAAAGCATTCCAGTAGTGGAATGATAGGCTTGCTAAGAATGATCAGATAGGCTGGGGAGAAAGGCGGAGTAAAAATACAGTGGGCCTGTGATATACGTGGATTTGGGACCTGCAGATTTTAGAATCCATGGGTTCTGAACCCACCAAAGAAGATCCCAACTGTATCCTCCAAACCCAACTGGAGCTAGGCTCTGGTTGAACTCTGAGGGTTTTCTGAAGCCTGGAGAGGCCACAGGTGATTGCCTGTGACTTCTGCTGGCCTCAGAATGGCCATTAGGGCAAAACAACATGCTACTTCCTTTTTTTTTTGCCCAAAAAATGACTTTTTTTACCCTTTTAAGACATTCTGAGGCCTGGGGGAAGCCTTCCCCTGCCTCAGAATGCCTTATAAGAGCAAAAACCCCACCTGCTTCAGTTGGAATTGGAGGATTAAAGGGCCCTGAAACCTGAAGTTTCCTTAACCATTACCTTAATGGAATCCCTGTGGATAATGAGGGTCTGCCTGTACTGTAAATAAATAACAATCCACTGCCTATTGAGTGAACTTGGGGCACGCAGGTAAATTGGGAGGGAGTAAATTTCGGTCAGGTTACCAGCTTACTGGACAATGGGAATGTAATTTAACTTGACTTCAGTAAAACATTTGACAAGGTTCCACATGACAGCCTAATCAGCAAGTTGGTAAGATGTGAAATAGATATGATAGGTAGATTTGCAACTAGTTGGATGACCGCACACAAAGGGAGCTCATCAATGGCGTCGCTTCAACCTGGAGGACAGTTTCAAGTGGAGTGCCCCAGGCCTCTGTCTTGGGCTCAGTTCTCAACATCTCCATCAGTGACTTGGATGCAGGGATATAAGGGCGCATCATCAAATATGTGGATGACACCAAACTGGGAGGAGTAGGAACACAACAGAAGACAGTAGAAGCCTTCAGGAAGACCTTGACAGAACTGAATTCTGGGCTGAAATGAATGAGATGAAGTTCAGCAGGGAAAAATGCAAGGTTCTGTACTTAGGCAAAAATAACCAGAAATGCAGATATAGAATGGGAGATAGCTGGCATGGCAGTGCAACATGTGAGCGGCGATCTTGGAAATTGTAGTGGATCACAAGATGAACATGAGTCAGCAGTGTGATGCAGCTGCAAAGAAAGCTAATGCAATTTTAGCCTGCATTAATAGAACTGTGGCTACCAAGTCACGAGAAGTTGTGTTTCTCCATTAGTTAGGCAGGGTCAGCATAGTAGTTCCAGGCAGGGTGCTAGAGCTTCAGAAGGGGCAGGAGCTTCAGGAACCCTCCTCGTCCAAGGTTTGGGGCACCTCCGTGGCTTTCCAGGCTCAGCAGGAACCTCCAAGGAGTTTCCCCTACCGGATCACTTCCAGCTGAATTGGAGAGCTAGAAATAAGGAGAGCCACAAGCCCGCTATCAAATTATACTCTTTGGCATCGGAGGACATACTTCATTTCAAGATCCTGTCATGGATGCACCAGTCACTGCCTGAGTTCCACATCAGTTCTCCCAACAGACTTGGAGGGTTTGTCCAAGGAGACTGTGGATCAGTGAATCGAGATGGCTGCATGCAAGTCTTTTGAGGTGGCCTCTGGAGCTTTGAAGGTATCTGTAGCTAGCTCTCTTTTTGCTAGAGCCATTTTTCTGTGGACCCAGGAGATCATTCGAAACTTTGATGTTCCCAAGGAGTCCAGACAGAGCATGAGAAAGATGTCAACAGCAGCAGCATTCATTTCAGATACCACTTCAGATGCTAATCAACATAAGCGATTTCATAGTAGCCCAATCCCAGGAACACCAGGTCAAGATGTGGATACTGACTACATTGGTCTTGCGGGTGAAGAGGCCAGACGTCTTGGTGGTGGCACATCTGCTGGGAATGCTCACCTTGTGCCAGAATAGAATCCCTTGGTGTGGTTCAGGGCTCGCTCCCTGCAGCATCTACTCTTGCCTCATCAAGAGTCTATCAATTTGAGCAGGAACAGAAGGACCAAGTTGGACTTAGCCTCTTGGAGGGACCTCTGGTGGTGGCTGCAGCCGTTCAGACTGGCAAAGGACGGCCCAATACAGAGACAGGACTGGACCCTGATCTTTATGGACACCAGCATCCTAGGCTAGGGAGCGCATTTGGAGGGCAGGGTGATCCAGGGTCTGTTGTCACCTACGAAGCAAGGATGTAAACCTGCTCATGTCCATGGACAATATGACAGCTCGTGCTTACATGAACCGGCAGGGGGGCACCAAGTCTCCCTCTCTCCACAGGGAGGCTTGCAAGCTTTTCCAGAGGGCAGAGGAGAACATTGCCTCCATAAGAGCAGAACACGTACCAGGGGTGGAGAACATGACAGCAGACTGGCTATGTTGGCAACAAATAGACCAGGCAGAGTGGATGTTGCATCTGGAAATGTTCATAGAGATCACAAGAAGATTCGGGAGGATGGAGAAAGACCTCTTTATGATTCATCTCAGCCATCAGACCCCAGAGTTATTTTCCAGGGGCCAAGGTCTGGGGTCTCTAGGCATGTACGCCCTCTAGCAGCACTGGCTGATTTTCTCCAGTCAGGGCTTGAGAAGGGCCTGAGCACAGCTACCTTAAAGGGTCAAATCTCAGCGATAGCATCCATATTGGCACCTTCCCAGAGGGAGGGCGCTGTCTTCTCACCATTATGTGAGGAAGTTTCTAAAAGGGGGGGGGCTCTCATAAATCCCCCTCCAGTGCCAATGGCTCCCACATGGGACCTGACTCTGGTGCTTAAGGCTCTCACCCGACCCCCTTTTGAGCCGTTGGCCACCTGTCCTCTAAAGAAGCTGTCCTTGAAGATAGTTTTTCTGGTCGGCATTATGTCGGTTTTCGGTTGCCAAAGAGCTTTGTATGTTTCAGGAGGATAGGGTTATGTTGAGATTGGACCCTTCTATCCTTCCAAAAGTAAATTTCTTTTTCCATAGAGCAGAGGAAGTGGTGTTGCCCTCTTTTCTGTCCCAATCCTAGACACCCCAGGGAGAGGGATTGCCATACACTGGATTTCCGTAGGGCCCTTAGCTTTTATATCTCCAGGACGGCTCCTTTCAGGAAATCTGAGGCCCTGTTTGTGCACTATAGGAACACCGAGCAGGGTCAGCGGGTATCCTGATCCATGTTATCTCGCTGGATAAGGGAGGCAATAGGGGCAGTATATAAAGCCAGGGGTGCTTCGCCTCCTGAGGGCATAGTGGCTCACTCCCTGAGAGGAGCGGCTACCCTGGTAGCCTTTAAGGCATTCCCCTTGTGGGAGGCCATGTGCAGAGTGGCAAAATGGAGTTTCCCCATACTTTTATTCGTCACTACAAGATTGACAACTCCGCTTCCAGGGATTTGGACTTTGCTAGGCGGGTCCTGCAGAGTGTGATTCGGGATGCCTCAGTTTTATCCCACCCTATTTTTTTTCCTGCGTTTTGTGGGTATGGCTTGGGTACGTCCCAGATGACCCTGCCTGGTACACTGACCCTGCCTGGAACTACTGGAGAATGGTATGGTTTGTACTTACCTGTGAACTCCCCTTCTCAGTAGTTCCAGGCAGTGTCAGTGTCCCACCCACAGGATACTTGAGGCATCCTTGAGACGCTTTCTGCAGGAGATGGGTTGCCAGTGTAGCCTCAGGTCCTACACAGAGGCGTGGGGCGACTGGTTAGGGCTAGGGGCTGTTGCTCAGCTCCATAGCAGAACACAGCCATTCACACTGGAAAAGAAGGGGAACACCAAATTCCAAAGTGGAATTTGCTGTGTTCCAAGGATCCAGAGGTGAGGAGGGAGCTACTGAGGCTTTAACCGAACTGGGGAATACAGGAGCCCTTCCCTCTCAACAAGTCTTCTGTCATCGGACCTGCCTACTTGAGAGGGAGGAGCTTCCCAGATGTACTATGCTGACCCTGCCTGGACCTACTGAGAAGGGGAGTTCATAGGTAAGTACAAACCTTCTGCTTTACTCTGCATTAGTGAGGCCTCACCTAGACTATTGTGTCCAATTCTGGGCGCCTCAGTTCAAGAAAGATGCAGCTAAACTGGAGCTGGTTCAGAGAAGAGCAACGAGGCTGGAGAACAAGCCCTATGAGGAAAGGTTGAGGGAACTTGGTATTTAACCTAGAGAAGAGAAGGCTGAAAGGAGATACGATACCACTCTTCAAATACATGAAAGGATGTCGTATGGAAGAAGGGACAAATTCATTCTCCACTGCTTCTTAGAACTAGGTCCAGTGGGTACAATCTGCAAGAGCGGAGATTCTGACTGGACATCAGGCAGACATTCCACTGCGAAACTACCCTTACCATTAGTATAGGAATAAATTGCTGAGGAAGGTAGTAGATTTTTCCTCACTGGACACCTTCAGGCAGAAGCTTGACAGGCACCTGCTGGAGATGCTCTAGGAGGATTTCCTGCCACAGGTAGACTAGATGACCTTATATGTCCCTTCCAACTCTGATTCTATGAAATAGACTAAAATGACAAATGAAACTAAGTCCCTGACATGATTAATGGAATACTATTCCTATTGCAGTTATTCTTGTTCTTCTAGAGTTTCATTCATTATGCTCACAATGCAGCAAGATGAGTAGGTGAAACCCTTTCAATGAAGCAGTAACTGCTTTCCCCTCTGGACCTAGCCAACACACTTAAGGATCTTTGTGAGTGACCTTAAGAAACCTAGGGAGGCTGATGTCATGGTCCATCCGATTGGATGATTTCCAGCCATATGGCCAGTTCTCCCTATCATTTGACTGTCGGATGGAATGCTCAATCAGTGGTTGTATGTCAAGCCCAGTGGATGGGCTAGTTAGGGTATATTGTCTTAGCTGAACCCAGGGGAAGAAAACAGTTAATTGACAATATGACCTGTTGGCTTTGCCATGCAGCCTTCTTGCAATAGCGTTGATTTCAAAAGGGTTTTAAGAATGCCTCCTACAGCAATGGCTACTGGAAATGGGTGGCAATGGGGAAATGGAAATCACCGATAAGAGTCCAAATATGAGGAAAGGTAGACAAAAAATAGGGAAAAATTTCACCATTGATTGAATGACGTTTCACTTTTTTTTTTTTTTTGTATGATTCTATTCAGTTCTCCCAGTGGTTCCCAAGCTGGTGGGTTGTGACCTACCAGGGGAACCGGAAGCAGGACATTCCCCCCCCCTTAAGGGGAGCAAGGGGAGCTCCCCAACCAAGGGGCTTCTGAAAGTTCTTGGGGGTGCAGTGCCAGTCTCCTGCTGGGGTGTGTTGAAAGGGGCCTTTGCAGTGTCAGTGTCAAGTGCTCACCCCAAAGCACTTACTTACTTTGACTCCCAAAATCTGAGTAGGATTTTGGGAACCACAGTTCTAATGGATAAAAGCAATTTCAGGCAACAAAAAGGCACAACTGATATGCAAATTTCACAGATCCTAGAATAGTCTGGAGAAAAGAAAAAAAATCCCTTTCAACTCATATATAGATTAAAAGAAGTATTTAATACCAATACACTAGAGTCATTTTGCAGTTCAAAGCTGGACAAATGACAGTTTGAGTAACTGTTTCTTGCAGGTACCAAAATAGGGGAAAACTTACTTGGGTTTATTGGGTCTAAAATGATCCTATAATCTTATATGCAGCAGAGGTTGCTAGTATTCTGTGGGGTTTTTGTCTCTTTTCATAAGTATTATTCTGAAGCCATTATAGCAGTGGTGTAGCTATGTAATTTGACACACAGGGCCCGTAAATTTTTGACACCCCCCGCAACAAAATTATTTAAGTTTTTCACATTTCATACCACCCTTCCTCCAAGAAGCTCAGGGACACATGCATAATTCCTCCCTTTCTTATGTCCTCAATTCTCTGAGATAGGTGAGTCTGAGAGTGTAATAGTCATTACATGAAATGAATAATAATAATAATGACAAGAAAATAAATACAGTGCATATTTCCCAAAAGCAACAGATGAACATCAGTGCCCACCCCTGCTATGGCTCCCCTGCACATAGCACTCAATGACATACTGCCCCTGCATCTGGAGGTTCAATATAGCCATCATCAATAATAACCACTGACGGACTATATCACAAACAATAATTTCTCACAAGGACAACCCAAGTATACTGCACTGGAGAATTTATTTGCAGGAACACAAGGAACTTTACACACACACACACACTACATACTTTCAGAAGTGCACCAGCGTAGCACACACCAATTGGGGGGGTGGGAGGTAAGAAAGATAACAAACAATAACTTGTTCAATCTGCTCATGATCAAAAGATTAGTTGTTCCTGGGGAGCTCAGCTGTTGATAAAAACAATGCTGGGGTATTGTTTGAATAAGCCCCCTTCCTCAAAAAGCAATTCCATGATCCTTCCCTTTTGTCTGTCTTGGGCAAAACTAACCAAGTTGTGAAACTTAATACCATCTGGGCTTCCTTGCAAGGCTGCATGCAAATTTGTTTTGCTTCTCTACTTCAGGCTCTATGATCTGAAGATCATTGGGGGGGGGGGGGGAGGGGAAGCAACAACCCATGGGTGGATCTTTATCTTTCCTAACTTGCTCATTAGAGCTAGACCCAGAAAGAACTGTATTGAAAGAAGACTGGTTGGATCAAGAATTATTTTGTACTTACTCAACGCCACCCCTACCGCACCGGGGGGGGGCTGTTATGTGAGGTGTGAAATTACATACAATGAAGACAAAAGTGCAACTGCTGTGGGCCTTTTCAAAAATGGTTGGGGATTTATTTTTTGTAAGTTTGCAAAAGTGGAATTACTGTACAGACTCTGAAAGAGGGGAGGGTAGAGATCCTGGGGGAACCTCCAGGATCACATTGATTCCATGCTAGCAAACAGTCGTGGGGGCTGCACAAACAAATACAAAAGGGCACTTTTGCGACCACAACAAAACCAAGGAAGTTTCCTAACAAGCTCTCCTTCGCACCCAACCCCATCCCAGCTGTCTTGTATGTCAGAAGATAAACAAATGAAAATTCAACATAAAAACCACACCCTTCTAGCTGGTAGATCAACTCTGGAGCTTTGTGGGTCGCCTTCTGCACAGGGCTATCTGTGGACCAAGAAGGGGCAGAGCAGTGCCCCAAATCTGCCTGGGATGGGGAAGGAGGGTGGCTGGCGATGCTGCTGCTTCTGTGGCTCCTGGGGACTTGAAGCTCAAGGTGGAAAGGGAAGGCACAAGAGAAGAGAAGAGGCTCCCATGTTGAGATGAACTGTCGCCCCCACCACCTTCCCCTGCCCAGGGCAGCATCATGCACAAGCAGGAGCAGCTCCTGCTTTAAACTACTGGCCAAGGCAGGACAGCAGCTTTAAGAATAGGGCAGTCCAATAGAAGAGTTGCTCCCTTGCTTGGCTTCCCCATCCCCCCCCCCCGGAAAGTGGAGTGCACAGGAGCAAAATGGATCAGAACAGCTCATCTTTTGAGCAGTTCATCTGCTTGCTGCCACAGCGCCCAGACATGGAAAGGGCTGCTTTACATTGCCGCAAGGCCACATTGCAAGGCAGCCCTTCCAAGGCTGGATGGTGAGGTGGCGTAGAGAAGGGCTCGCTGCCTCTGGGGACATCCCCTATGGTCTTGCACCCAGGGTGGCCCGCCCCTGCCCTTTGGTAGCTCCACCACTGCATTGTAGACCTACAGTGTGAATGCTGTAAACACAGTTCTAGAAAAATATGAACAGAAGGTTGTGATTGAATTGAAGTTCATTTTCTAACAAGACCCCCAAGAACCAGTTGTTAGCATAGCATTTTTTTAAAAGGATTTTTCAAGTTACTTTTCCATTTGCCTTTTAGCCAAACTGGACTCTTTCATCTTTAGGGTTGCCAACTCTGTCTGAAGTTATTCCTGGAGAGTTTTTCTCCAAGATGATTAATTTTGGAAATTTCTGGAAGCACTTGTAAAATCTCCAGGATAGTCACCAAGAGATGGATGCAGATTCCTGGAGACTCCTGGACAATCGGCAACCTTATTCTCCTTCCCTGTCTCCCCTTTTATTTGCACAGATCCCTGCCAGGAGTGTTTCCGAGTCCTGCAGGTTGTAATCTGGAGTGTTCAGGGTTCTTCTGCTCTTGTCTGCGGGGATATTAAATTCAGCTATTTCAGCCTAACTAACGAGCCGGCAATCGCTAGTTCGGTACTGATGTAGTTTAGCCTGGATGCATGCCTTGTTCATTTTGTGCTCTCCTGCCTCGCTCTGGGCCTGCGGATTTCTCCTGGTTGAGCTGGGGCAGCCTTCTCTGAGTTGATTCGACACTCGACTGCCTCGCCTGATTAGACTCAGCTGGAGTTTCGGCACTCCGCCGTCCCGCCTAGCTGCAGCCCCGCATGTGCTGGACCCAAGATGGCGGCCTCCACCCCCTTGCAGCCCAAAGCGACAAAAGCAGTGGCGACGCCGCGGTCTCGAGACGATGAGGCTGGCGCGGGGGCGCTGCCTGAGACCGGTAAGATCTTGAAAGGAGGGAAGAAAGGCCCACCTCATCGGGCAGGAAGGCTAAGCTGGGGGTGTCGCACTGCAGTGCCGCTTCCTCGATGGCCCGCCGACCGACTGCCGGGCTGTGCCTTAAGGGAGAGCGCGGCGCCTGTTCCTCCCTGGAAGTGGCTTCGGATTGGGTTGGGTGACAGGAAGCGGCACGGTAGAGTTTGTGAAACCTTCCCTGTCAAGGCCTGATAGACCTCCTCTCCCAAGTCCCTGCTTGGTTTCAGTTGCTCCAACTCTTGCTACTAGTCGTCATGCTGGTCAGCGTCTTTTCCGCCGCCTTAGATTTAGCCTGCAGCACCCGGAGCATCTGGCCAGCGCCTATCGAGCCTGCGATAGTGTGTGGTAGCAATCGGTAAATTTAAAAGGCAATTGATTAGGAAAACATCTTTATCTGCTGAAAAAGTGGGATAATCTATTATTATTATTTGCATATGAAGCAGCTCTTACTCGTTTGGATGTTTTAATTATGTTACTTCTAAGTATTGCAGCCCCTTGTTTAATAAACTTTAGTGTTAAAAGCGGATTTTGACTTTTTAAAAACTTGACTCTGATCATGTTTAGAGTTCAAAACAGTACTGAAATAATTGATTGTACTGTGTGAAATATACTGTATATGCAACATTGTCCAAGTTAAGGTCTTACACTTTATTGGAGTGTAAAACCATGGCTGAAGTTCAGTTCCTGCAGCACTTCACATGTTGGAGGAGTTGACATATGTCATTGATATTCCCCAAGGTTGTATATAAGAATAGAACACAGTTGTTCTGCTTTAATTTTCTGGCTGTGCTGTTTCCTAGTTTCCTGTTTATTGCTTATGCTTGGATAGTTGCTCTGTGTGTTTATGAAGTTGCTACTATATTGTTCTCTGGAATTTAGTACATTTGTTCTTTTAAACTATAGTTAGAAATTTTATTTACGAGAATTTCCCTACTCTGTCTTTCCTGCTCTTATCTTCTTTGCAAGTTGATCCTCTTTATGTTTATTTCGAAGTTAGTTGTGTTAAGTAATGGGCATTAGTCCTAGGAAAGTGTACATAGGTTTGGCTTTGAAAGCCTGGATCAGTTTTTGATCAAATTACTTTGTAGAATGCTGTTGTTACTGTATCTTTGTTTGGACCTCTTTGTTTCCTTATTGGAAATGGTTTTCCATAGTGTCTCACTTTCTGCTTCTCCAAGTTGTGTCGTCTGTTACTGCTCTATAATTAAAATATTGATGCCCATGATCTAATTGCTATTTGCTTGATTAGTACACCCCCTTCCCAATTTGTACTGGTGTTCTTTGTGAATTACAGCACTCAGCGTTGTGCTCTGTGCAGCAAACAAAAAGTGGTACGTTGAAGCTAAAAATACGGGATGCTTCTACATACATGACTATATGGTTGAGTTACTGATGATTATTCTGACTGCCTTTCCCCAAGGCTTCTCCTTAATTCACACAAAGCCCAATTCTGTGGGCTATAACACCAGTGTCACACATCTACCAGCTGGCTCTGAGTATTGTGAACGTGCTGTAAAGCACATTTGTGGCATTCAGGGAAGAGGAAACACGGGCACTGGGCCAGCACCAATCGGCACTGGGCCTCAGCGCTATGCAGATGCCACAGAGGAGCCACAAGCAGCACTGCCACTCAGCAGTGCAGGTTTTGGGGGCAAGGGGAGGCAGGAAGAGGCATAAGTGGGTGGGCGAGAACAAGGTCGGTGCTGGGAGGGAGGCAGAGATGGTAACAGCCTCTGCCACTGTACTCTCACCCTGGCCAGGCAGCTGACACAGACTTCATAGCGGTCACAGAGCCAAGGAGACCCATTGCCACAGGCTGCAGTCCCCCTGTGCTCCCTTACCCTGAGGAGTTCTCAGGCTGCTTTCCAGCACCCTTAGAATCCAGTAGTAGCCATTTTGGTGTCACTGAAGCCTTAGAACTGTAGGATTGGGCTATCAGTTGGCTGTGGGTAACAAATATATTGTAGGTGCTTGTACAGAAAGACTGACTGATCATACCAATGTCTTCTAACAGTAAAATCTGATTGTATTACATCAGTGGCAATATCTTAATGGAGCATTTTGTATCTTCCTACTTTTGCCTGTTATGCTAACATGAACTATTGTGTTTCTAATTCAGAGTAATTGTCTGGTGTATAATATTTTCATTGCTAAATGTTCAGTTATTGATTTGACCTTTTGAAAAAAATTTCCATGGGGAATTTTCTTATTGCCTAGTTGCTGCACTCATATTTTCAGTTAAGCAAAAGCAAGGGCTCAATAGTTGAATATCTTCAGTAGCTCATTAACATCAGTTTTTTTCTGAAATAAATTGCTCGGTCTAGTGTGTATTAAGTGAAAGAATATTTTGTTTTTCTTATTGGGTAACACAATGAGACATGAGCAAATGTAATGTACTTTAATGTTTTGCATGGTATGGCTTTTCCAGTTTTCAGCTCATGCCCCATGTTCTTTCTGCCTTTGACAGTTATGGCTTCTGAAGAGGAAGAAGAGATGGTTACTGCAGAGATGGGATCTCCACCTCTCCAAAAGAAGAGTTCTCTGTCTGGGTCATTAGACCAAATTCCAAACAGGATAGGAAGTTCACTGTCTCCCGAACCTTCTGGCAACAAGGCAGACTCGCAGGATTCCAAAAGTGAGTGTCTTCTTTTGAGTTTGCAATTGAACAGCATATGTGGTATCGGTGACCGTGAGAGGCTCCTCTTTAGCTGCCTTACCACACAGATCTGAGCCTTTTCTTACAATTTTAGAAAGGAAGGATGGTGTCACAGCTTTTAATTTCCCTCTTTCTGTTGAACAGATCTGTTAACAAAACCCTGTAGATTTTTGAGACAGCTCTGTGCAAATCAAAAGCTTGCATTATTTCTAGAGCAGTTTCTCAATTAAATCGTAATCAAATTAGTTCAAATCTATTTTGAAATCTAAGGGATTGATTAAATCTGCATGTATTTGCATATGACAAGTTTCAAAGAAAATATTTGTTTGAGTCACATCTGGGTTAATGCTTTCACGAATGGAAATGTGCATGGTAAAGAAAAACTTACTTGAAGAATGGAAGAATGGAAATCTGCATGAGCAGATTTCTCCTTCTATTTTCCAAGACAGCATCAGTTCATGAAGTACACTTTCATTCATGGCAGCATTAAAAATGGTATTTCCTCTTCTGTGAGAAGGAAAGTTCTTCTTCACTCTAAGATGGTACCTGCCACCTGCAGTTGTTATCAGAGTTTTGGTGTTAGATGCTATTTTTTTATGTGTTGGCTGACTAATTGGCGGTGTCTCTTTTAGTTATGAAAAAGGTATTTAATCAGTCTGTAGTCCTAAATCTATTAAATACTGATGGCCCAAGAAAATACATTGCTTTGTCAACACCTTGTATATGCTGTTACATGACAATATAGCAACAGAACGCTACACCTTTTTCAGCAGAACTTTTTCATTTAAAAACAAACCAATTTGTAGGTGAAATACAGCTCTCATATTGACACCTAGCTACTTTATAGACTTTTATGCAAACATGAACTACCAGCAATGGTATACACAGTTACTAAGAGTGTTTATTTATCTTATGTTATGTTATGATAGATAATCCTTGTTAGATAGTCCTTGTTTTAGTTGATCCTCATTGTAGAAAAATGTGAAGTATAAGCTCAGAGGACTACTAACTTTCTGCTTATAAGTTGACTTTGCTATTGAATGAAAGAAACAATTTGTATTTGCTGATTGCCACCTTAAGATAATTACAATTTAAGCTTTAAGATAATTAAGTACACATAGCCAATCTGTACCAGTGGACTTCATAGTGCCTGATTGTGTAGTAGTAGCAGATCAACAGTTGTGTTTTTTTGATTCTCAAAAATATTATCAAACATAAAAATGGGAATGGTGTGATAATAGGGGGCTAATGGGTATTTTTGTTATGTTGCAGATTTCAGCCATTTGGCTTGTATGAGGCACCTATGAGCAATTTTATGTGCAGATTGAGTAAACATAGGCCAAAGTGGTGGTTCCACAGAAAACTCAGTGGTTAAGTTTGATGTTAATTTTTGCAGAGGGAATTTGGCCACAAACACCATTTTGACTAATACTGAATTCATCCGTCGCAAAATAGACAACAGGTGCCACTGTATTTGTCCAGTCCAAAGCTCAGTTGTGAAATCTCACGGAGAGGGGCCCACATCAAGATAATGCAGTATGCACCTATGGTCTTCTGACAGGTAACAAAGACAGTGGGGTTAAGCTTAATCTTGTCTCAATAAGTCACTCTCCTCCTTCCAGCACCAAACCTCACGACGTGTGAGGTATGTGGCGCCTGCTTCGAGACCCGCAAGGGCCTGTCCAGTCATGCCCGTTCTCACTTGCGTCAGCTTGGTGTGGCTGAGTCCGAAAGCAGCGGAGCCCCTATCGACTTACTCTATGAACTGATGAAACAGAAGGGCAAAGTGGACAGCAGCCCCATCTCACCGAGTCTTAGCAAAAAATCTGCTTCTCCCAAAGAAGGGACTTCAGGGTCCTCACGGCCTACACTGCTGCCTCTCAACAAAGCTACAGAACGGCCACAAGAGCCACCTGTAAACAAAGCAATCAAATCACCTCCAGGTTTCACCCCCAAGAATGTTCCTCAGCCAGGATCTCCCATACTCAAGAAAGTGGCACCTGCTCTGCCTGGTTCTCCTCTATCAAAGAACCCTGAGGACAAAAGCCCCAAGCTACCATTGAGCCCCCTGCAAAGTTCTCCTAAAGCACAGTGGCCACAACCGGAGGAAGAAGGCCCCTTAAATCTAAGTGAGTCTGTTTGATGCTGATGCTTCTTGCTATGTGTGGCACAGGAGAGCTGGCTTGCAGTGTGCTGCTGCAGGGAGCTTTTATGTTCCACGTTATCCTGTAATATGAACCAGTGTAGGCTGCCCACACCTGAGACACATCCTGAATCTGTTGATTTTGCATAGACTGCTACACTCACTCTTATTGCATCTTGTGTACTCCCATAGTAGAGAAAGGGCACAAGGAAGAAATTGGATGTATTCCAGCTCCTGCAGTTCTAGAAAAATTGCTAGTTTTATGTTCTTTGGTGTTAGTCAGAGGGGGTTTCTCCCTTCTCTGAGCTATATAAGTGAGAGTTACTCTTTCATTTTTTTCTTTTGTTTTGGCAGTAGGTATCCTCCTAGGACCTCTCTCCCCAAAGAAAGCGTTTTTTTCCAAAATAGGCTCATTCTACTGGAAGAGTCAGTCATATTTATCTCACCCCTTTGATATGCCACAAAATCTCTCTACATGTCCTTTGGTTTGTCCTCAAACTATATAATGTCACTGTTGAGAAACAGGGATATTTTGCAGTCAAAGGGACAGTAGCTGTAAACAACATCTGCCAAATTGCTACGCTTCATTGGAAGAAAAAGTTGAGGCATCTCTGAAACCCTCAGGATATCTGTTCATTTACAAGCACATTTCTATGTAATACATCAGAATGCAGAAGTCCAGTGTTACTCCTATCAACTTGTGATAATTTCTACTGCTTCTGAGTCCTTGCCTTCCACTTTGAAAATACACATGTAGTCTGTGTGCTTCTTGGCAGAGCCAACAGTAGGGTTTGGTGGACTTGCAGTTAATGCTGGAGATTCTTAGGTTGCTTGGAGATTAATAGTCATGCTCCTGAGTCATAATATTCAGGGTTGGGTCTCTTTAGTAATGTTAGTAATGGAAATGTTATCTGTGAAAGCAGGTAGAAACCATGTATGCTACAAGGTTCTCCTGATGATTGTCTTGTATAACCTTCCTCTTGCATTGGAGGGAAATTAGGGAAAATCAAGCTTCTACTATTGAATCACGCCTTTGAAGATACTTTGGAGTTGTTACTAGTGAGAGAAGAGTGCGTTTCAATTGATGGCATAACTTGGCTGGAACAGAGATAGCTAGAACCATAGACTGGAATTTTTAAGATGAACTTGTCTTAACGTGCCACTTGGTTTGTGGGGGGAAAACCACACTATATGCCAGGGTTTTACTATGGGGTCCTCTTTTGACATGCCTGCAACAAAGTTCATAACAGTTTAAAATTTACTCAGTCAACCAACCACAGGACTGAGCTGCATGTAGCTTTCATTTGGATACCTGCGGACCGCGTTTACTGCTGTTCAAAATGTTGTTAGAAGCGACAGACTGTCATAATGTAATGACATAATTTAAACTAGGCATTTGGGTCTCAGATCTGTTGTTGTTCTGTTTCAATTACACAATTGATAAAGAGTTGTCAAGAAGCTTGAGAGCATTTGAACAACTACTTCCCATTATGAGCTATAATAATCTCTAAATGTCTCCGACTCATACTTGACTTGCTAGAAATCATTGTGAGAACATTTGCTTTTGTTGTTCTTTGCTAGTTACTTGTAACTGATCACCATTTGAGCCATGTTCTGTCTAGCCAGTCATATACCCAAGAAGTTTGTAGCCAATAACTTGCCACTTTCTAAATAGCTTACATGGCTTCTTTAAACATTCATGAATCTGCATGTGACAGAAATTGACATAAATCTGCATGAACTAAATGAATAACAGTTTGTGCACACATTCAGTAGCAGTTGTCAATCTTACTGTCAGTCCAGTTCTTACTAACATCTTGTACAATATGTTGTTGGACTGTAGGCTGCATAGGACTGAAACAATCATTGCAGGGCCCTTCACAATCCATCTTTATTTTGAGATTGAATCCAAAGTTTAAAAATGGATTGAAGATGTTTCTAGAAGCTTACTAGTATGGAAAACTCTAACATTTTGGAAAATGTTCTATTTAGCTCTATGCCAGGGATTATTATTTAGACGAGATTCTTCAGCGTGAAAATGCAGACTGTTAGGCATAAATGCAAATGCGTGCATCTCTTAAATTGGTAGTTTGTATTTTTGAAATGACTCTGTTCTAGTTGCTATCTTGCTCTTTGGGTTTCAGCCCTGCATTTTGTAGCTGGAAATCAGCTGAATCTGGGACTTTTGCCATCTAGCACTCTGCATCTAGTTTTCGATGTGGCCATTCTCATCAGTTGCCAGAGTCTGAATTGCCTTGTAGTTTAAACTGAGATGGCTTGAATGCCAAGTTTTCAGTGAAGAGATTTGTTTGAAAACTTGACCTGGACCTCTGAATAGGAAATCTGATTAAATACAAGTCTTCAAGAATTTCTGCTTATACCAAAAGCAGTGTTGTAAGTGGAATAATAGACTTTCCCTTTGGGACTGCTTGTTAAAACCTACTGGAAAGCCACTGTATCATACCATTCTGGAGTCACAGATTGGGCCTTTATTGCAAATACCTTTTCAGGTTGTAACAGGTACTTGAGACACATTCTTTACTGTGATCGTATCTATTGTGATCAATGTGTTTTTTTTTCCGCAGCTGTAGATAGTGACTCGGGCAGAGAAATTGACTGTCAGTTATGTGGTGCCTGGTTTGAAACCAGAAAAGGGCTGTCAAGTCACGCTAGAGCCCACCTGAGACACCTGGGAGTGAGCGATCCAGATGCTAAAGGATCTCCTATTGATGTTTTAAATGATCTCATCAAAAATGAAGACTTCAAAGGCCGTCTTTCCTCTCTCCTCCCTAGTGAGAGAGAATCTTTAGGGGAGACTGGGAGCTCTGATGGACCCAGCCCAAAGATCACAACTACAACAACACCTGCCACAACCATGAAACAAGCACACTCACCAAGGCCTTTGGGCAAACAGTCATCTGTACTCTCACCTCACTCCCCTCCACCATCAAAGAAGCTGAAGCCACATGGGCACAGGCTGTCAGCTGTGGCCAATCTGGAAAGGAAACAGGGTCTTTCTTCCAACGCGTACTGGGCATCAGATGCTGAGATGACTCCACTCAATCTCTGTAGGTTCTGTCAGCACGGCTCCTGTCCCCTCCTCCTCCTCTCTCCCTTCCCAGTCTTGTGTATGTGACATGGAGCTGTGCACCTAGAAATTCTGGCTCCTGACCATTTTTTGCCATGACATCCCAATAAGCAGGGATGGGGAGGGGGAGTTTTTTTTGGGTTTTTTTTGCCCACACGCTCTTCATTGTCCTTTCCTTGCAAAGCTTTTTTCTTAACTCTACAATGCAGTTTTCCCAGCTGCTCTCTGCGTGTCCTGAAGTTACTCCTTCCCCTTCCAAGCATTTGTTCCATGTTTTTGTATCATGCTCCAAATGGATGGCATCTTCCTGTCCCAGGTAGAGCAAGGCTATATGCTTGCTTGTTATGCAGTTAGGAATATTGCAAGGCAAATGGATTCAAAGCAGCTATGCCTGCAGATGGAGGGGGAATTTATTATAATATTTAAAGGGGATGAAATCTTATGCAGCCAGAGCCCTTTTGGGGGCCATTGGTTGGTCTTTGGCTCCTGCACTTTTTAGAGCATTCTTTGGTTTCACTCAGGGTGTGCAAGAATGACTAATACATTGCTAAGATATCCTCTCTTCTTGACATTTTCAAGTTCATCAGGGATTTAATCTGACAGTACAACCCCATTCAAGGGATGGAGGAACCAGTTGACACAAGGTGGCAACTGTTTTCAGTGCAGAAAGAGCATAGCAGAACAGTCAAAGGATTATCTGCATACAAATGATTTAAAGTTCTTTGAATAGCCACAAGCATCCCATATCAAAAGACATATTTCACCCTTTATACATTGGTTATTCTGCATTACCTACAGTACGATGCATTGCTCGGGCTTATGGTGTCAATGTACTGAGCATTTGCTTCTTAGTTCTTCCTTGAGTACACAGTGGGAACTGAGACTCCTCAGTGTCTTGACAGGGAGAATTAAGCAGGCATTGAATTCTGAAACAGGAATGGTATTCAGCATTTTTCATTGTGGGTTTATCTGATAATGTGCTGCATGTTAGTGCACTTCATCCAGATAGGTGGTTCTGTGTTCTGAGAGACTGTGGGATTGCTATAATGGAGGAAATTAGCACTCAGGTGAGATTTCCTTTGCATATATCTGGACTATTTTATTCAAGAACTGGGTGGTGGCTAGGTTGGGAGCATACAACTTCTTCATTACTAAAAGGGTAGTCTCATGATTTAAGATCAGCCATGCTCAGCATTTTCTCTTAGCAATGTCTGCTCTTCACTGTCTCTTGTCCGTTTTCCCTGCTTTGCCCGCATCTCACCCTGGCTTTTCATGCTTCACAGGAATTGGTGATGGTTTTCATTTGCTTTTTTTTGGCCAAGATTTTTGAGAAATTAACTTTGTCTTTTGTAATATGCTTGTGCTATGTGCCTGCATTATGCTGCCATATAGAGGAATAATCTAGCTGGTGCCCACATCACATCCACTTCTCTCTCTCTCTCCGATTCTTGGAAGCTATAACTGCATGTCTCTTCTCTCTTCTTCCCCAGCTTCTGGAGCAGAACCTGTGCGGGACATCAGGTGTGAGTTCTGCGGTGAATATTTTGAGAATCGGAAAGGGCTTTCGAGCCATGCCAGGTCACATCTGCGTCAAATGGGGGTGACTGAGTGGTATGTGAATGGATCCCCCATTGACACACTCCGAGAAATCTTGAAACGGCGAGCTCAGCCTCGGACCAGTACCTCCAGCTCTCCAGCACAGGGTCAGAAATCTGTTGGCCCAGCTCTTCTTGGAGGCTCTCTGGAACCACGCAGTCCAGGAGAGGGCCATGTATCTGCCATTTCTAAGAAGGCACAACAGCCAGAGAGCCCTCTGGGACACTCTCCTACCTCGTCCCCACCCCCCAGCCTCTAGAAAAATATTCCCTGGGCTTCCTTCTCCCTCCTTGCACAAGAAACTGAAGCAAGACCAGTTGCGAATGGAAATCAAGCGGGAAATGATGTCTGGGGGACTACATAATGAGGCACATCTGTCTGACAGAGCTTGGTCACCACGAGAAGAGATGTCCCCACTCAATCTCTGTAAGTGTTGGTAGCAGAGACTGTATCCATACAGTTTTGGTGATATACAAGAATGCATGTCACTCCAACTGAGGAATTAGTAGCCAGGACCACAGGATATTTCCCAGTTAAAAGGAGGGGTGGTGCCTGGTACAATTCCAATAGCTTGCTGTTCATGTGCCATTTCTGTGCTACGTTTGGGAAATTTTGTAGCTGGGCTGAATGGGCTACTTGTGAAACAGGTGCAGGCCAAAACCTTAAGTATTTGCCACCCAGGAAACCATGAGAGCTTCTCACTGTATTAGGAAGGTACCAAAGTAGTAGATGATTAGATGGCCCTCTCTCCAGATGCATTATCATCTTAAAGCTAGTGATACATTTAGTAGTAG
Source organism: Lerista edwardsae (assembly GCA_029204185.1). Lineage (NCBI taxonomy): Eukaryota > Metazoa > Chordata > Lepidosauria > Squamata > Scincidae > Lerista > Lerista edwardsae. The sequence goes on from JAJKFI010000120.1 coordinate 2,169,781, forward strand.
GCTGGTTTCTGGCATAGAAGAAGCAGGTTCACAACCTACCCTATCCAGTTGAAAGTTAGTGGGTGGCTTTAGAGAAGTCACGCTGTCAGATCTGAATAACATTTCAATACTGGCTTGGTATTGAAAAGTGCTGCTGAAATAAGTAAGGAAATATGAAGGTTGCGTGGCTTGCTTCTTGTTGCTTTGCGTGTTACAACATCCTCTGTACCCCTTTCATCTGTTCCTTGCAGCTTCCCGTGCTGACCCTGTGCGGGATATTCGTTGTGAGTTTTGTGGTGAATTTTTTGAGAACCGGAAGGGACTCTCCAGCCATGCCAGATCTCATTTGCGCCAGATGGGAGTGACAGAATGGTCAGTCAATGGCTCTCCCATTGATACACTTCGAGAAATTATAAAGAAAAAAAAACAAGCCGTGCTTGATAAAGAAGGAGCCAAACACAATGAGCATTGAGCTTCCAAAGTCCATGGGAGAGGAAGGAACTGCGCCCAAATCTCCTGGAAAAATGCTGCAGTCAATGGCTTTGTCCCCGCTGGGCGGGAGGACAGGAAAACCAAATCTTGGTCGGGAGGTTTCCTTATCTACACTTAAGTCACAGGAAAGCTTCTTGGCACCACTTTCTGCTAAACGCCCGCTGTCAGATGAGCGACCAAGCAGCCACAATGAAATGAAACAGAAAACCTACATTCAGACTGAATTGCCATTCAAAGCCAAGCATATGCATGAAAAACCCACCCATACATGTAAGTGCTAACCCAAACTGGGGATGGGATTGGCTGGGATCAGTTCAATTTCAAGTCCTTGCTTTGTGGATTTTGAGTCACTTTCTAGTTTGTCAGAGGGTGGGAGGAGAGTTGGAGCAGTGTGCACTAATACCTAGTTACGTTCTCTGGTCGTTTAGATAAGCATTTTGATGCAAGCCAGCATTCTGACGGGTGGGTATTTTCAGAGCCTGCATCAGGGGGAATAATACTTGAGGAATTCATTGCCTTGCCTCTTTCCCTATTATAAATGGAATTGGCTCTTACATGACATCCGGCTGACTAGGAGTTATTTCATGATGTTTAGTGAACTAGGCAGCAGAAAACAATAAATACTGAACATGAATTCCCATGCCTTCAGTCATAAACCCAAACCACCAATGTGGCCAAAGGAATGCAACCTGTCAATGTGCAAAGGATGGTGGTTTGGTTTTGTTGGCTGGTAGGCTTTAAGGTCCACTGTAAACCTCCTTAAGGTACTACTTTCTAAAGCCCTGTACCTACAGCCCACAAGCCAACAAACCCAAACCACCAATGTGGCCAAAGGAATGCAACCTGTCAATGTGCAAAGGATGGTGGTTTGGTTTTGTTGGCTTGTGGGCTGTAGGTACAGGGCTTTAGAAAGTAGTACCTTAAGGAGGTTTACAGTGGACCTTAAAGCCTACCAGCCTCAATTCCAGAAGTTATTTTATGGGGAAATAGAAGTGGTATCATAAAGCAAATAAGAGCTAGTGCTCCACTCTTGAACTGTTGCTGCTTACATCCTTTCCTTGAGGATTTTGCTCAGTCTAGCTCCCTACCATTTCTGCTCCCAGCCAGTGAAGCCTGCTGTGAACTCTGTGGCCTCTACTTTGAGAATCGCAAGGCACTGGCCAGCCATGCTCGTGCGCACCTCAGACAGTTTGGAGTGACTGAATGGTGTGTAAACGGCTCCCCAATCGAGACTCTGAGTGAGTGGATCAAGCATCGCCCCCAGAAAGCTGGAGCCTATCGCAGCTACATCCAAGGTGGAAGGCCCTTCACCAAGAAGTTCCGTAATGCCTCTCATGCACGCGATGACACCTCTGGGAAGAGGGCTCCACTGAACCTGCAGGCAGGCAGCCCTCCACTGGTGAGCAGAAGCATAAGTGGGGAAATGGTGCCCAGTGAACCCAGCAAAGCTGTGGATGGTGGCAGTGAAAGGCCTGCAGTCACTTCACCTCTATCGTTGGTAAAAATGGAGGAGCATCAGCAACATAACATCAACAGTGAGTCATTGCTTTCAGAGTTCCAGCACTGGCCTATGTCAAACACAGGGTGTATCTGATCACAAAATTTGTCAGGCAGCAAGGAGGCACTACCTTCTTCAGGGTGGGGGGGGGCAGGTGCATGGGCACACAGATCTGTTCCCAAATTCTTCATTGGCTGTCTCTCCTGCTACACATGATTTGACTAGTTCAGGGTAGGGTTTTTAGGGAAGTCCTAGGGCTAACACTCCCAGTCAGAGTGACTATGTTGTATCAGTAATTTTCCAACACTGGACCAGACAAAATGATAGAGAAAGTGCTGCACTGTTGTGTGTGTGCACATGTGCACTGGGACTTTACGGTTAAAGATCTAAATAATTTCCCAGAAGCTTCTTTTATCGTCGACTTGCCACTGCTACTTGCTGTATCCCACTATCCTTGCTTTTGAAATGGATCTTTTTTTCTATTCATCAGAATTTGAACGAAGACAGGCGAAGCCCATTGAGATTCCTCCACCTCGAGAAGAGGAGAACCATGACTTGCAACAGAAGACTGAAGAGGTCCGCCAGCCACCCCCCAGAGTGAGACCAGTGCCCTCCTTGGTTCCTAGGCCACCACAGACCTCCTTGGTGAAGTTTGTGGGTAATATCTACACGCTGAAGTGCAGGTATGTACCATTCCTCCATCTTGCTAATTTTCCGTATGTGCAGTGATTTGAACATAAAGTTGTAAGTGTTTGGTGCAATTTCATACCCTTTGCATAATCATCCTCCTGGGCCTCTTGGAGGCAGCTCAAGAGATGAGTAAGCAACCATTTCGTCTCTTTTACATGGACTTTGGGTAATGGGTTTTACTATGCACTTTGAGATGAGTGGACTCCAATAGGCATTGTGTTCTTTTTTGTGCAGGTTTTGTGAAGTGGAGTTCCAGGGGCCGCTCTCCATTCAAGAGGAGTGGGTGCGGCATCTCCAGCGCCACATCTTGGAGACAAACTTCTCCAAGGCAGATGCCTTGCGAAGTGGGACCGATGTGCCTTTGGCACCACCTGTAGCTGAGGCTCAGTAGCAGAGTTCTTGGGAAGCACCAGCATTCCAGGGTTTTCCTCCCTTACTTTTCTAAGTCAACATGATTAATGGTTCATAAGTGGAATGAATGCAGTATTTGACCTTCTGGGCTCCACAGCTTCCCCAGAGGCCAGGTTTCTGTAGACCTACTTGGACTTTGGGGTGGGTGGGGCGAAGGGTTTCAGAGATTGAGCACTAAACAAACCATACCATCCTTTGTGATGGCAGTGGTACTCCAGACTGTGCATTCTGTCTGCACAGAAGGGAAGGTACAGAAGAAGGCAAAATAAGAATTTTGTAGTCCTTCAAGTGAATGCCAGTTTCTCTAAAGGCTGTCTCTTGTTACAGGACAGAAGCATGCACTTGCTCTGCTGCATTTCTAGCTGTGGGAGGTGTGATGGTGAAAGTCATGAATATGAGGTTCTAGTGGAAATTATGAACATGAGGATCTATTTGAGGCCAAGCAAAAGCAAGTTGGGAGGGTGGAAACAGAGCCTATTTGCTCTGCGGGGAAAGCTGTTGATTCTGTATGTGACCCTAGAGTTAATGTATGTTTGACTCCTTAGGAGATCAGTCTTTAGTTTCTGTAGACGTTGGATCCTGTTGTGCATGTTCATGTCCCCTAATTTTGTGTAATGGGGGCCTCAGTCCCACCCACATCACAGGGGAAATCATGAATTGTTTGACACTATACATCTTCCCTTTCCCTGACTTCCTGATGTAACTTGGTCATTCCTGTTCATTTCATATGGGAACCCAGCTCTGCCAGGTCATAGCAATTAGATACGGGCAGAGGGGTATGGTTTTTTCCTGTTAATAGCCTTGGGCTGCAGAATGCCTAATGATATCCCATAGATAACCTCCACTTAAAATCAAGGGTGTTGTGTCCTTCCGGCAAGCTCTAGATAAGAAAGTCCTATCCAAGAGTACATGAAGGGCTTGAGGCAGCATGGTCTTGTGGACTTCTTCATGGCGGGACTCTATGCTTCTCTTATTTCTTGCAGGCACTTGGTGCAATTCCCAAAGCAGCAACAGTAGGTCCTGCTGGAATTTCTGCTTTCCTATTCTTGGTCACTGTTGCTGTCCTCTCTTCATAGAACCTCAACTTTTTAAACTCTAGTTTTGTGTAGAAATAACAAACATTCATTTTTATTTGGGACCCAGGCTGAGCAGAGTCTGGAGGGAAATTAACTTTTAACTTTTTCAATGGGCATATTATGGTTATTACTGTACCTAGAAATATGTATATTAGATTAAATTTCTGTTCTGGAAACAAAATAGAAAATCTGGAATCTGTGCTTTTGATTCTCTATATCAATGTGGGAAGTGACTGTGTGTGAAAACTGCACTTATGATTTGTGTTTTTATTTTCCCAGTATTGAGGGAGTCTCAATGTGGTTTAAAGACAAATCCGCACAAAAATTAAATACAATAGATACTAAAAGGCCTTGCATGATGACATTAGTGAAGCTCCCTGCTATTGTAGGGGAACCTGTATTTCACTATGTGCAACTTCATCCTCAGTTTCTAATTTTTAAAGTATGCTAGTTCCCCAAGTTAATGAACGTCTGAGCTATGGACAGCTGCAGGTGCTTTTGTGAAGCGCAGTATGTCCTTTGTGGTGCTTTCACACATCCGTGATAGAGCTGTTTGTTTCAAACTGTACTTCTGTACAAACCTCCACACTGGAACTGGCATGTATGTTGGGAACTTAGTATAGTTTTCTCCTTTGTATATGCTGTAACCTCCCAGAGTAGGCTGAACAGCACAGTCACATTATGAAAACAACTTACCATATGAAACCTTTTTTCCCCCATAAGCGTGTTATCATACAAGAGGAAACCTCAGCACAACATGCATCAGCATATACTGTACAAGGTGCAGAATGTTAGCAAGCCTTGACTTTCAGACTAGGTATTCCAATAGAGATTTGTGGAAATCTCCCCATACAAAATGAAGCAAGCAAAGGAAGCCCTTGTAATGGATCTGCCTATTTCTATTACACACGGTATCACTAGTCAGTCTAATTCCAAGTTATTGATAAGCCACTCCAATATCAGTCCTTTGCTTATTATTCCAAGAACTAGTGGAGGGCTATAGGGAGAATTGCTACTTGTGCCACCACTTTTCAAAGTTAGCAGCAGCATATAACTTCTCAGCCAGCTGAAATAAGGAAGAATTAATTATTCTTGGGAGGGGAGGGTATTAATTCAGAAGCAATAAAGGATGCTTGCATGATTGATACAGCATTCTCCCCACTTCCCTTCCCTCCCAGATTAATTTATACTTAATCCAGACAGCATGAAGCCTGCCAGAAAAGTATTTCACAACCGTCAGCATTTCTCAAACGGGTGGGTGGGTGGGTGGTTCATGACCTGATTGTTGGTGGGTCCTGCAGAGCCTCCAATGAAAACATAGGTGATGGATCCTATAACTAATTGTCTCAAGCCCTGAGGCTACTCCCTTGTCCCTAGTTGCCCTACAACTCTACTTCTCTCCCCCCATCCCTCTGTGCGGTTTCAATCCCATCCCATTGAGACAACTCAACTTTCCTCTTACCATATAGCAGTAGAACTGTGAAGTGTTTACTGCCCTGAACTACAGAGCAGTCTGGGTTGCCACATCAATTCAGTCCATTTATAGCAAAAGGTTTAGCTTCTGCAAGCACACCACAACCTAGACTCTATTTCAACCCTTATAGTCTTGAATGCTTTTGCAGTTTTATTACCTTGGAATTGACTCTACTTCTGGATCTTCATAAGCATTAAGATCTGGTGGAGTTTTCTTGCCAATGCTCCTGAGATTCCAGCTCGGGTTTCAGCTAGTTAATTCTTCCTTGGAAAGGTCTGCCTTGCCAATGAAGCTTGGTGATCTGGTGGAAAAGATCTCATTGCCATTGGATTATTTTTGGTACTTATTATAATCGATTGCCTTCTTATCCATTCATACAAGAGGCCTTGCATTCAACACTTATCAAATTATTTTCAGAAGGAACAACACTTCTTGAATGCCTTATCTGAAAGGGATAAGGCCTCAAACCATGGCTTATAATATGCCACATGCAGAAGGAGGGATGCATTTGTGGAGGGATGCAGTTCTTAAGGGAATATGGATTTTCTGTGGGGCCACTCAAGACCACTTAGTTCTCAAAAGGCTGAGACTGCACTGTTGTTGCAGGGAGTGGGGCAAGCTTAATTTTAGATGAGGTTATGGCCAGAGGGCATTTTGATCTTTCGCTGCCATCAGATATGATTAAAATATTGACCATTTTTCCAGACCCTCAAATAACCTGTCTGATATGGGATTTAGTTTTTATTTTTCTCCAAAAACTGTGACAACAGCTTTGTGTTTGCTCTAATCTTACAAAATGAAGTGAAAGGGACTAATAATCAAGGCTCAGATTAAGTATTACTTGGTAGTACGTTTTAGTACAATTCCTTGCAATAGGAAGCAACATTTAGCTTCCAGGATAAAATTTACGTGTAGGAAAAACTCTTAACTCAATTTGTGATACTTGTACATACCCGTGAGCATATGCCTGGACCGTCCCAGAAACCAGATAACGTTTTACATTTTCTTTCCCAATCCCTTACAACTGCTTTGACAAAAGTAGATATTACTGAGAACTCAAAGTAGCTGTGACACTAGGAACCCATAGAGACGAGACCTTAAATGTCTAATATACATTATATTAATATGATTTATAAATTTTTAAAATTTATAAAGAATAAAAAGAATTGCTGGGCATGGGAAAGGCTTTAAACCAGAACTCAAAACTCATGCAGCAGTAGAGCACATCACATGGTGAAAAATGTATCTTGCTGTGCTGCTTGTGGGGTAGACATACTATTCCATGAACTTCTATGGTATTGTTTCTCAAACTGTTTAAGTGGATTGCAAACCAATTTCAGGTTGGTCCCCACTCATTTCAATGTGCATTTTATTTTTAATATAGACTTGATGGTAGCATGGTATGGGACTGCTTTTGAGGAAATGTTACAGATTTCAGCTACTAGGTATATGCTTTTAACAATGATAGTCAATGGGGCTTACTCCTCGGTAAGTGTGGATAGGATTGCAGCCTTTGGGATATTATTGTTTTTAAACAGATCACCTGGAGGGTAGGGTGTTTTTTTTAAACACCTTATAATTGTTGTAAACTTTCAAGTCACTTATAGAAGTTGGAGTCCTATCCACACTTACTTGGAAGTAAGATTCATTGACTGTAATGGGACTTCTGAGAAGATGTGGATAGGACTGGGTTGTTACTTGATTTGGTTTTGTCATATGGGTTGTGTGGAAAATTTTCTTGCTTGATGTCAGTTCCAGTCATGACATCACTTCCAGTGGGTCCTGACAGACTGTCATTCTAAAATCTGAGTCCCAGTGCTAAAAAGTTTGGGAACTACTATGGTAGTCTGCCAATGCAGACTAATGGAACAGAAGTTATACATAACCAAGAGACAACTAAAGGCCTCACACCTCTGGGTCTATGCCATCAAAGCATTTGTCAACAGCTCTGATAGGTTGTGGTAGAAAGATGAGTCAAAGAATAGAAACAAAGGGAAAAGATTTACAGATGCAGAGACCGGGGTGGGTTAAAGCTTTTATCCAATGAATAAAAAGATAATGTAGTGATAAAGAAGTGGTAAACTGAGGATATGTAATGTGTATGTAAAGTGGTAAACGGAGGATATGTAATGTAATGTGGATTTAATGTACTTTGCTGTAAAAAAGTGAGTGTAGCTAGACTTTGCAGAATAAGGAGTTTCAATACCATAGAAGTCACAAGGTATATAGGTAAATCACAAGGTATATGTGCAAATAAGCTCATGTTTAGGACATAATTAACTTTGAGCAGTGTGAGAAGAATAAAATGATGGTCAGCATAAGGGTGGAGGGTTAAAATAAGAAAACAAAGCACTGGAAAAAGCTAGCAATAAATCAAAGCCTGGCAACATACAACAGAAAAAGTGAATATCTAAGAAAGTGTGGAAATTTGATTTCTTGTATAGGTAATTGAACACCCTGCCTGTTTTCAGTAGTTGAAGTTGCATAAGTTATTGAAAGACCAGTGTAGTCAATGGCTGTTTTGACCTAGGCCAGTGGTTTCCAAAGTTTTTAGTATCGGGACCACCACCACCCCAAAGAAAATAAGTTTCACTTTACCAGTTTTTCACGCCTCTGTGGCTGTAATGGTGATTGGACAGCAGTGTTCTCCCCCAAATTAGCAGATTGTTTAATCCTTGATGCACATAGCCTAATATGCCTTGTAAGTTTCGTGACCCACCAAAAATTGGGTCTTGAACCACTAGTCAGCTACAGACCCACAGTTTGGGAACGGCTGGCCTAGGCTGTTTTGACCATTTTCTGCAGAATGCAATTGCACTCAGTATGAACTTAGTGTCTAGAGATTCTTGCTCTCTTGTTACTGACAAACAAGTGGTGTAAAAAGCCTCAAATCAATAAGAACCTTTATTATTGTCTTTCATGTTAAACCCAAGCAATCTTTGCCTGTCAAGTCTAAGGAAATTGAATCTAAAGTCTAGAATTTGGATGGGACAGCATGAAACCAATCAAAGAGTACCATGGGACAATTATTCACTATAGTTTAACAGCTGTCAATTCCCCTATATTGTTTCTTTCTAATGCCCTTGAGCTTTTGCAGTAAAAACCTTGATTATCTTTTGAATGTAAAATTCAAGAATGTTTGATCTTAATACCAAGTAGTATTTGCAGAACTACTTCTTTCAAGTGTGGCAGCAGAAAACACACTTACAAAGCTTGATCCTATGCCTATTTACTGAGAATTGTGTATTACTGGATTCAACAGAATACAATATAATCCAAAGAATAAATACTACAGTATTTGTCTTCAGATGAATTACTGGTTGGAGGCCTAGGTGTTATTTAAAAGATAAATTGTTGAGTGGTAGTAGTATAGTGTTGGAGAAGTTGTCAGTTTGCTGCAGTACAGGATCTCTGAAAGACTACTACCTAGGATTATTTAATTATAATATGGGTATAAATAATACCCTTTTCCTAGGGTAAATGGCTTACATATTGTTTTGCAGCCTACTAAAGATAAGCTTCAGTATGATATGTAGCACTATTATAAATGTTCGGTCAATATCTTACAAGTTTACTAAACTAATGTAGGTTAGGTCTGTACTGTATTAGTGTTCTCTTATTGCAATGTTTCTCATCCCGTGGGTCGCAAGCCAATTTCAGGTGCGTTGCAGAGTACCTAGGGCAGTCATATTGAAAATATGGGAAGATGGGACACTGGACAGGGAGAGGGATGTATGGTTATTTTGCTTGTGTCAAGATTGTAAATAGGGTCTTTATTCTTTCTGATTCATTTTGGTACTGGAAAATGGTTGAGAAATAACCTAACTTAATTGCTGTATTTACAGGAAAGCAACAGGCTCAGGCATCACAATGACAGCATCTTCAGCCATGACACCATTTTTGGTGGGTCCCGGTGCTAAAAAGTTTGAGAACCACTGCCTTATTGCAAAGATAGGCAAGAGGCTCACTCAAACTCATCAAGAGAACATCTGAGCGAGGAGAGATTTGAACCAGGGCTTGAGGATGAGAATCTATCTTCCCTCCACCATGTCTGTTTAAATCAAACTTACCAGCCCTTACCACCATACGCTCGTTTTGGATGGTTTCGTTTGTAGCAAACTACTGCATTGCAGCGTCTGCACTGCAGAGACCTGCAACTTCCAAACACTGCTCTAGAGAGCTGCTTACTTAGGCGTCTGTTTTCCGTGTCAGAAGCCGCTGCCTTTTTGCTTTGTATAGTAGTCAGCGCGCGAAATCTAACAGAAGCTAGTAAATGGAGCACGAACTTCCAGTTTGGTACGCTTCGTTTTAGCAACTAGATATCCAATTACCTGCAGCTGTATTAAATGGGTTAGACTTAAAGCTGTGCAAATAAAAGTGTTACTCAGGTCTGGTTTACATCAATCTAGACGACCTTCAATGACGTCAAATAGAAATTCGCCTGTTCAACCTGTAGTAGTTCCTGGAAAGAGCCTTTTGTATATCCTGAAGAGCAGGTTGGTGTTCTTCAGTAGGAGATACCTTAAATGAGGGGAAGTCCGCTTACCAGCCGTACAGTCTTAAGTATTACGTCGCTCTTCTCCCCGTGCACCCTCACAAGGGGCAAGAATCTCCCGCTCCTCGGGCAGGCTTAAGGCCAGAGCGCGGGTGAAGATAGCGCCTACTTCTGGACGGCTCTAAGGTGCCACCGCTATTCCGGCTAAAGTATTCCAGCTCTGCAACGATTGTTTGCTACCTGGTAGCCTTACGTACAGAGGGTTTACTGCTGTAATAGGGAGGGTACACCAAGGAGGCCATATCTAACCTCCTTGGGGTACACACTGTGCCCTCTGAGCCTCCGTAGTTCCTCAGATTCGGAACAACTTGAATCTCTTCCCGTTATCTATTCCGGCCTTATTGAAGGGCGGGCTCAATCTTGCTCCTTCTGACCAATCGGAAAAGCCGGCGGTTCCTCCTCCTGATAGCCCAATAAGAGAAAGCCCAATACGGGGCAGCTACCTTCTCGGGATAATGTTTCTCAAATCAGTGCAGTACATGCCGTTACGCGTGATCCCACTATTTATGAGGGAAAAACTAAGACCCCAAAGACTTATTAAGAGTCCACCTGGTGGTATTATTTGTTGGCGACACATGATTGGCATCCGTTATTGCCTAAAGGTTAACCACAGTGGTTCTGATGGATGTTTCGCACGTCTAATAAAATGCGAGGGCTTAAGGCCTCTAGACCAATAATGACTGAGGGGGCGGGATTAATGACCACGACTGCCAATAGTTGGCAGCCTGGGTTAGCGAACGCGGCCAACAGAGGCGGGAGGCGGGGCGAGCAAGCTGCCGTTGCCGTCTGGCGCAGGAGGTAACGGGTGCGAGGGAGTGCGTCTGTGGTGTGCGGTAACCGTCGCCGCCATCATGAGTTATTCAGGTAAGCATTCTGCAAAATCGGGGAACGCGTCGTCCTCCACAGTGGAAGGGAAGGGGACAGTCTCGCTTCGACTGATGGTGGAGCCAGAAGAAAGCCAGGCCCGCGGCAAGGGAAGCGGTGGTTAGCGGCGTTGCCCTCCCCCCCGCCCCTTTCTTTTTGTGGGTAGTGCTGTCGCGACCACCCGCACTTAAAGCTCCTGGTCCCTGCCCCGGTGCCGAATGATTCGAGCAGCGTCGCCGGCTCGTGTCTCCAGCAACATAAAAAGCGGAGGGGGCGGGGTGTTCCTCACACGCCTTCGGACGACATATGTAGGCGCGCCGCCTTTGCGCGTTACCCCCCCCCCCCCCGCTGGCCTAAGGCCTGCCAGTCAGGCGGCGCGTGGCTACTCTGCTGGCTGCCTTTTAGGCAGGGAGCTGCTATCTGACATACCTGTCGCCTGCACGCGTGCGCACTCGGCTCCTGTGAGTGGCTATGGGGAGTGGGCGTGGGAAGGTGGCGCAGGATCGCCTCTCCGTGTCGGATTGACGATGGCTTCTTCTTGGAATGACTGCCATCGCTTTTCATTCTTGAGAAAGGACCCCTGCCGTGGGAGGGTTGCCACGCTTTTTGGGTGTTGTTGTTGTTCAGTCGCTAAGTCGTGTCCGACTCTTCGCGACCCCATGGACCACAGCACGCCAGGCCTCCCTGTCCTCCACTAGCTTCCTGAGTTCGCCCAATTTCATATTCATTGCTTCGGTGACACTATCTAACCATCTCATCCTCTGTCGCCCCCTTCTCCTTTTGCCTTCAATCTTTCCCAGCATGAGGGTCTTTTCTAAAGAGTCCTCTCTTCTCATCAGGTGGCCGAAGTATTGGAGCTTCAGCTTCAGCATTTGTCCTTCCAGGGAGCAATCAGGCTTGACTTCCTGGAGAATTGACCGATTGGATCTCTTTGCAGTCCAGGGGACTCTCAAGAGTCTTCTCCAACACCATAATTCAAAAGCATCGATTCTTCGACGCTCTGCCTTTCTTATGGTCCAGCTCTCACAGCCATACATGGCTACTGGGAAAACCATCGCTTTGACTATGCGAACCTTTGTTGGCAGGGTGATGTCTCGGCTTTTGATTAAGCTATCTAGGTTCACCATAGCTTTCTTCCCAAGAAGTAAACGTCTTTTAATTTCATGGCTGCAGTCACCATCTGCGGTGATCTTGGAGCCCAGGAAAATAAAGTCTGTCACTGCTTCCATTTCTTCCCCTTCTGTTTGCCAGGAAGTGATGGGAGTGGTTGCCATGATCTTAGTCTTTTTAATGTTGAGCTTCAAGCCAATTTTGGCACTTTCCTCTTTCACCCTCATCAAAAGGTTCTTTAGGTCTTCCTCACTTTCTGCCAGTAGAGTGGTATCGTCTGCATATCTGAGGTTGTTGATGTTTCTCCCAGCAATCTTGATTCCAGCTTGTGAGTCATCCAGCCCTGCCTTCCTCATGATGTACTCTGCGTATAAGTTAAATAAGCAGGGTGACAATATACAGCCTTGTCGTACTCCTTTCCCAATTTTAAACCAGTCGGTTGTTCCATGTCCAGTTCTAACTGTTGCTTCCTGACCCGCATAAAGGTTTCTCAGAAGGCAGATCAGGTGGTCTGGAACTCCCATCTCTTCAAGAACTTGCCACAGTTTGTTGTGATCCACACAATCAAAGGCTTTAGCATAATCAATGAAGCAGAGGTAGATGTTTTTCTGGAACTCTCTTGCTTTCTCCATGATCCAGCGAAGGTTGGCAATTTGATCTCTAGTTCCTCTGCCTCTTCGGAAACCAGCTTGTACATCTGGTAGTTCTCGATTCGCATACTGCTGAAGCCGAGCTTGTAGGATTTTGAGCATGACCTTGCTAGCATGTGAAATGAGTGCAATGGTGCGGTAATTCGAGCAATCTTTGGCATTGCCCTTCTTTGGGATTGGAATGTAAACTGATCTTTTCCAGTCTTGTGGCCACTGTTGGGTTTTCCAAATTTGCTGGCATATGGAGAGCAGCACTTGGACAGCATCATCTTTTAAGATTTTGAGTAATTCCGCTGGAATGCTGTCACCTCCACTAGCTTTGTTGTTAGTGAGGCTTTCTAAAGCCCACTTGACTTCACTCTTTTTGGGTGTATGTGTGTAATAATCAGGGTAGAGATCGGATCGCTCAGTTGGGCATATTCGTTCTTCTCAATTTGGCTCTCTGTAGCATATTTGTGTTGTTGTGTTAGGGGTGTGTGTTCTCTTAGGATTTTGCCTGACTTAATATAGCACATTTTTTTTCTAAAGGGTTTCCATATGTACAGTATGTCTAACTGAGTCTTTCTTCAGGGAAGTCAGTAGCCTTGCTATTATCTGTGGTTGCCAGGCTACTGACACTGTAACTGAATCTTCGAGTCCAGCCCTCTCTGTGCAGTATAGCATACTGTACGGGTAAGACAATTTAAGGGATAACTGCTTAGGTTGCAATCTTATATGCACTTTCCTGGGAGTAAGCCCCATTATACACATTGGGGCGTACTTCTGAATAGATACGCATAGGATTGCACTGTCATCCTAAAAACCTAAAAGAAAGGAATTTGTGTAACCTCTTGAACATAGCATAGTTCTAAGCATGTCTTCTCAGAAGTCCCTCTAAATTCATTGGAACTTTCTAGTAAGTGTGCTTAAGGGTGTACTTGTCTTGGATGTCCACAATGTGATCGTCTTTTTTACTTGAAGTCACCTACTGCAGGAATTTTGTGACTACTGTATGTAAATAGATGGTTATGTGTGGCACTCCTACAGATGTCTTTCCCTTTATGTGTTTGTACTCCCATGAATATTTAGCTCTAATCCTAATTACTATATTTCTGGTTATGGGTGTCTGAATACAGAGCAGCATGTATCTGTACAGTATTTGGTCTTTAGCCACTGTTTTTGTTATTCCTTTTTTTCCTTTCATTTCAGTGGGGCTCTAATTTGATCAGTGCCAATTATATGATGGTTTCTATTTGGATGCCAGATGAATTTTAACTATTTAAATAGTAAATCATTCAGTTAGTAGGTAAATTGAGCCAGTGTTTGACAAGCCTCAATCTGGAGCTGGTCTTAAGTGTTAGAGATCTGAATATGTGAATTAAAAAATAGAGAGTGCCTTGTAGTAGGAGCAAAGTATTCCTTAATAACTCCATGTTTCTCCTCCTATATCTGAGACAAGGAAGTCGGGTTCTTAGGTCAAACCGTTAAACTTTTAGGTAGGCTTGAGACCTAAGACCTCATTTAAATTGAGCTAAAAATGGAAATCTAGAATGTCATTGGCAATACCTTTATTCTGGATCTAACTCGAGCAAAGAAGAATACTGGAAACTTAAGTATCAGCTGTATCTGTGAATTTAGAACTGCCCTCTGGTGAAGCTGTTTCAATCCTGTTTTATCTCTGCTTTGCAATGCCCTGCAGGATATAATATATTTCATTTTGCATTTAAGTGATTTTTGATTGTTACTTATCAAATTGCTCAGAATTCGTAGGTAACAGACCTTATGTTACAGAGGGGCCATTTGTTTTCTGTAGTCAATCAGTATTTTTCCCCTTTACTAATTTTTATTTTATTTTAAAACCCTGGTAGGTTGCTTTTAATCCTAATGAATGTACCACCATCACATCTTATAATCAATAACTTTAAAACTTTTGACATATAAGGTTGTAGAGATCTTTGCTGTGTGTAATTGACAATTGTATTCTCCTGCTTTTTTGAGGCTTGTGAATGCTAGTCAGGATATCTTGGCTCACATGTTGGTAGGAAGCACATACCCTTCATTTCTGAAGTGCAGGGTGAAATTGGTCGCGAACCAATTTCAGGTGGGCCGCAAAGCACTTGGAGGGCAGTCATATTGAAAATATGGGAAGACATTCTTGATCCCACTGTGGATACTGGGGACACATTTTTAAAGATAGGGGAACATCAGTGGTTTTGCTGCAACAAGGTAAAAAAAAAGAGATTTGTTTAATGTTCCCCTATCTTTTTAATAGTATCCATGTAGTATCCCAGTATCCATGGATACCGAATCATACTGGGGCATGCCTGTACTTAATTAGTAATTGTCATTCTCTCTTAGGGTTACTGCAATTCTATCATTAGTGAGAAGATTGCAGGACTTCATGTTGCTACTTATCTTGTATAGGGATACCCATTAACCCCCTCTACCCCAGTCCAGTGTTGGGTGTGATTGTGGTCCGGGATGACCTTAATCCAGTGGTTCCCAAACATTCCAGTGCCATGACCCACCTTGTCCTGTGTAGTGGGTTGCAATTCTGCTATCTGGAATGACTTACCAGGGACCCTCTTGAGCCATCTCCTGGGAATTGGTGGGACACTGACCAACTCTATTGGCCTCTGAAGGCCTCAGAATGGCCCACAGAAGCCTCTGAAAGCTACTTCTGGTAAATCAGAAGTTACCTCAGAAAACAGTCACAGATACAGCTGAGGCTCCTCCTGGAGCAAGGTCTAATGAATGCCGCCCCTTGCTCTGACTCCCCATCCCCTGTGCTACCCGCACCACACTCCTATGCCAGGCCCCACTTTTGGAACCATTCGAGAGCAAGGGCAGACAGGAGGACCAAACCCTGCACCATCAGCTTGCATCAGCAAAAGACAAGCCGCCTCGTCACTGTCCCCCGCTCCACCAGTCATTTGCCTCCCCTTCAACTACAGGGGGCCACCACTGCCAGAAGTAACTTTTAGAGGCTTCTGCAGGCCATTCTGAGGCCCCCAGAGACTGCCAAACGAGGACTTGGGAGGCTCTTGGTAAGTCACACCTTCCTCCCCCCTCCAGAATGGCTCCAGTTTGGAGCCTAACAGTCCCAGGAGTGGACTTGATGGTGACCCACGCTTTGGGAAGCCCTGCTTTATCCAGATTAGTAATGGTTATGCACAATGCTGAGCTGAGGAGAGGCAGGGATCTTGTGGCTGTTCCTGAACCCATGGTTGTATGCTATATCTGCACTGACTCGGAAATGACTGTCCAATCCCTCATATTCCATTTATTTAAAAAAGAAAAGACTCCTTATTTGGAAGACTTAATAAAAACATGCAGTGATGTTGCATGAAATTGTATGACCAGCCCTTTTCTGGTTGAATTTTAACCAGAGTTTTGACCATTAGTTCAGTGTGGAAAATAGGTTTTGTTGGTAGTTGCAGCCTTCATGCTGTTGTCCTTAGGATATATTTACCTATGCATCATTGAGCTAATTTCTTTCTGTGTTTTATTCCACTGTGAAAATACAGTGGGCTCTCCTTATCTATAGGTTTGCCTAAACACGGGCGGAGAATCCATGGCTGGAGGGATTCAGAGATCTTCTGGTTGCATCTGGGAGGTCTTTTGAGGCATGGGGTGGTTAAAGATCTCCCAGAAGCTTCTGAAGGTTTGCTTCAGTTTTCTGGCTCACCTCCCTCCCCCAAACATGGATTTTACTATCCATGGAATTTGGTGTCCACTGGGGGGATTCTAGAATGCATCCCCTGCTGATTCCGAGGCCCACTGGATGTGCAAGTTTAGAGAGATTTTATAGGAACCTGTTCTCAATAATACCATTAACGCTCAGACTCAACTATTTGGTATTCTTGCTGTTCATCAGGCCAGAAGAAATGGTTTTAAAAAATAATCATTCTTCCATTACCTTGTTAATGTGAGAGTTTTCATACACATGCATATGGATACAAGTGTGTGATTAAATGTCTAAAACCTTGGTTTCCAAACTTTGGGTCAGGACCCACCAGTAGGTCGCGAACCAATTTCAGATAGGCCACGAAGCACTTAGGGCAGTCATATTGAAAATATGGAAAAACAAGATGCTGGAATTGGAGGGCTGTGTGGTTGTTTTGCTTGTGTCAAGGTTGTAAATAGGCTTTTTTCTTTCTGATTCATCTTGCTATTGGAAAATGGTTGAGAAATAACCCAACTTATTGCTGCATTCTTAGGCAAGCAGCCGGCTCTGGCGTCATAATGATGGGAATTCAGGCCAACGTTTTGGTGGGTCCCAGACAGATTGTCATTCTAAAACATGGAACCCAGTGCTGAAAAATTTGAGAAACACTGGTCTAAAAGGTTTGCAACAAAAGCTAGAGCAGTGGTTCCCAAACTGGTAGTTCTGGACTCACCAGGGAAATCGGAAAAGGGTGCTTCCCCTTTAAGGGGAATGGCCCAGAAATCAGCAGCAGTGGGATCTCCAAAATTGTGGTGGTGGTGCTGCTGCTGCTGATCAGATAGGGGATTTTTAAGCTTACCTGGGGGTCGCTATGGATCTCTGGAGGATCCAGGGAGCCTGCAATCCCCTCTGCAGCCCTCCTGGCAGTTCCAAGTTGCTGGGAAAAAGAGTAAAAAAGCACTTCTGGTTTTGCAATGAAAACAGGAGGTGGTTTTTTTCTCCTTTTTTTCCAGGAGTTTGGCGTTGCCAGGAGGGCTGGCGGGGGGGAACCGCAGGCCCCCTCGACCTCCAGAGAGCAATAGCGACTCCCAGGTAACCTTAAAAATCCTTTTCCTGAAGGGCAGCAGCAGAATCATGAAGCTCATGCCGTTGCCCTTCCACCCCATCCCACTCACGCAAAGACATGCAGTGCTCCCAACTCCCTTGTAGGAGTTTGGGAAGCACTGAGCTAGAATATTGCAAACAAATTTTTTGGGAAAGGTTGATATTATAAGGGAAAAGGCGTGGTTGAGGAATTCAATGGAGGTTAAAAAAAGCATGTGAAACTTTTTCCATTCAATAAGCAAATTTTTACTTGTACAGTAGTTACTGATTTAACATTAATAAATCATACATTTTTTTTAAAGAAAAGGTAATCTAGGCTGGTGGGGGCATGGTTATAGGATATTTTGGGTTGAATGGCCTGCTTGTGTGCTATATTTGTGTGTTGCTTACAGTAGACTTCATTTAGGAGTATCAGATTCCCAAGTTTCATCTGTCTCAATCTGCTTCCCCCTTTTTCAAGTGATATTTTGTACGAATGTGACCCTAGCTTTCAGAGAGATGGCTTGCCACAGTTTTTGAAGTCTTCATAATCTCCTATAGTAACATCATAAGTAAGGATAGATACATAGAAGGAAAATTATACATGAGAATTACAGATTGTTGGGTCAGCTTTTGACTTGGTCCGTAGGCCTGGCAATTTGCATCTTTTTCTAGGTTCTGCTTTTTTAGTTAAATTAAAAAAATGTGTAAGGGGAGAAACAATTATTTTTAAAAATCTTACACTTTTCCTCTCCTAAGGGGGAAGAAGAGGAACATAACTTTTGGCTATCTGTTCCAGTTAGTCTTTGGTTGCATTTGATGGTTTGTTGTTCAACGTTGATCTTCTGCTTTAGCTGTCACAATGAATACTGGGTGTTGAAGTGGCACTGCTGAATAGTTTCCTTTGGCTATTTCTAGAACAGCCGTATAAAATGGGTTTTGACATCTATTTGGTTTCTTCTTTCTAGGTTATGGAAACTGGAATTCTGGCACAAACAGAGGCAAGTACAAAAACATCTTACTGAAATGTTAAAACACATATGTTGATATCAAATTTAGCCAGAAAGTTATAATGCAAGTTATACTTGCACTTGAATGTGTTCCCCTGGCTTCTGTCATTCTGTTTATTAAGTTCAGTTTACTTCTAGGGGATGAACAAGAAAGTGTCCATAAATTTGCAACTAAATTTTGCTTGCTTGGTTCTTCTCAAAACATACAAAGCGAATAAAGCACCATGGATTCCCAGGATCATTTTCACATAAATTCAGACTTAGTTTTGGAGTTATAAAGGGTTATGATCCAGTTATTACACTGTATGTTACACTATATGCATCTTTGGAAGATGTTTCCACAAAAATAGAGTGGATTCTATAGCAGCCTTTCTGGTACTTCAGATTTGCATGTGAGTGGAGATTATCATGAATGTAAATCCAAAGATTGCTCGAATTACCGCACCATTGCACTCATTTCACATGCTAGCAAGGTCATGCTCAAAATCCTACAAGTTCGGCTTCAGCAGTATGTGAATCGAGAACTACCAGATGTACAAGCTGGTTTCCGAAGAGGCAGAGGAACTAGAGATCAAATTGCCAACCTTCGCTGGATCATGGAGAAAGCAAGAGAGTTCCAGAAAAACATCTACCTCTGCTTCATTGATTATGCTAAAGCCTTTGATTGTGTGGATCACAACAAACTGTGGCAAGTTCTTGAAGAGATGGGAGTTCCAGACCACCTGATCTGCCTTCTGAGAAACCTTTATGCGGGTCAGGAAGCAACAGTTAGAACTGGACATGGAACAACCGACTGGTTTAAAATTGGGAAAGGAGTACGACAAGGCTGTATATTGTCACCCTGCTTATTTAACTTATACGCAGAGTACATCATGAGGAAGGCAGGGCTGGATGACTCACAAGCTGGAATCAAGATTGCTGGGAGAAACATCAACAACCTCAGATATGCAGACGATACCACTCTACTGGCAGAAAGTGAGGAAGACCTAAAGAACCTTTTGATGAGGGTGAAAGAGGAAAGTGCCAAAATTGGCTTGAAGCTCAACATTAAAAAGACTAAGATCATGGCAACCACTCCCATCACTTCCTGGCAAACAGAAGGGGAAGAAATGGAAGCAGTGACAGACTTTATTTTCCTGGGCTCCAAGATCACCGCAGATGGTGACTGCAGCCATGAAATTAAAAGACGTTTACTTCTTGGGAAGAAAGCTATGGTGAACCTAGATAGCTTAATCAAAAGCCGAGACATCACCCTGCCAACAAAGGTTCGCATAGTCAAAGCGATGGTTTTCCCAGTAGCCATGTATGGCTGTGAGAGCTGGACCATAAGAAAGGCAGAGCGTCGAAGAATCGATGCTTTTGAATTATGGTGTTGGAGAAGACTCTTGAGAGTCCCCTGGACTGCAAAGAGATCCAATCGGTCAATTCTCCAGGAAGTCAAGCCTGATTGCTCCCTGGAAGGACAAATGCTGAAGCTGAAGCTCCAATACTTTGGCCACCTGATGAGAAGAGAGGACTCTTTAGAAAAGACCCTCATGCTGGGAAAGATTGAAGGCAAAAGGAGAAGGGGGCGACAGAGGATGAGATGGTTAGATAGTGTCACCGAAGCAATGAATATGAAATTGGGCGAACTCAGGAAGCTAGTGGAGGACAGGGAGGCCTGGCGTGCTGTGGTCCATGGGGTCGCGAAGAGTCGGACACGACTTAGCGACTGAACAACAACAACAAAATCCAAATAAAACTGGCATTTAGAAATGTACTTTTCCATCCTTATGCCTATCTCATCTGTACCTGAAAACAGTCCTTATAGTGAAAATCTGGAAAACAAGTACTGTTATTACGCCAATTTCAATGAGAAAAACTCATTCCAAAGCCATTCCAACTTCACCTCAAAATTTCCCAAAATGCCTAATGTTATAAGGAAAATGTGATGGAATAAATAACATTTAGTAACAATATACAGCATCAATAAAGTATTGCCATTGATGATGAAACTGTTTCAGAAGTCTGCCATCATGTAATGAGGTTTAGAAGCTCAAGCTTTAGTTTTCAACTACTGTATGAACAACTCTCTTTCATTTCACTTGTTTTTCTGCTTTTCCCATGAGTTTTTTCACTTCTGTTCTTTAGGACCTATATTCACAGTAATTTGTGGAAACACAGCACAAAAATAGATACAAAGGGAGCGTGTAATATACATGCTTCGAAAGCATGGGATGGACTACCGTCAGGCAGTGCATCTCACATGAAGGAGTGTGCCTCTTCCTGAGGGTTCTGAAGAACGCTTACTCTGAAACCTGCAGGAGCACAAACATGAAAGGGGGCGTTCTTCTGGATCTCTCTCCTGCTAGGAGGCAGAAGTCCAAAATTCAATCTGACCTTCTGGAACTTCTCCTTGGGTACATGATACAAATTCATCCCCTTCTCTGTCTCTGAAGCTCAAAGAGAGGGGGAGGTGTGCACATTGGATAAAATGAATGATAGACCTTGTCTCTTCAAGAGACTTGGTTCTTCTCCCTCATCCCAGACATTATCCATACCAATGTTTTTGATATAAAGAAGGATGGTTTTAATATATGCAGTAAGTATAAGTGAAAATCTGCACAATGGAAATATAGAGGGAGGGAAGAGTGTAATGCAAAGCGTTCTACAGTTCAGTGTTTGTGTGATAAGAGCCAGGAGTTTATTTTAGTTACTGCATATACGTGTATAAGTTGATCTCATGGATAAGTCGAGGGCAACCAAAAATCATGGAAGTTCTATGGCAAATTTTGACAGATTTTGCTGTGAGGGTAAAACTTAGGGGTATATGCAATAAATGAATAAATAATTTGAATTAGATAATTTTGTTTTATTTTTATCTGACACCAGATCTTGAAAAATGACCTACCAGTACTTGTTAGCTAAGAACTGTTTAAAGTGATTCTAAATGTCTTCTGGAAATCCTTCAGAGTCTGATTCTTTATCAGTGACTTCAAATCTTCTCCAGTGGGCAGAAGATTAGTTGATATACAAGACTAGATCTCCCCTCTCTCCACTTTACCTGCTGAAAGATTTTTCAAAGTGCTGCCAGGAATGGGCAGGAGAATATGAGGTACAAGTCACATGATGGGCAGAGCAAGGCCCTAGACTTCTGATAGAGCAAGACAGGCTGCAGAACAGACCTGTAACACACACACCCCACATGCTGCTTTTTGAGTACAGCTTTGCCCTATACTGCCAAGAAAGACTACTCCAAACTGGTCTTTGGGGGAGGCTACAAATGAGAGCTGCTGAACATGACCAAAGGGCCTTGCATTGCCAGAGTTGGTAAGGCTCCTCAGCTTCAAACAGGAGCTGCTTGGATGGGAGTGGGCTGAGAAGCAGGTGGAAGGTAACAGGACATTACCTGCAAAAGGGGGGGGGAACTGTTTACTTGCTAGTGAGAAGGCTGGCTTAGCACCTTTTGCTTAGTGTAGGTACTACGCACAGTAGACAAAGCAGGGAGGCAGAATGAGACTTCTATTCCAGTACCCCATCATTTACCATATTAACCGGTTCATATTATTCAACTTCAGATTTTCGCATTAATTTTTCAATGTATACAAGAGTATATATGGTATTTATTTTTCACATTTTTATACCACTCTTCCTCCAAGGAGCTCAGGTTAGTGTACATAGGTCCTCACAACAACCCTGTGAGGCTAAGAGATAATGACTGACCCATGGTCCTTCAGGAAGCATTGTGGGACTTGAATCTGGATCTTCCAAACCACTGTATGCCATCTAATCCTGGTTCTCCTAAGGTTGAATAATAATGTTGAATAACATTATTTTCTTGATGAATCTGTCTTTCCTTATGTCTTCGCTTTTAATTTAAACAAAAAGGTATTCTCATTTTATATGTTGTGTTAAACTGCAATCTTGTTGAACTGAAGTGTTGTATTTTTCTGTTCTATCTTGGTGCGTACTCTTGTATCGTATGCCCGTGTGTGTGTTGCTTTAGAGGGTTTCCTAGCATATCTGCCAGTTTGGCTGCCTTTTGTAAATGAATGACTCTGGAGGTGGGGGGAAGTGCTTGCTGCCTTCCCTGGAATGTCCCCCCACACCCTGAAGAGTGGTAACCCAGTCCTCTCAGCTGTAGTTCACTTACCTCAAACAATTGATAATGTCATGGCACAATGTACACTGTTAGTGCTGCCTGCCTTGGTCTTTCTGGCATCTTGGATGGACCTGAAGGTAATGTTATGATACTGCTTTCTGTTCTTGCAACCTATGGTCTTGTCCTGAGATTGGCCTGCAGTGCATGATAGCTTAGAGAAATGATTAATTGTATGCTGGGTTCCCAAGTTATGGACATCTGAGTTGTGGATGGCTGCATTGTTGCTTTTGCAAAGTCCATCTGTTGTGGTGCTTTTGTGTAGGTGCAGTAATGCTATGCTGCAATGCTATGCTATTTCAACCTACATATGTTCCAACTACTGGACAGATTTATGAGATGGAACCAGTATTGTCACACTTGGTGACAGTGTAAATCAGTGTTT
The DNA here is from genome assembly GCA_029204185.1 of Lerista edwardsae. Taxonomy (NCBI): domain Eukaryota; kingdom Metazoa; phylum Chordata; class Lepidosauria; order Squamata; family Scincidae; genus Lerista; species Lerista edwardsae. Next base: position 2,192,842 of record JAJKFI010000120.1, read on the forward strand.
CTCAACATTTTCCTCCTGCCATACCACTTTTCATAGTCCACCTATTAGAAATACCAGTGGACGTAACTGGCAATGACGTCATCGCCAAGTACTTCCAGATTGGGCAGCCAGACATGATGCAACACACACCAGTCTCATGGCGAATGTCAGGGCTTTTTCGAGTGTGCGTAAAGCACATGCCGGAGGTCTGCCTGCTGAGCCTCCTACCACTGCTTGTCACTTTGTGTTGCTGGAATTGTTACCAGGATGTGGGGGTCTAGTGTCCTGCATGTACCACTGAATGCTACCTCAAGTACCACTAGTCGTATGTGTGCCATTGATTGAGAAATATTGGTGCAAATGTAAGTAGTTCTGCTGCTTTGTAGCTTTGACTGTCAACCCAAAGTTTTAAGTAGGGAGTTCAGAGAATTTCAACAGTGTTCAGTCTTTTTGGCCATGGCAAAGAAACAGCTTATACAGTGTGTGTGGAGTATGGGTAGACCTGCTACAACCTTTTTCTATGTGGGGGTCCAAAAAGAATTCACTCTACAAGGAAATGTGCTGATCAAGAGGCTTAATATTTTGACAGAGAGGTACAGAAAATGCTTGTCCTGAATATTTTGATGCCAGTAATACTTAGTGCATCCTAAAGAGTATAATAATAGAGATAACTCCTGATGCTGACCATCTTGCATTAGCTATACATATATTTAAAAATATATATACTTTTTACTATTAATTTACTGTTGATAGGAAACTCAGTAACTCCTTTTCATTTCAGGTTACGAGGACTATAGTTATGGATATGGATACGGTCAGGATAACTCTGGCAATTATGGGTATGGTATGGCCTCTTCAAACTCTTGGGAAATGCCTAATTCAGATACAGACATGAACCTTAACGCATCCACTGGCACCAGTGCTGATGGTGTAATAGCAAAATTTAACCAGCGCTTAGATATGGTGCCTCATCTAGAAACTGACACGATGCAAGGAGGACATTATGGCTCAGGTGGAGACAGGTGAGTGTAGAGATAAAGGTGAAAAGGTTCAGTAATAGTCATAGTACAGGCTAGTTTTTGTTTCTGAAGAGTATGTGCTGATCAAATAAAAGCTGTTTCCTTTATTCTCTAACTAATAGCATTGCTGTATGCTTTTTTTCTACATTCTTGCTTACAAAGAGAACAGTTGGATAGAATAGAATTGGCAAAGTTGTACTGCTTTCCCTCTTCTGCTTTAGTTTAAAACTAAAGTGGTTGCATGTGTTTTTGAGCAAGGAAAGCTTGTTAATACTCTACCTGATAATGTGAATTGTATAATGTAATGCTCAGAAGTAAGCTTGGACTTTAGTAACTTTGTATGACTTATAAAAAATAGTAATCTGGATCAGTGAGTGCACTTCCTTCAGATCTCTTTGAAATTAATGAGGCTTGTGTGTCTAGTTGACTAGAAAACATTAATTTCTCTAGATCTTGCTCCAGCTAGAAACTGAAGATGAGTAAAGTGGAAGATTTTGCAGGGTTTTTTCCTCTGGCTTACTAGTGTGTGTTTTTGTGTATTTTGTTCCAAATAGTCAGTCAGTCATTAAGTAACTCAAGTTATCCATTTGTAAGGAATTACACGTTTATGTTGTTGAAGTAACTAGTCCTTTTTTGCTGTGGAGCTGAATATATGGCAGTTGATATAGCAGAAATATTGCAGAGATAATTGCCTCACTCTTAAATGTGAAGTTTGACAGCAATAAAAGGGGTTTAGACAATTGTCATACTGCAGTTTAGAATGGCTATATTTCAGGTTTTATAGATTTATTATAACAAATCTGTTTTGTACATACATTCCTAGAGGCCAGGTAAAGATCAGTTAGGTCTATGTGTTGTTTTTGCTTGGACACATATTTCATCTAAATCAAAGAGCCACTATATTAAAACGTGTTCTGCTGAATTTCCCACAGTTTAGTGGACAAATACATAGTACTTTAACTACAATGCCTGAATTACATATTACCTTCTGTATTACTTTCTTGAGGTGGAGCTGCTCAGTTCTTAAAGTAGCTTTAAAAGCTAACAATATCATGGAGCATTTTACTATTAAAAACCCCCACTCCCTTTTCAATTAAGTTGCGAGTAAATATTATAACATGTCTATTAAATGAAGTAATTATCTTTCTAGATAGATATATTTAGTCAGTTATGGAAATGCTTTTGGGATTACTTTTATGTTGAACATACCAGGCATCTCAAGAAAATGTGCACACACTTTATAGTGTCGAATTTAGTATGCTATAATTTCCACACATTCTGTGTATGGTGTACACAGAAGTAGTTGCTTGGCCCAGTTAATTACTGAATTGGACCAATTGTTCAAAATGTTCCTGAGTGGCAGCTATACACTGCTGACATAGTTGAGTAAGAGATCTGCAGACCTCCACCAGCATGTTGGGATGGTTCCACACAACTCTTCACTTGCTTCCCTGGATGTTTTCTTCCATGAAGTGTGTATGAATTAAAATTAAAATTTGTGTACATGTTTTGAGACATCCTATAGATAAATATTTGGTAGTGTACTCTTTCTTTGCACTCATTTAAACAGCATCTCTTGCCTTGTGAAAGAGAATTGTTTCAGGCAGTTGTGCCACACTCTACTAAGTATATTTGCTTTTAGAATTCAGTCCTTATGAGCGGGAAGAGTTTAAATGATGCTTAAAGCTGTTCTGGAAAAACAGCATCTGCTGCCCAAGTTAGCATGACACTTTCTGGTCTAAACTAAAAGTTAGCTTTTAAAGTCTCCTCCTCAGCCATTGTTTCCTTTCCATGTCCTTGCTTTCAGATCCTTGATACAAAGCATGACTGTTGCTTTGTGCACTTGTGTCCCAGTGCTGGTTTATTACATACAGCATGACTTTGTTTTACTCTATTATGACAGTCAAAACAACAAGCTCACCACTCAGAATTAGTGTGGACTATGGCTTTAAACTCTGTCATAGCTGCCACATGCTAACTGCAGGCCACTTATATTTGACAATGTATAGCATTTAAATTTAACATTTCTCTGCAGCCTTTGGAACAGTATCTTTGAAATTGCGCTGGTTCAAAGCTGGCATTTATAAAAGTAACATCAACTTGTTTATCCAAGCCATTCATTAAGGTAGGCTTTAGTGGTGACATTTTTAGGCCTTCTTGCATGCCTTTCCTGCACAGAGATAATCACAGGCAAAATGTCATGTGTGAAATGTCCCTTAATGTATATTTAAGCATCTCTTTAGTTTTTTTTATACTCTAATTTGGAAAAGCTACATAAGTGGTGGGAACTGACACTGTAAACGTGTACCGATAACTTCAGCTGTCTAGTAAACTAAACACCTGAAGGGACTGGGGTGGGTGCGTGTATGTGAGGGAGAGAGAAAGACCAAGACCCAGTGATGGGTAAACCTAGTTTTGTCACTCTCCAAAACAAAAAACATATCTGTCAGTCTAATTTGAGAACTATGCTCTTTCTGTGATCGACAGAGGTTAAAACAGAATTCTTTCTCCAAGTAGCTTTTATGCTGGTGCTCCTCCCTGTTCTCCTCTCCTCTGTTGTATTGTGCAAGGGAAAAAACTCTCACATTGAGTTAAAACTCAGCTGAGCTTTTGTTTTGACTTATCTGAATACGTATGCATGTGTGCATTTGTTTTAATGTACTTTTTAGTGCCGTTTATTGGCAGACTTCATGTGGTGCTTTATATGCTACTGACTAGATTCCTTGCTTGCTGTGCAACTCTTGCAGGTATGATACATACGAGTCCTATGACTCAAGGTCTTCACTGAACGACCGTGATCTTTACAGATCCGGCTATGATTACAGTGAAGCTGAACATGAGACCGACAATGCTTATGAAGGCCACTATGACAGCTCTTATGGGAACCGCAGGGACCAGTACCACAACAGAGCACGTGACAACTTTGGCCACCGGGGTCAGAACTGGGCCAGAGACGGGCGAAATAACAGACCCATGGCATCTGCATATTCTGGGCGCATGGGCGGACAATGGAATGACCCGCCAGCACCAATGGGAGGACGAGGCCATGGCCCCAATAGGCCCCCATCCCTTTTCTCCCACAAACTATTCCCTGAATACAACATGTTTCAGGGAATGCGAGGTTTCTCTGGCAACATGCGCTTTGGAGGAGGAGGCATGAAACAACGAATGAGGAGAAACTGGAAAATGTGGGACGCAGATTTTAAAGTAAGTATCTATGCAAACTTCTCCCACCTGTTTTCTGGCCCATTTTAAAGGGCACTGCCCTGCAAGAGAGAATGCCTAGAACTGAGTGCAAAGGAGTCTGCTTTGTAACTTAAATGGCATTATATAGTATAAAGCACATCTTCCTTCTCAGTCTGAACGATTTACTTGGCATGTGTATTTTTTAACTTTTCTAGGAAAATGCATATGCAGCCTTAGTACCTACGTATTTGATCGCTGGATTTTAGTTATATCTGGTTTTGAGTGAAAAGCATTGTATGAAGAACTCTGTGGAACTCTGTGGAACTCTTTGCCACAGGAGGTGGTGATGACATCTGGTCTTGATACCTTTAAGAGGGGATTGGATGGATTTCTGGAGGAAAGGTCCATCGTGGGCTATAGGCAATGATGGATTGTGCAACCTCCTTACAAAGGTGGTGGGCCACTGGTACCGGGTGCAAGGGAGTGGCAACAGGATGCAAGCATCTTGTTGTCTCGTGCCTCCCTGGGGCACCTGGTGGGCCTCTGTGAGATACAGGAAGCTGGACTAGATGGGCCTTTGGCCTGATCCAGCAGGGCTCTTCTTATGTTCTTATGAAGCAGGCCAAGTCTTAAGAGAGTGAATCTGTGGCTGTTGAAGAAAACTTAGTTGAGTGTTGAGAAGTTAATGTAATTGAATTATTGAACTTATTGGTTATAAGGACACTTTTGAACTGGTCAGTTGGATAAAAATAGACTTATTTTTTTGATCCATAGAGAAAAAGAATAAAGAATGAGCCAACTGCTAATAAGCGAAAACAGGCTGACAGTTCTGATGAGCCTGACAGCAAGACAGCAAAAACGGATGGCTCTGACAATTCAGACTCTGATAATGGTAAGAACATGTCATAGACTACAGGTTTGAGATAAAATCTTCCAGTAACTGGTATGATTTCTGTTCACTGAATCTTCAGATCGTCAATGTTAAAACAATATTTTAAAACAATTTTTATATATTTCCCACCATTAAAATTATCATTATACAAGTCACTATAAAGTTTAAGATAGAAACGGTCGAATTCTTAGTTACTGATATGCTGCTCTTTTCAGAAGAGGGACTTGAAGGAGAAGCTGTTGAGAAGGGTTCTAAAACTGTAAGTCTATATTCTTAATATTAAGATACACGGTTCCATTGATTGTGTTTTTAATCCCAAGAACAAGGATTAGAAAAGATGCTGTCTGCCATGCTAATCTTCCAACATGAGTTCTTATTAAGGTGGTAATCTTGTACATAGTGTGTTGAAATTTGCATGAAAAGTTGTATATAACAAATAAATGAAGTAGGACTGCATTCCTTCTGTTTGGTAAAAAAAAACAAACGGTAGAGTGTGATTGAGGGCATAATCCTAAACACTGTTAGGCTAGCGCAGCCCCCCCGCACTGGCTTTGGAGTGTCACAAACACATCATAAGGCACTTCTGCGCCACTCAACTACAGGCTAGGCCAGCGTGAGTATGCGAGCCTGCCTGCCCAGGAGCAGCCCTCAGTTAAGGCTGGCGGAGTTCAGCCAGTGCAAGGCTCCAGAGAGGATGGGGTGAGGCAGATTGGGGCAGTGGAAGAGCAGAGGGCAGGCAAATCTGTGGGCAGGCAAAGCTTGGGGAGGGTGGTGGTGCGTAGATCTGGCACTTAGACCGGATACTAATCCCTGTCCCCAGACCAGTCGGCCCCAATCCAGGCCATTTAGATTTGCACCAGCTGTTTCATTGGCACAGATCTGAGCAGCCTCATAAGGATGGCTTGGGCTTACCCTGGGATAAGGGTGAAATATCCCCTTACCCCCAAGGTGACCTACAGCTGTTGCCTAACTTGTGTTGGATACAGCCCAGGCTAGCCAGCCTGCCTGCTCCAGTGCTGGTTAGGATTGAACTGGTTAGGATATAGGATGTTTAGTCAATAGGGCAAGCCCTAGACTCGGGTGCCTGAGATGGCTATGGGCACACTGTATGAGTGCATCTCCCCTCTACTAAAAAGTAAACTACTGATTTATCTCCTTTAATGGAATTTGAAATGCAGTTCTTGAAGAAACTGACATGCAGTGCTTCATGGCAGATGCTCTGAGGTATTCTTATTGGTGTGACAACTACTGTGGATTTTCTAGTTGTTTCAACAGATTTAAGGTGTGCATCCACAAAATAAAGGGGTAGTCATGCTAATCTGTATCAGCAAAATCAAAGAGTCCTATGGCATCTTAAATGCTAACAAACATTTCAGCAAAAATGTTTCTGGACAATTCATAATACATTTATTTTGAAATAACTGTTAATATTCAGTATTATACAGCAATATCTCCAATATAGATAATGTTTAGCTAGTGTGCTCTTTATCCTCCATTGATTGACACCTGTTGCAGCCAATGAGAGTTTTACCTGGGGAACTAGGCACCAGTTTCCTTTAATGACATCTCCAGTAACATAGACAGTGCTTGACTTTTCAGGAGTGGATCCCCATATTATTACTGAGAGTAATACAGAGATTACTATACAGCTTTTCAACAAAAAGTAGTTCCCAAACAGTTAACGTAGTTTAATTGGGGAGGGGGGGTTAGTGTAGCTGGTACTAGACCTTGAAAAACTAAAACTTGGAATTCTTGACCGTAAAAGAATTAATTTTAAGGAAAGAGCCTGGATAGCTGTGTTTGACATCAGAATTTTTAAACATTTTAATTTTTTTATTGGAAGGAAACAATAAATATACATTGGAACAAAATAACACAAGGACCAGTGGCAGAAAATAATAATAATATATGAAAATCAATTCCAGCACTCTGTATACCATACATTAGTGGTCCTCAAGCTTTTTATCACTGGGACCCACTTTTTAGAATGTCAGGGACCCACTGGAAGTGATGTCATGGCTGGAAGTGACATTATCTAGCAGGAAGTATTTTCCTGAGAATGCAGCATGCACTGAAATTGCTTCATTTTCCCAAATAGGTGAGCTATATATAATTATTTAACAATAAAGTAAAACAAAAATTAAATAAGGGGAGATGAGATGAGGAAGCCATCCCTGCTCCACTCAGCAAATTCTCTCGGTAGCCTGCCTGCAATAACCTGAACCCCCCCCCCCCAAAAAAAATCAGTAAGATGTTCAGCCCTATCAAGTTTCCAGCTCTTCTTAAGAACTCTTCTTATAAGGACTCATATTTTATATTTAAAATAGTTCAGTGTGATTTAGAACAAAATCAGTTTTAAATCCAACATTTTTTGGAGGGGCTGGATTGAGATTCAAATAGTTTGCCGGAGGACAAATGCCAGAGGACAAGCCTGAAAAAACTATGCGACCCTCCCTGTCCTTAGCACTTAACATAGGCTTCCTGGGGATTAGATGCCTTACTGTACAAATGGATTTCTGTTTTATAATGGTCATATAATGAATGCAAACATACTTGACCTTTAGATTTTCACTCTTGCATTCTTACTTTCCTATAAATAGTGGAGCCCACTTCCCCCCTCTTGGGGGAAGAAAAACATGTTGGAAAAACAATGTACATGTGCCTGTGGAAAAGAGAGGTCATCCTAAAATCTGGGATGGGTTGAAATCTGAGCATCTTCTCTTTAAAGCATTAAAACTCCAGAGTGATAAGGAGAGTAAATGACAAAAAAAATGTTTTGCCTTACCAGGTCAAACCTCTGGTTTTATCTTTTTTACTGTACAATTGGGGTGTGTGTGTCTTCTGGAGCATTTGTTGAGCTCAATGTTCCTTGGATCTGGTGGCCTTGCATTCCCCTTCACCTGACTTTCAATAGAAGCCAAAGCACTTTTGTTTACTTGAGAATAAATTCAAACGTGTTTTTCTATACAGCTCAGTATATTTGCAGGCTTAGAGAAAGGTACTTTTTTTTCAAATGTTTTTGGGAGCCTGCCCTCATCTGCTCAGGACCATTCTGGTGGCATTGCATTCCTTTCGGCATGCCTTTTGCAATAGACCAAGGTACATTTGCCTACTCATGAGTGAATGCAGTGTAGCTCAGTTTCACTTTCACTAGGACTCAGTGCATTTGCCATGTCAGATTTAGCTTCATGACCCACAGTTTGAGAAACCATGCTTCATAACTAATGAATACACTGTACATACAAATCTCAGAAAGGCATCCAAATATTGTATACAGAAATCTCAGTAATTTTTCTCTGTAAGCCATTTGTTCAAATGTTGATAGAAAAAAGTCCTCAGTCTATTCGTAGTAGTGAAGGGAGGCTCATCCTTCCAGTGTTTTAATACAAGTCTTTTAGCTACGGGCACTGAGAATACATTTTTGCTGCCAACTTCCACGAAACAGGTAAATAATTCAAAAGGACATGGGCATCAGCAAATATCAATGATTATATTAATGTTACACTACAACAGTTAAGAACTTACCAAGAAAATTATATCCTGGAACATCACCACATCATGTTGTGTGTTGCATTCACTGAATTACAATGCTAGCACTTAGATTCTTTAATCAACCCATTGCTATAAAGATTTTATGGGGACCAGTAAACCCTGAAAAAAAGTTTTGTAGAACTAATTGTAGATTAAGAGTGCAATCCTAACCTGGCATTTTATTCTTTTTTGAAACCAAAATTTTAAGTGCCTGTCTGTAACAGGCTCTTCTTATTGATAAGTAAGGCTTTCAACAAGAGATGGACTTATTGATAAGTAAAAAAGGGGGATGATTGAGTACTATATTGGTGTATTTAGCAAACAGCAATTTTATGTTACCTTTATGAGGAGTCACCATTTGTATAAGGCCCAGATCACCTTAGTAGCTTGGTAGAAATTTCCACATAGGTGTCTGTGACTTCTATTCTAATGTAGATTTATGTTTCAGTTGCTTTAATTGCATTTTAGGAGGGAGAGGGAGAAGGTGTTGAAGATGAGGAAAGGAAAGGAGACTCTGAAAAAGGCAAGTCAAAATGTGCATGTTTATGGGGGCTCTTAATGAGGACCTGACTTCATCATGGGTAGAATTCTCCAGTAGGTGTCCATAAAAGGCTCTTCTGTGTAAGAGGACAAATGCCAAGTATCTATCATGTGTGTGTTTATTTTTAAAAACTTTTATTTAACTAGTAAAAAAGAGAATCTAAATCATACATAACTACTTCGTAAGACACAGCAAGAGCAAAGCAGTATATCCTACTAACATATAGGTTTCTACTACCAAATCAAAATGTCAAAATCAACAAAATCCCCAACAACCCTTACATTATCCAGTTAATTCTTCTTATTGCAGTTATTTAATCTATTTCCATTGATTCTATTCATCAGATCCTCATATCAGGTCATTCTTCTCTCTCATATGCAAGAAGTCGATGAGTGGTTTCCACTTATTCATGAAAATATTTACTGACTTCTCTTTAAGGGCACAATCCTAACCTGGAGTTAGGCCTGGCACAGTTAGGCCAGCAAAGTTTGGCCTGCACAAGGAACATTGTAAAGTGAGTTTGGACCATTCTTGGAGTCAGAGAGGCCAGCGCACAGATGTACACCATCCTCCCTGACTCCAAGAGTGGTCCAAACATGCTTTACAGTGGCTCTTGTGTGGGCCAAACTTTGCTGGCCTAACTGTGCCGGTCTAACTCCAGGTTAGGATTGTGTCCTAAGAAAAATTGTAAATTTATCCATTTCTGCGAAGTCAAAAATGTTTATCCACCATTTGTCAACCTTGTGTGAGAAGATACTGAGAAGTCTTTCCTAAGAGGGCGTTCTCCTGGAATATTCAACTAGTTTGGTTTTTAGTTATGATAAATTTAAGTGCAGGTGTGCCCTGGTATCTGTGGGGGTTCCGTTCCAGACCCCCCCCCCTAAAAAAAAACCTAATCTGTGGACACTGAGGATGCCCTTTAAGGGTGTAGAGAAAGTAAAGGAAAACGCCAGCTGTCCCTACTTCCGCTCAACTAAACTGCTACTTTTTTAGGGCTCCAGGCAGCCTTCTGAGCTGCCCTCAACCTCTTCCTGGTCACTGAGGTTCCCTGCTTCCTCCAAGGTCTCTCCAGAACGCTTTGCTATGCATTCTCTTCCAGGTTGTGATGCATTCTGGGGCAACACTGGGGGAAAGAGGAGCCTTGACATGACCAGGAAGAGGCTGTTTTGCTGTGCAGAGGTAGGGATGGCTATTTCTGCCGTTTCTTTCTTTCTGCCTTTACTCTCCCTATCTTTTTAAAGGGTGTCCCCGGGATCCACGGATACTGGAGCCTGCCTGTATGGAGTTCATGATCTGTTGAAATACAGTGGCCTGCATAATCCATGGATTCAGCACCTGCAGATATGGGCCTCAAAACGACTCTTAAAAGAAAAAACACACACAAAAACCGAACTTCTGGATTTCTGGCAAAACCAGAAGTGACATTTTTAATGCCGCAGGGCTTCCCCAGCCCTCAGAATGCCTTTTTAAAGGCATATAAATGTCACTTCTGGTTTTGCCTAAAAACCAGTTTTTTTTCTTTTAAGAATCATTTCACCCACACTGGCTGTGGGTGGACACGTGCAGCCTCTGTGGAGCTCAGAACAACCTCTGGACCCAACCAGATTTGGAGGGTGGAGGTGTTCCCAAAAACCACAGATGTCAACATCCACAGTTTTCTTTATCTAGGGGGTTCCTAGAACGGAAACCCCCATCCCCAGGATAACTAGGGCCTGCCTGTATATTGGCAAGTTAGTATCCATAATGAATTCCCTGAACCATCTTTATTCTTTCTCTGTGAAGGTGAGCAATAGCTGTTTTGGACTGGCACTTTCCATTTGTCATTTTAAAAAGTGCTTATGGGTGGAAGCACACCTCTTCAGCGTGCATTCCTGTGAACATGTGGTCTGAACCTTGGATCTTTCTTAGGACTGGAATACTCTGAAGATGATTATGCTCTGTGCTACTATGCTATAACAAAAGGCTTGGTACAGTATGGTTAAGTCCAAAGTGCTTTTAAACTGTAACAGATTTTTGCCTTTCATATGATAAAGATACAGTCCTCCTTGTTGTACGATTATTTTCCATTTGTCTGTGGAGGAAATTAAACTTCCTTCTTGAATAGCTCACAATTCATTGACCAACATACATTATATTTCTCTTAAAATTGTGATGATTTTTAGATAGAAGTTATAGTTCCAGGTCTATCTAATCTCAAGGAAGCTGTCTGTAAATTGTGGTATGTTTAGGGATGAATGAGTAGGATCCTAGTCTCATCTAGGACAACTAATTTGCGTGTAAAGTCCATTATAAGCATTGTAAAAATATTGATTTTATTGCATGTAGGAGCTCTGACAATTCAAGAGGAAATCAGTCAAATCAAGCGCAAATTACAAGCTGGTAAGAAAACTCAGGACAAACAGAAAAAGAGATACCGTGATCGGATGGTAGAAAGGTATGTATTTTCCAAAGAATGTAGGTGTGTTAGTGGTTAGAGTATGATCGTAGGATAATAAACTATGCTTCTGTGTTGCACAGTAAACTTCATTTTGACATTTATTTGCCTATAGTATCAATATCAGCTCTTGGCAGGCTGGTATGGGTTGACATTTCGTGTTATACTTTCAAGAGTTTATTTGAGGTATTGCAATTACAAACCATTGGGTGCCCTTTCAATTTTGTGTGTCACTGCCAAGCTCTTTGCTGGCATCCTATGCAGTTTTGGGAATCTACTGCAGGGCTGGAACAGGCAATTGAGTGTTGAAGGGGTGATAGTCCCACTGGTCCACAAACTAGAATTTAGGGATAGCTGATCTACAAAGAATAAACAAATGGGAATGAGACTTAAGTTTTGTGTAATCAGTACACCAAGCAAATAGTCGTTATTTTAAGTGAAGGGTTTTGTGTTAGAATAACCTATATAATCAGTTTAATTACATGAAGTGAAATGGAAGGTCTTGGTGACAGCTCTGCCAAAATAATATACTTCTGTACTGAAGTTCTTTTCCTGTACTTGATTTGCTTTAACAGGATTCAATTTGTATGTTCGTTGTGCAAATACCGCACTTTCTACGAGGATGAGATGACCAATCATTTGGAGAGCAAATTTCACAAGGAGCACTTTAAGTTTGTTGGAACCAAGCTGCCCCAGCAGACAGCTGACTTTCTCGAAGTGAGCCTTTTTCTGTTTTGAACAATTGCCTTCCATTTTCTATGAAGAATTAGCAGATTATTTTACTATGTAGTTTGCCAATTGCAATTGGCAGAGATTGTCAAAGCCTAGCAGTTGGACTTCTCAATAGTTATACTCTGCCCTTGCTTGTGAAAGGTTATGAGGCATGAAAATACATTGTTTGGGAAGGGTGGGGAAAGAGCCACCTATAGTATATTCTGCATTTTTCTCAACACAGCATTTTGCATTTCACGATGTTACATTTTAGTCTTTCTATTATGCAGGAATACGTTGCTAACAAAACAAAAAAGACAGAAGAACGCCGTAAAGCTATTGAAGATATTAATGCAGTTATACAACAGATCTACAAAGACCAAGATCTTACCCAAGGTCTGTATTAGTCTCCCAGTGATGTAAAATTTAGCATATTAAAGATGTCTTAAAATTAATCATGAAGTGAATAAACTTGATGTTCATAGTATTTGCTCTTGTTTCTTGAACACAAGGAACATGTTGAACACAATGGAGCTTATGTCTGAGTTGACATGGATAGGATTGCTCTGTTAGCTGTATGAATATTTAGTGTCCTGTGTTTGTCCTCCTAGGATAGCTGCAGCATTATATTAGTAACCTAATAGACCTTTGATGCAATTGTACGCAAGCAGCCTTTGGTTGTTTTGGAGAGCAGACATTCATATACAACAAGTCCTTGCTGACAGTTGATAGATTCTTGGCAACTTTTAGTTGCAGTAAGAAATGATTTATAATGAAACCAGTTTTACTGTAGGCAGGCTCAGTAACCTGTGTTACATGCTTTACAACAGAGTATAATAAGTATGTGGTCTTTCTTACCTTTCCTCAGATATAGGTATGGAGCATTTTGTAAAGAAAGTGGAAGCTGCTCACTGTGTTGCATGTGATCTCTTCATCCCAATGCAGTATGGAATTATCCAGAAGCATTTGAAGTCCCTAGACCATAACCACAACCGCAGAGTGAGTATACAACTGCTGAATCAAATATTGACAAAAACTATGCATAATTGATTCTTGGCTGAACTTTCTAGCAGAAAGGCAGGTACATGCTAAAACAATAGCTCATATAATTTGCATATTAGTGTTTTAGGGTTTTTTGTGTTATTTTAGAAAAAACATTCTAAACCTAAGTTATATAAGAGGCTGTGGTAGAGTTGCAAGTGGCAGCTCATATTTTCAGCAAGTCAGTTGCAAAGAGCAGCTTGTTCTGTGAACCAACAGTATAAAATTTGTAAACATATCTTTGTCTCAACAATCTGTTTGTTTACATTTGGGCTAAATAACATTTTCCCACTATTACTGATCCTTGCTTGCTTGCTGTTTTTCCCCCCTAAATAATACCTGTGGAGGAGGGGGGAACCTAATTAGAATTAGGGTTATTGCATGTGGAATAATGCAATAGGAAAGGAAGGAAAGAGGGAATTTAACCTTAACTCGCACTGCAGTCGTGACGTATATCTCTCTTGCCTTCTCTCCTCCTCTTCCCCTTTAGCAACTGCTCTTTAGGAATCAAAAAGGCCAGCACAAAATGTGTGATTTGCTCCTTGGCATCTTAAAGCTAAAGGAATGTTTGTGTTGTAAAATGTTATTGGTTTCCATAGGAAGAAGAAATAATGGGTGATACTGTAACACAAGAGAGAGAAATGTGCTGTAAGATAAACATGATGGACCTAAGCCAAGGAGCCATGGGCAGCTTAGCATGCGCCCTCTGCTGTTGTAGACACGTGCCTTTATTTTGCATTTTATCAGAAGGTATCTGGAGTATGGCAGTACAGTGGACCCTTATCTGCTGTTTTACTATTATTTGCCTGTAAACCACTTCGTGTTGAAAAGCAGTATATAAATACTGCTGATTATCACTTGCAGATTTGATTCGGTGTGGGTGGCAGAACAGCCCTGAGAGCCTCACCTGATCTCCTGGAAGCAACCAGAAGTGCATTCTGGTCATGCCCAGAAGGTGTTCTGAGATGTGTGGCGGCTGCACACAGGAGGCGTCTGACAGGAAACCATGCACAGCCTCTGGACACGACCAAAAGTCCTCTGATGCCCCCCACCAGATTTAATTATAGCAGATTATGGTATTTGCGGGGACACCAGGAACAGATCCCTTGCAGATACTGAGAGCCAGCTGTATGTACCCCTTCACTATGAAGAATGAATTTTGCTCTTGGGTACTATTTGGCTATTAAGGCCTATTATTATAAATAATAGGAGGAGGCTATATAAAGTAAGTTAATGAAATAGATTTAATCCAGACTGATTTCTTTACCTTGCTTTTTTAATCTTCCAGGCTATGATGGAACAGTCCAAGAAATCATCATTAGTAGTTGCGAGAAGTATTCTTAACAATAAACTTATCAGCAAGAAATTGGAGCGGTACCTGAAGGTAATCCTGCATAATGTTCTAAGACTATATCATGGATGTAAAACTCAAATTGCTATGTTGACCATGGAAAGACCATTTTTCTTGCAATTTTGACAAGTTTTTTTAAAATACAGTTTTGATGCTCCCTTTTTCCTCTGTTCTCCATAGTTCACCCTTGCATACCCTCTTTTCTATCTATATCACTACCAGTCTGCACATTCCCACTTATTAGTGTCACTGTACCAGCTTGGTTCCCCCTTTCTTCTGTAGCTGTTACTCAGTTTCTGTGGTATTCTTACATTCTCAAACTGTTACATCTCTCTCGCTGACTATGGCCGCAACTTCCTCAGCCGTTCATACACTTGAGGAGCCTCTGAGACAGGTGGACCAAGTAGCATGACATGCAAGTTGCAACAGGCTGAAAAAATAGGCATCGACTCCACCATGTATTTCTAAATCTAGGAAGTGGAGGAGCAATGCAGCTGTAGTGATGCAAACATTCTCTTGTCCAACTATGTGGGAATGCTCTGCAAACAAGGTGTTTGGCATTCCCCCCGAGAACCATAAAAAGAAGATACAGTCAGCCCTTACACCTGGGCAATACTTGTGGAAAATAAGACTCAGTTGCTGTTGGTTATAATCTAATGAGCCTTCATAAATGTTGGTTTTCAGTACCTTTTCAATAGAAAGTTGCTGTCCTTATTCATTGCATGTGTGACTAGTTCTTTTGCTTTCTAGCACCTTAATGAACAATAATTATTTAGCTTAGATAGAGCATATTGAAAAGAATTGATGTGCGGTAATTGACATAATGGGGGTAATTGATTTATGGGGTAAATGCTAAATATGCTTTTGAGCCATGAGGTGATGTTTTTAAAATATGTGCCACATAATAAGAAATGTGTTTGCTTGTTAATGAGAAACACATTCACCTTTTCAGAAAGACTTACTATAGAACATTATGAAGACACTTGTAGGCCTTCATTTTATAGTTATTAGAAATACCCACTGGTATTTGAGGCTTTGTTATTATTTATACTGTTGAAATAGTAGAAACGGAAGTTGTCCTGGGATTTTTAAGACTTCTGAAGGCTCAAAATTAGATTTTTAACAACTGTGCAGCAGCATATGGGTGTGCTGCAAGTGGTCTGCAGTTGTGTCATGGGAGTTTGGAGGAGGGTCATTTGTTAGTAGGGCCACTGGGAAATGTGAGCTTCTGCCAGCAGCATGGTATGCCTTGACACCTTTAATGCCTTGTCAGTGTGCTGGCAGATGGAAAAGGTTGAAAATCGTTGCTCTATAGCTTAATGCAGGGGTCTCCCAACGTTCTGGCATGAGGGCCACATCGTATATCAGGGCATTTAAATGATGACCGTGGTAGCCATGGGGGGCTCTGAAACAGAACCCCAGTGGATACCACTGAATTTATCCCCCCCTCAGCCAGTTGCTGTGAGCCAGCCCCAACACCTGCCAAGAGGTGGATAAGTATCTTCTGAAGAGCCAATTCAGCCCTCAGGCCGGGGTTTGGAGACCCCTGGCTTAAAGCAGCAGGCATCAAACCCTGGCCTGTGGGCCAGATCTGGCACCAGTTCTGACCCCTTCCCCACTTGAATTGAGCTTACTGTTCTGTTGGGGAGCCTGCTATCTCCTTTCCAATCTCTCAGTGGAACAGTAGTTCGTGCTACTCAGCCACTTCTGTATTCTGCTGCCCCAGCAGGCTCTGTGCCCGGATTTCCGGGCAGACACAGCTAGGCGGCGCAAACTTTGGCGTTGATTAGCAATGGAGATAGCAGTATCCCTGCCAGAGAATGATAAACTCCAGTTGCACTGGGGGAGGGGGGTTCTTTCCTGTTTGAAGATGGTTGGCTGAAAGCAAGCAATGAACATATCTTGATGCAATAGTTACGACTTTAACATTTATTTTCTTGTATTGAATCCATATCAGCAGTGTACATACTTCTTCACAACGCGATGAGTTAATCTCTGATAGAAATTTATAACTTGAGGTGTCATGTGATTTTGTCTTGCTTGCAGGGTGAGAATCCTTTCACAGATGATTTTGAAGAGAGAGAGGAGCATGAGGATGGTGAGGCAGGAACAAGTGGGAACATGGAAGAAGGAGCAGGTGAAGGTGAAGGAAGCAAGGCTGAAGAGGAAGGCAAAGGTGGTAGTAATCTGGATGAGGAAAACCTAGTTGTTGAAGGTAGTGCAGAAAACAAAGGTGAAGAAGGCGGAGGAGAAGCAGCAGAACCAATGGAGGAATGGAACTTGAAAGCATCCCAAGAAGCCCTTGCTGCTAAGCAGGAGCAAGAAGAGGAGGAAGAAAGGAGAGGGACTGTACCTTCAGAGGAGATGGAACCCCCTGATGAATGAACTCGGGGAGAAAATTGAAGCATTTTGAGACTTTGCAGTAAACGTTTTGAAACCATAACTGTATTTGTGAAACTACATGGCACGCAGCTTTTGGTTCCTATTGACTACATTTTCATCTAGTTACAGCACTTAAAAGCCTTTATCTGTAAAATGTGTTTGGGAATAGCGTTTTTTTAAACCAAATCTTCATTGTATTAGCTAGGTTTTGTGCAGTACAATTTTTAGATGGCTTTGTACTAGAAAAAAAATCTTTTGAGTAAATACTCAAAACCAAATTGTGTTTAATCTGCTTGTACCATGCTACAATCTTAGGGCAAAAATGTCCTCTAATCTCTTTCCTCCCATTCCCCTTTTTTTGGAATTTTGTATATAGTTGAAAATTGTTTTTGTTCTCTAGCCAGCCTTGTCTGGAAACATCAGAAGCAGAATTCTGGGTTTTAAATTCTGTAAATTGGAGTAACCTCCATGCAACTGTAGCATTCTTCTATTCTTTTTACTTTTCATATACTGCAGAAATACTTGGGATCTGCGCAATAGTTTGCGGTAGTTTTTATTTAAGGGTGAATACCTCAGTGGATGAAGATAACTCTATAATAGGATTATCTATGTGCATTCTTCTGGAAGAAGCAGCAAGGTGATGGGTGTGCAGGAAGCCTCAAACAGAGATAGCTGCAGCCTGGCATACTCTCAAAAGGCAATTCAGCATTGCTTCTTTTGAGTTGTTTGTCTTAACATTGTTTTGGGGGATATAACTTACCCTGCTTGCCTTGGATTGCTGATCTGTAAATGAAGACTGTAGTGGCCCATATGAAGTCTGCTGATGAAGAGTGTAATGGAACCATTAAATATTCCCTTCAATCCAGTTCTTTGGCAGTTGTCTCATTCCAAATCTGGTACAACTCATTTAAGGATGCTCTATTGCTTCACTGGTTTTGATTTTTAAATACAACCCCATGCAATTATGCTGTTCTCTTCCCCCCCAACATAAAGTGCTCACGAAAGCAATAGTGGCAATCCTTATTATTGCTCTTGTTCATGCTCTGTTTATTACCTTGCATTTCTTTTTATACGCGTTCACCCTTCCTACAATGAAAACAATAGAACTGGGAAAGGTTTATGAACACTTAAGACTACCTGCTACATTAGAAAAAGGGTGAATGAAGGAATGATTGCATTGTAGGATGAGGGCCTTGCTGCTACATAGGCTAACTAATGTCTTATGTACCTAGCACTTAGTGATAGATATGGAAGCAATGTAAGCAAAACGCAGAAAGTGGTGTATTGATTCAACAGAAACATGGAATGACCTTTCAGACTATAACCCTTAAAAATATCTAATCACTCAAAAGTCTTATAACAGTAGCTATGTCCCTGATAATAAATGATATGAATGTTGGAAGTACAGAAAAATTCTAGAATTGTCTGTGTATTTGAGTTTCTAGAAAAACAGTTAGCTTTTTGAAGAAAAGGAGAGTTCTGTAGTAACTTTTGAGTAGTACCATGAAGAAATTCAGTCTGAATACCATAATACAGGTTGAGCCTAATTACCTGCTTGATGCAGTCCCCCGGACCTGCATTGAACCAAATCTGGCTCCCACTGAAGCCACTAAGAGCAACCAGAGCTGAGCTCCGGTTATCTCTGGAGGCTCTTCTAAGGTCTACCAAGGCCACACACGCCCACCAAGGCCTTGGTGGATCTTAGACTGGCCGTTCAGGTAAAAAAATGCAGCTTCCTGTTCTGCTGAAAAACCAGAAGTTATATTTTTTATTCTTTATAAGGCACTAACAATTTAACTTCCAGTTTTGCTGGAAAAAAAAAGGAAGTTGCATTTTTGGGGGCCTAAACAGCCATTCTGAGGCCACCAAGGCCACAGGTGGGCTCATGTGGCCTCAGCAGGCCTCAGAAAGCCCTCTGGACTTGACTGAAGGGTGGAGCAAAACCTGCAGGTTTAATTACCTGTGGTTTTTTTCATCCATGAGGGATCCAAGAACAGAACCCTTGCGGATGAAAAATCCCCACCTGTATTTTCAAGTTACAACAGATTTCATGTCCTTAAATAGTCAGTGCTGTCATCTAATAACTTAGGCCTATGTCTGAAAAGATGTAAGTACATGCTAGTGTACTTCAGGATATTAATCTATATTAATGGAAAATATGTTAATTGATAGATGTTAATAGCATATATGTTAATGGTAATCTCAACTTTCCTTACATCAGTTCATACACCAGACAGCTTGTTCAATCTAACATGAGCAGTATTATATATATATTGCTCCTAAAAAACATCCAGTATGCACTTTTCTTTCATTACTGACTCATATATTTGCTTACTTGAAAGTCAGTTTGGCTGAGGACCATAGAACGTACTTCTGAGTAAGTCAGTTAGGATTACAAACTTGGAGTGAAAGGATACATTGCAAGACAAAAGCATGTTTACCTCATGTTCTACTGCAGGGTAGGTGAGGGTATGTGCCTGGGATAACTGTCAAGCAGGAATAAAGCCCCATGGGGGCTGAATCGGCCCAGTAGCTGCTCTTTTCTCTATAGCCTCTCTCCTTGCAAAGCTGGGCTTTATTTCTGGTTTCAGAGCACAGGTGGTTTTGAGGATGTGTGAGACAGAGTGAAACAGCCTTGAGGAAATGATTGTAAGGAAAAATGGATGAGTTTGGAAAAGATTAAACTACTCCCTTGATTATCCTCATCTGCAAATGCCTCTCCAACCCTGCAATCACATTACATTGGCACAAAGAGGTTTAACTTGTATTTGCCAGGATACCAAAATTCTGTCTGCTAACCCTTAACATTTGAAAGTCTTCTTTTTCATGTTTACTTGGAAATGAGCCTTAATGAGGTTAGTGGAACATAGTGCCAAGTTACATGGGGTTTCAGTTGTAATAGTATATACACTTACAAGTAGCACTTTCTGAATTCTGTGATGCTTACTTCTGAGTAATCACGCACAAGTATTAGCTCGAGTACTTCTGCAACATACTTGCAACTTTAAAAGTGTCATAAGTATAGTGCTTTAATGCTGAATGTTAGTGACCCTCCTCTGGAACTGGGTTTCCAAACATGATATTTTCTATTTCTGGACTTGTAACTTCCACAATTGAGAGTGGAGACAGAAGGAAAACTGCCTTTACCACTGTAGGCAACAGTAGAACCACTATGGATAGCAACCTCTAAAGCAGTAAGTATGGAAGCACACCACTCTCACCCCTTCTTGCTACTCTGTTTCTGTGTACCTCTAGAGTGTGAGTAGATTTTATAATCCAGACTCAAAAGGTTTCTGTACTTTGAAAAGGGACAGAGAATGAAAAATGAGGTGCAGCCTTTCCTGCCAAATCTAGGACAGCATTTCGCCACTGGTGGTACGTGAGGTGGTGTTTGGTGGTATGCATGGCACTCCTGCAGACCAACTGCCTGGCAGCATGACCACAATGTGATAAACAGCAGTAGGAGTCACAGCAGGCAGAAGGCCAGAATGCAGTTTTTGCATGCTTGAAAATGCCTTCCTGCCTGTCCTGAGCTTCTACCAGTGTTAGTTGCATTGCGTCTGGCCTCCCAACCTAGAAGCAACTGGTGATGGCATTGCTAGTTATTTCCGGTGGTACTTCCAATAGGTGGACATCAGGGACACATCAGGGACAAAGGTTGAGAAACATTGCTCTAGGGGACTGAGGAAGCTACTATGCTCCTATAGAATTTGATGACTAAAATTGATGTAGCTATGCTACAGTGCCTCTTTCTCCTGTCTCCCACCAGAACTAACAGTAGCTTGCTGTGGGTGTGCGTACATTAGAAATTAGATTAGGGAAAGAAGATAGCTGAAAAGAGTTAAATGTTCTACTTCAAGACAATGCTTCCAACCTTTAAAAGCAGCCATATTGGAGCTGTTAGTGAATCAGCACATCTTACAGTGACAAGGGAAATCTGTAATTTAGTATGAACTTAATTGGTAGTTTCTGGGTTGGGACTTCAAGGCTATTAAGCTACAGGTTGTTTGGGTTGTCTAGGGTAGGAATGGACTAGAGGTCCATTTTAGCAGAACGTTCTGCTGCTCCCCAGATTTTTTAGGGATAAGTGTGTGGAGAGAAGCTATGGAGTGGTGGACCTAGATCAAGCTCCTTCAATGTAATGCAACATCCTTTAGTCTCCTTGACACACTTGGTTTCTTTTCATCATACTCTTGTTTTGGTACTCGTTTTACAAGTGAGATGAAGTAAAATGGATCTGTTCTTTTGACAAACGTAGGTTAGGATCTACATTCAAGGTGCAGTCAGGTGTCAGGATAATGCTACAACATCACATCTCTCTGTAGGGGATGAATGCTTTTCCCTGCCTGAACGATGCAGTACATTTTTTTACGAACTTCATAGGTTGTACTTCTGATTCTGTAAAAGTTTCACAGCAAGGGAAATTCCACCACATCACTGTAATAGAGTGGTATGAAAAACTGTACCTCGTGCAATTCTTCTTGTTGTGCAATTCTAAAAATGCAGGACCCTTCTCAGAGTCTAGGCCTGGCAGCCTTTTTAACTTTACCCCTTCAGTGTTTGTTCATGATGTATGTACATGCTTTTTCTGAAAATAATGAATTAGCCTTCTGCTTGAATGTCATAACTATGTTCCTGTATCAAATGTCAATTTTGTACATCAGTTTTAAAAATTGTTGTTCTTTGTCATGCATTATAGTGTTCTGTCTATATATAAAATTGATCTAAATTGAGATGCGATTGCCCAGTGATGTTTCAAAAAGTATGCAGAGCATTTATTAGAACCACAACTTCAGCCATGCCTATTGAAAATCTACTGGAAAGTGGTAGTTGCTTTTACTGAATGGTAACTTCTGTATGTGACCATTGCTCAGTAAATTTTGCTGGAAAACCTGTTCAGTATGCTGGAAAACCTGTTCAGCATCCAGTGATGGCACGCTTTTTGGGCTTGGTGTGTTAAAAATTTGGAACATTCATAAACTCAACTCTGCTGGTATGTTACCCGCATCCCCGAACAAAAGATAAATAATTATTTATACATTGTAATAAAGGTAAAGGTTTCCCCCCGACCGAATGGTCTAGTCGTGACCGACTGTAGGGGGTGGTGCTCATCTCCGTTTCAAAGCCTGTGAGCCGGCGTTTTTGTCCGATCATGGTGGCCAGCATGATTCTACGCCGTAGCGCACGGAACGCCGTTACCTTCCCACCAAAGTGGTTCCTATTTATCTACTTGCATTTTAGGTGCTTTCGAACTGCTAGGTTGGCAGGAGCTGGGACAAGCAACGGGAGCTCACTCCGTCACGCAGTCTCGAACTCCCAACCTTGCGGTCGAAAGCCCAGCGACAGCGGATTAACTCGCTGCGCCACCACGTCCCTTATACATTGTAATACATTACTGCTTTTATTAGACTTTTATGGCCTGTGTGTGTGTGTGTGTGTTAGCTGCATGGGAGCAAAGCAGTTTACAGGCAAATAATAATACAGTTAAAAGGCTTCCTGTCCCAAAAGGGCTCATGTACTCGAAAATGTGATGCGGATAGACAACGCTCAGGCCGAGGAGTGAAGTGAGAAAAGAGTTTTACTCACGCGTGCAGGACCATATGCTCGAAACAGGCAAATGGCCAAGAACAGAGTTACAAAAAGCTTTTTATACATTTCTAGGGGTGCTTGCCCCATAACATTTCTGAGCATGCGTAGCCTTGTATTGGTAAACGTGGTATCAGCTATAGATGCTTGCTAAAGCGTTTTGCACATACTCAAACTATTATCTGTAAACACATATGCTTGTTTATGCCTATTGTCCTTTCTCCTTGTGTGTAGCCCCTTGACCTAGTAGCAGGCTTCCGCCCTTGGCTCATCCCTTATCGCATTGCCTAGCTGGTTGCCATAACAATTGGAAATTCCTGTCTCTTTGCCCTTGGCTCTTCACTCCTCTCTTTTATTTCCAATTATGATTCCAACCAGTAGGTGTCAGCAAAGCAATGCGTATAGGCTTTTTTTCCTTTTTGAAAAGACGCGAAAAGGCTTTTAACAGAGTGGGCGTGCACTGACACAGACATCCCAGCAGTATTATCGCAACTACGGAAAGGATTGTTCCCATTACTAATTTTCGTACCCAAGCAGTTCCTGGCAGCCACGACCACAGGTCCTCCCAGAACGAGCCTGGCTGGTAAGGTGTACCTTTTTCTATTGATTCTTCCATTGCTTTTACAGTTGCTGTAATGTTTGGCCCTTTATCGTCAATCCAGACACAGCATTCGCTATGGATTAACGCACAGACCCCTCCCCCTTTTGCTAAAATGGTGTCCAGCGCCTGACGATTTTCTAGGACGACTTCTCTGATTTGTGAAGTTTCTTGGTTGATGTCTTTTAGGGCTTTGGTGGTTTTCTGAAACATCCTTGTTGTCCAGTTGTTTAATTTGTGTAGGTCCCCATAGTTTAAAGCAGCCCCAGCGAAGGGGAACAACCCTCTAGAGAAAGCTTGTACTCCGCTGTAAACTAGTGGTCCTGCGTCCCTGGCGTTTCTAATGTGTCCCTGAGGCAATGAGGCTCGGTGACTAATAGCTGGAAGAAGCCTCCCCACAGTACATGTCCCTGTCCATCTGGGTGGTATTGCTGAATAAGCTTTCCTACCGCACAACAGCCACGCACCCTTTAGGGGCGTGCTAGTGTCCTCTGGCCAGGTTATTTGTTGAGCTAGGTTATATACCACTGCACTGATCAATAGCCCTTTTCCTTCCCATATCCAGGTCCTATATTTCCCATTCACTTTTCCCTTGAGAAGAGAGGAGCCTGTGTTGTACCCAAAGGTTGACCAGGTTTCGCAACAGGTATTATTCTTTTCAGGGATGGGACACTCTCTGCAGTAAGGCTTTATAGATAGTGTTACGTTACATCTTCCATATGTACCTAGGTAAACTTGATTCTTTAAACCTGTCCCTGTGTGTGTGTGTGTCCAACATACTCCAGCTTGAACTAAAAATCGTGCTCCTAGGCTGTATACTGCATAAGAGGTTTGAGCTTTTCTCACCCACACATCTATTAGCTTTTGGCTGGATTCCCATTCAAGGAAACTAAACGGGTATGCTATCATGGGTATTCCTCCCCCTATTTTGATGGGCAGGTGGCTGCAAACCCAACAGTTTGTGATGTTTAGAAGCTTCTGATACTCCTGTATGCTGGTAAAATAGGAATTGCTTGACCATGGTCCCAAATGTTCCCCGTGTACTGAGTGTGGTGTACCAAATATTAGCAACATTAAACCCATCATCAACAAATTTGCTTTTCTTCCCCCTCCCCCAAACATGATTTTTGGGTGTTCAAAAGTTAAGACAGGCGAGTGTAAAGTTCTTATAATCTCTGGTGAGGTTTCGCAGGGCTTCATTCTTGCATCCAATCTGGCACCAGGGGCTCTCCCACGCATTCCTGATCTCCGGGTGTGTCTGGCTTCCGTGGTTCTTTCTGCGGCTTGCGCGGGTCCCTCTGTCGCCTCAGCCTGATGCGGAGTTTTCCTGCAGGTTCCGCCGTCCACTCGGGCTTTGTCACTGCATCTCTGGTGGATGATGGTTCGGGTGGTCGCACCTTTTTCAAGTTGCTGCAGTGGATCCAACGCTGAACCTGAAAACACTTGACAGCTGTGGGCGTTACGAGCATAACTTGAAAAGGTCCTTTCCACTTGGGGGTCAAGGGGTCATTTTTAAATTTCTTAACCATTACATAGTCTCCTGGCTCTATATCATGTGTTGGGTCTAACAAGGGCAACGGTATTTGTGACACTAAATGCTTCCTGAGGCTTAGTATGGTTTTTCCCCATTCCAATACATCCCTGGGGACCCCCCGTGTGTCTTTAAAAGCTCGCCAAATCGGCGACGGACGTCCAAATACCGATTCGTAAGGGGTTAATTGATGCTTCCCATAGGGGGTGTTTTGAATTTTGAACAAAGCTTGTGGCAACAGCTGTACCCAGTCCAGTCCCGTTTCTAAGCTCATTTTGGTTATGTACTCTTTAATGGTGCGATTCATGCTTTCTACTTTTCCTGAACTCTGGGGGCGCAGTGGGGTGTGACACTTCCACTGTATCCCCAGCGCTTCACAGACATTTTGCACCACCTTTGCTATGAAGTGTGAGCCTTGATCCGAGTTTATGCTGCGCGGTAAACCATAAGCTGGGATGTGTTGTTCTAGTAGCCATTTAACCACCTCCCTGGCTGTTTCTGTGCCGGTGGCTCTAGCTTGAACCCACCCGGTTAGGGTGCAGACGGCTACTAGTAGATACTTGTATCTACCTTCCTGTTTCATTTCAGTGAAATCGATTTGTAAACACTCCAGGGGCTCTATTCCTACTTCAACTGTCCCTACTTGGGCTGGGCGATCTCTTTTTTGATTGACAACTTCGCATGTGGCACATTTGGCTGCTACAGTTCGTGCGTGTGTTGACAAGTTTGGAGCGTAGCACACTCGCTTGATTGCCTCATACATTGTTTCTCCCCCTGCATGGGTAGATTCGTGGTAGGCTTCTACTAGTGGCCTGACGCTTCTGCGGGGTATCAAAAGTCTTTTATCAGGGAGAAGGTATTTCCCATTTTTGAACTTAGCTCTGAGTCCTTTTGCTGTGTCATGGTCTTGATCCTCATACCACCAATCTTCCAGCACTTTGTCTACCTCTGGTAGTAGTGGCAGCTGCGTCACTTCTTCATCTTGGCTTCTGGCAGCATGTTTTGCAGCTTGGTCTGCACGTTGATTCCCTCGCTCTACTTTTCCTTCTCCTTTCTGGTGCCCCCTGCAGTGCATGAAAGCAAGTTCCTTTGGCTTTTGGATGCTGTCCAACAAAGTCTCTATTTCTGCTCGATATTTCAGCGGCTTTCCCTTAGCATCTTGCATTCCACGTTCTTTGTATAGAACGGCATTAGCATGAACAGTACTGTGTACAAAGCGTGAGTCTGAAAAAAGGTTCAATCTTTTCCCTTCGCCCAACTGACAGGCTCTGATAACTGCTACGAGTTCTGCTAATTGTGCTGATGTTCCTACTGGTAAGGATTTTGCCTCGATCACTGAGTGGCTACTAACAATAGCATATCCAGCTTTTCGGATTCCCTCCTCTACCATTGAGGCTCCATCTGTAAACCATTCCTCATCAGGGTTTTTGAGAGGGATGTCTGTTAAGTCTGGTCTGGGTTTCCAGGTTTGCTGCACGGTGACTTTGCAATCATGCCATGGTTTTCCCTCTTCATCTGGTAGGAACGTGGCAGGATTTAGAGTTCCGCACACCTGCAGTTCTACTGAGGGATCTTCTAGAAGGGCCATCTGATACTTTAAAATTCTGCTATTGGTAAGCCAGCCCAGTCCCCCTTCAGCAAGCAGTGGTCTCAAAGAGTGTGGGGTTTTTACAATGATGTGCCCAGCGAAAGTCAATTTCCTGGCATCTTGAAGCAGCAAAGCACATCCAGCTACGGCTCGGAGGCACGGGGGCCATCCTCTTGCCACCCCATCTAAGCGTTTTGACAGGTATGCGCATGGCCGATATTTTCCTCCTAGCCTCTGGGTCAGTACTCCCTTTGCAATGCCTTCCTTTTCTGTAAGGAATAACGTAAAGGGCTTTTTGACATCTGGCAATCCCAGTGCGCTTCCGTGCACCAAACTCTCTTTCAGGGCTTGAAATCCTTCCTTCTGTTCTGCTTTCCACAGGAAAGGTTCTGAGTCCCCCCCTTTGGTGGCTTCGTACAGCGGCTGCGCATGAGTAGCGAAGTCTGGGATCCACAAACGGCAAAATGTGCATAAACCTAAAAACTCACGCAGTGCTCGTCTGCTGGCTGGTTCTGGCGTGTTGCAAATTGTTTGTACTCTTTCAGGGGTTAGTGTCTTTTTCCCTGCTTCTAATGTGAATCCTAAATAGGAAACTTTCTGTTGCACCATTTGTGCTTTTCCTTTTGAGACCTTGTAGCCTGCTTTGTGAAGGTGTTGCAATAGGCTCACAGTCGCTCGTTCACACAGTTCCCTTGTTCGAGCTGTTATCAGGACATCATCTACATACTGGGTCAACGTCACGTCTTCCTCCTTATCCCATTGTTGCAAGTCTTTTGCTAAGGTTTCTGCAAATATCGTGGGGACATGTATGAATCCTTGCGCTAACCGGGTCCAAGCCAGCTGAGTGCGCCTCCCTTCCCATTCCCATGTAAAGGCAAACACGGGTTGGGACTGTTCGTGAACTGGTATGGTGAAGAAGGCGTCTTTCAGGTCCAGCACGGAATACCAGTGATGTTCAGGGTTTAGTTTGCTCAATATCGTGTACGGGTCTTCCACTAGGGGCGTCATGGGTTCTACTCGGGAGTTAACCTCTCTCAAGTCCTGGACAGGACGAAATTCTCCCTTAACTCGCTTCTCAACTGGATACAAAGGTGTGTTCCATGGAGATCTGCATTCTCTCAAGACTCCCCAGTCCAAAAACTTTTTAATGGTTGGCCACAGTCCTTTCCTTTTTTCTTCGGGGATGTGATATTGGCGCTGGGATATCGGGGTAGCTCCTGCTTTTAAAGTGATGACTATGGGAACACAGTTGCGGGCTTTTCCTACACCCCCCTTTTCTGCCCAAACCTCTTCTGGGATTTCGCTTTCCCTCTCCAGCGAAAGCATCATCATCTGCGTTGTCATTGGCTCGGACTGTTCCCACACAGTCTTGTATTTCCAGGCATTTGCCATGGGCAGCTCTATTTCACAAGCCTCTTCATCAGGCACTTCGAGTTTAAACTGCCCTTCCTTGCCGAAAGTTAAACGAGCCTGCAATTTGCACAGAAGATCTCTTCCCATCAGGTTCAATGGGCAGTCTGGGGTCCAGACAAAGGTATGTTTGAAAGTCTTTCCCGCGATTGTGCATTGGTCTAGATCTAGTAGTTTCTGCTTTCCTGACTTCCCTGTAGCTCCAACTACAGTTAAAACTTTCCCCGTTTCTGTCCCAAGTTTCTTGTTTAAGGCTGACACTGTGGCTCCACTATCTACTAGAAAGGGTACAGTCTTTTGCCCCACTTTTATTTCCACCATTGGCTCCGGCGTTTGGTGGGGGCTGGTGGCGGAGCCGGGGCCCCGTCACTGGGCTTCCGCTTGATGCATGACGGTGGTCTTTTTCTCCTCCTCACATTCGGCTTTGAAATGGCCGTACTTTCCACAATTAAAACAGACTCCGCCCCCTCTTCCACGTCCTCTGCCTCTTCCTCTGCCTGCCTGGCCACGTCCTCTCTCACCTTTCCCTCTGCCTCGGCCCTTTTCGTATGGGTCTTCTCCACGAACAATGGCCGCCATCTGCTTGATGTTCTTTTCCTGCCTTTCATCTTCTGTCTCCCGGCTCCCGTAGACTTTTTGCGCTACTTCTACTAACTGGGCTGTGGACATCTCTAGGAAACCTGGCAGCTTTTGAAGTTTTCTTCTTATGTCCTTAAAGGCGTTCTGGACGTACTGTTGATTGATCAGGCGTTGATTAATGACGTCATTTGGATCCACTTCAGTATGCATGGAGTAGGCGGCTTTCAGTCTTTCTAGGTAATCTCCTGGGCTCTCGGTTGACCCCTGGATGACGGCTCCCACTTTGCTGAAGTTCACGACTTTTCTTCCTGCTGCTTGTACCCCCTCTATGAAAAGGGTGCGATAGTTCACTAGCAGGGTCTGCTGATCTGCGTTGTTGAAGTCCCAGTTTGGATCTTGCAGGGGAGCTTGCCACCTCTGGGTGTCGTTCCGTCTGGTCACCCCCGCCTCCATGGCCGTCTGGATTTTCTGCCTATCTCCGCTCTGGAATAGGGCATTCATCAGCGTCTGAATGTCTGCCCAAGTGGGTTGGTGGGTCACCATGATGGATTGCAGCAAAGAGGTGAGTGGAGTGGGGTCCTCTCCAAATGGGGTACACTGTAATTTCCAGTTATGCAGATCGACAGTGCTAAACGGGATGTAAGAGATGGTGACTCTGGTCTGCGTCCGATTTCGGCCGTCCTGGTACGTCTCAGTTTGCGTTCGCAGTGGAAATTGCCCAACCCCCGTCATGTCATCTGGGTCTGAGACTTTCCTTCCTCCATCCCGACAAGCTTCCCATAGTTCCCTCCGGGCTTTGGGGTTGGCCAATCCAGATACTCTTTCGTCCCAGTCCCTTTCCGTCTCCTTCCTCCATCCCGAATACATTCGCGTTCCCCCCGCTGGTCCACATCGGAGAAAGCGTGTTTCATTCACAAGCGGGTCGAATTTGGCAGCAGCGGCGGTTGCTCGTGGCTGGAACTCAGGGGCTTCTGCCCATTCTAGTGGCGGCACAGGGATAGCAGATGCTGGTGGCGAGGTAGGGGTAGCGAAGGTGATGAATTCTGCAGTAGCTGGTACTGGCTGTTGGGGAAGTGGGGCTGCTGGAGCTGGATACTGGGGAGGTGGGGGAATTTGCTGCGGTTGCTGCTGTAACTGGGGGTAAACAGGATTGAAGGCAGGTGGTGGCATGAAAGGGATTTCCTCCTCCAGGATGTTCTGGTATTTCTGCGGGGCTTCTGTTTCTTGAGACTCCTTTTTGAGACGCACCTCCTCCTGCTTCTGTTTCTGCTCTCTGAGTTGCTGGAAGCGTTCTTTCTTTCGTGGGGCCTCAGTTTCGGCTCGCTCTACAGTAGCAACTATCATCTGTTTTGTTTCATTGTTTTGTTTCCTCCACTTCCTTATGCATTTCTGTGCCCAGGCGGGGTTTTTTTGACAGTACTGCAGCCAGCAAGATATGTAAGGAAATTGATCTACGTGGGGGTGTCCGGTGGTAACTGCCTGATAGACCTTATTTACTAAGACTACGTCCCAGGTGCCCTGACTATCCCATTCGGGGACTAATGCGGGCCATTCTTTTGTGCAAAGGGTCTGTAGGGTCCCTGCATCTTAGGGTGATTCCAAAATCCTCCTTCCCATAGGAAACATCAAAGTTGTCTAACATACATTTCAAAGGGGTACATCCCTGCTTCGAGCCACCCCCTCCCATCACGAAACAACAGGCAAGAACACAAGAGGGAAATGGGGTAAAGAGCAGACTGGTGAGGGGTCCAGCCGCACACGAAACACAAAAGGGTAACAACCGCTTCCTCTGTTCACCGGCCGTCTCAGTCGCCTGAGAACGGAACCGCGGTATGTCCAGAGTCCGCACTCAATTGACTGGTTTGGGCGTGCACCCGTCCCCAGATTCCTTTCACACAATCACTCACACACGTGCGCGCACCTCCCAAATACCTGACACACGGAGGGTTTAAGCTGAGCCACAGCCCCGCTCCGTTGTCTCCGAGGGATCTGGCGAGGATACCCTCTCTGACCTTGCCCCGGGGTCTTACCTTAGCCGGCGTCCTCTGCGACACCTCAGTCCTTAGCGCCCAGACGGGGTCCTCCGGCAGCGTACTGCGCCTGGTGGCAACGACGAGGATCCCCCCTTAAAACAAGGGTGCGGCCGCTGGATAGTCAACGCCGCCACCCTACGTTCCCCGCTGACGGAGAATCCACAGGGCAGGCAAACAGCCCGCTTCGGCTGTACGCAGCTATCCGGGTCACTCGGCACCAGATTATGTACTCGAAAATGTGATGCGGATAGACAACACTCAGGCCGAGGAGTGAAGTGAGAAAAGAGTTTTACTCACGCGTGCAGGACCATATGCTCGAAACAGGCAAATGGCCAAGAACAGAGTTACAAAAAGCTTTTTATACATTTCTAGGGGTGCTTGCCCCATAACATTTCTGAGCATGCGTAGCCTTGTATTGGTAAACGTGGTATCAGCTATAGATGCTTGCTAAAGCGTTTTGCACATACTCAAACTATTATCTGTAAACACATATGCTTGTTTATGCCTATTGTCCTTTCTCCTTGTGTGTAGCCCCTTGACCTAGTAGCAGGCTTCCGCCCTTGGCTCATCCCTTATCGCGTTGCCTAGCTGGTTGCCATAACAATTGGAAATTCCTGTCTCTTTGCCCTTGGCTCTTCACTCACAATGCAAAAAATGCAGAACACCAGCAGCAGCAGCCACTAGAAAAGACACTGGGCTGGGGTGAACAGGGATAATTACTCTCCCCCTGCTAAATATAAGAGGAATACACTTGAAAAAGTGGTGCCTCTTGCCCAGAAAAAGTGCTTCTTGCCCAGTTAGATTGATTGATTAATAAGCCAAATTGATGTTGGTTCTCTAAAGCTGCTGTTACCTAAGGCAGTAGTCTTCTACTGAGTTGGCGGTGCTCTTTCTGCTGCGGAGCTAGGCTCAAGGCATGCACAGCTACTGGAAGGACACATGCACCAGAAGTAATCTCCAAGCCTGTATATCAGCATGAGTTGCAGCAGGGAGCAGCTGAACCGCTTTGTGAACCTTGTGTTGAAAAGCGGTATATATAAATACTTTTGATTGATAAATGATAAAATGTAATGACAAATGGTTTCTGTTCTAGTGAGATGCAAGCCCTCTCAAGCATATAACAGATTCTCTGCTCGCTTTTTATCAAGGAAACTTCAGCATGTGCATTAATAGTTTTAAAAATGTCTTCTCCAACTATAACACTGTACTATTTAGATAGATTTTCTCACTAAACTGTTAATTTCTTGACATATCTTCTGTTTAGTGGCAAAATCTAGCTGATAAACATATACAGTAATACCAATTTTGATTCAGAGTGCAATCCTAACCTGGAGTTAGGCTGGTACAAGATAGACCAGCAAAGTTTGGTGGGCACCAGGGACACCGAAAGTATGTTTGTGTTGTGTGAATTCCCCCCCCCCAGGGTCAGAGAAACCCTGAAAGTTTTGGCAGACTCGTTTCCCCAGCGCGTTCTCTCTGCCCTTTAAAGAAGCAACCTCCCTCATCTCAAGAATGTTAAACAAGCCCTACCCAGATACTTTCCTTCTATGAGTGCTCACCAAAGGAGATTCAGACACATGGATGGAAAAATGCCAGCTGGACTTCAATGTTGCAGGAAGAGAAATACATTTTACTCATGTGCAAGACATCAGCAAAACGGACACAAGATGATTCCAAGGAGATTACAGAACCTATGCCTCCAAGGAGATACAGGACTTGTGCAAATTGTACATTTGATTTTGGTCAGTTATACAATTGAATATGCAAAATGTGGGACTGACAACAGCAAATAAAAACATCTGATGGGTGGATTTTCAGGCTTTTGCTTCCCTCCCCTCTCCTTTACTGTGACCGCAGGAAGGGTCAAGGAGATGCAGACATAGGTACAAAACGTTGGCACACAAAAGCAGACAGGAGACATTTAGACTGATTTAGCCACAATCACGGTGGTAAGTACTTTCAGGAAGAGGGCTTGCATTCAAATAGTGATTTAAATCACCCTGAGGGGTGGCCAGCTATTCTGATGTGGGAAAACTTTTGGCAGATAAGGACTTGATTGGATTTTTAGGCTTAAATGGTCCTCATAATGCTCCTTTTGTCAGACATCAGATTTGCATTACAGGACCCTCAGGGAGGGAGACGTGCTATCTTTTCACAGAGGCTCACCTCTTGTGACCTCCCTGCAGGACAGCAGCCCAACTCCCAGGATTGAAATCCAACATGGAGTCAGACCTGTTTTTATTACATTTTGGTCTTTCCCTACATCTCTACAGGTCCCTGTGCATCTGGTTACGCCTTCATCTGACCATCATGAGATAGCAAATGAGCACCATTTTACCTATAAGCCAAATGACCACAATGGGGTACAGAGCCAGGCTAAGGAGGGCTCTTAACAGTTGCTCTTGCCAAGAAGTGTTTTCCCCACCAGAGTAGTTGTTTTTATTGTTGCCACGACTTCTATTGTGGACAAGCGTTATGTTTTGTAGCTCTGCAATGGTTCAGGCTTGCACTACTGGAGGAAAAGAGCTTAGTGGTTTCAGCATGGCTGGGCTGTGGGCCTGCAGTCAGGGAGAAGCGTGATGGTTCCACGTGGCTCAGCAGTGTGCTGTGAGCCAGGAGAGTTTGTGATGGTTGCACGTGGCTGTGGAGGCCAGGAAAAAGCTTGGCGGTTGCAGACATGGCGGGGGCAGGGCACAGCCAGCCAGGAAAAGCCTAACAAAGTCTGAGAGAATCCTGGGGGGGGGGGGAACCTCCCACATCATTTGGACCACTCCCCGAGTCAGAGATGCCAGCACACAGAAATGTATCATCCTCCCTGACTCTGAGAGTGGTCCAAACGTCCTTTATGGTGGCCTGTGTGCTGGCCAAACTTTGCTGGCCTAACTCCAGGTCAGGATTGAGCTCTCAGCCTTAACATTCAATAAGACACCCATGTATGAGTCCATTTTTTAAAAGGCAAATATTCTACTAGAACTGGCATCTTCAGACTTTTCAGAATGAGGGCCACATCATATATTTTACAGCAGTGTTCTTCAGCCTTGGGGGTCAGGACCCCAATGGGGTTGCGAAGCCTCAGTTGTGGAGTCATGGCAACTAATGGGAATGAAGAAAGTTGAAGACCACTAGACTGGAGCACCATCAGGTAAAGGGTGAGGCATCTGGTGTACCCCTTGAGGTACCAGGAGGTTGTGCCCCAGTCCTGCTCAGGTTCTTAGACATTGTGCTAAAATAGCTTTCACTAATGCCAGGCTTCATGGTAACTTTTTTCTGCTCTCTCTAATAAGAATATTTGGTTACAGTGAACATTATTGGCTACAGTGAACTGGCTGGCTGGTTTGTTATAATTTATACCTAATGATCCACAGGGCTTGTTGTTTTTAAATTTTATTGCTTTGTTTTAATTTTGTTTTATTGTATTGTTTTAATATTGTTTTTAAATTGTTTTTTATGTTAAATTTTATATTTGCATGCTATAATGCCGCCTTGGGTGCCTTCGGGCAAAAAGGCGGGATAAAAATCCAATTAATAATAATAATAATAATAATAATAATAATAATAATGGGGGAGAGCATTATGGAGGTGTGAAATGGACAGGGATGGGAAGATAGAGTCCTGGGAGGGGTGGATTGACAGTGGGTCCCAAGTCTCTTGATTGATTGATTGATTGATTGATTGATTGATTGGGACTGTGGTGTGGAAAAGGTTGAAGACCACTGTTTTACAGATTCCTACTGGCTGAAAAAAAATCAGTTTTATGAATGAAAGGAAGTTAAATGATTAAGTTTTACCTGGATCTTTTTTGTAACCACAGCAATGCAGACCCAAATTGTGGGTCGGGATCTCCAGGGGAGGGGGGGGGGTTGTGGAGTCCCCATTTACTACTATAGCTACATCTGCGCAACATTAAAACATTTCATTTTTTCAGCGTTTTCAGGGAACCTCCAAACAGACATACGTTTTTGAAAAAAATTCAAGGCGTTTCCACATACCTGAAAAAAACAGTTGCATTTGGTAATTTATGATAATCTACATACATGTTTTTTACTGGCACAATGATGTCGCTTCCTGCTTAATGATATCGCTTCTGGTTGGGGGGTTGTCTCCGTGTCCCCAACAGGTTGTTGTACATATATAAAAAAAGTGGATCCAGGTGCCAAAAGGTTTGGGAACAGTTGCCTCAAAGGGAATATCAGTGCCAGGCATCCCTTCCTGTTTTCCATTTACTAGACCAGCTGCTGAATGTGGAAAAAACCTTGGTAATCTATTTCCATTCCCAGCTATCAGAAACCAGGCATTGAGGGGAGAGGGGAAACTGGGGACCAGCCCCTCAGAACTGCAACTTCCTTTAAGCATTCAAGCCTCGTTCTATATGTGAGTGGTGACCACGCTTCCGGTTCCTGAGTAATAAAAGTGACTGACCCCAAAAGAAGATGCGAACGGTCCGCCCTTTTGTTTCGATAATTACAGTGGAATACACAAACATTAATAAAAGCAAATAAAGCAGGTGTGCTTAGAGGCTTCTTTTCTGTGCAGCAATCGTGCCCTCAGTTCCCTGAAGGTCGTCTGCTTACGCCAGGAGCCTACTTTCCCACTACATGTTTTGAGCTGCCGATGAGCGGAAAGAAAATAGCAGCCAGGAATAAAAAGTTAAACTGGCATTCCGGCATAGGGTTAACTTGGTTTACAAACTAAACAGTGTTACAGGGAAGAAGAGTTTGGAAAGGCGGGTCACTAGCCTTCCCCGCTCGCCAAGCCAAGTGGTGCTCTTGATTCGGATCTTATTTGTCAGAGCCATGGGAAGAAGATACAATATTGAATGTGGCATTTGGCAGTAAAGGAAGGACTTGATCGGCTAGAACAGTGGTCTGGGAACAGGAGTAAATTACCCCAAATGGGGTAAAAATGAAATTCCTGGGGGTAATGGACAGTCGCGCTGCCGAGACACAGCCGGGCATGCATATGAATCTATTACCCCCGTTCCAGTTCCATTGCTGGCTGGCTGGCTCTGTTTTGGCTGGCAACCCTTCCCCCCTGGGCAAGCAGGCGCCCCCTCCAAGGCCAGGGCAGCCCGCACGGCGAGCGGGGTGTGTGTGTCAGAACGGAGCAGACGGGCAGCCAATCGTGCGTAAGTCCCGTGTAAGTCCCGCCCAGCATTCCACGTCTTCATTTGCAGATCCCACTACTGGGAGGGGGATCAAACTAATCCGGCAACAGATGTATTTGTTTTGCTCCCATTCATCCTGTTAATATTTAAAGTGGAGAGGATCTAATTTTTTACATTAAGAGATGTTTGTATAAGGTGAGCTGAACCTCCTTACCTACATACACACTCCTTGTGATGTAAAAACGAGGTATTCCCTGTTTGACAAGCACATGAAACAGATATCTACATAAAAAAATGGCTACTGCTATCATTTTTTTGTTTGATCCAGAGTTGCAAACACATCTTTTAAATTCTGAAATAAGTCTTTGGAGGCTGCCCCTTTATCTTACTTTCTGACCTTAAAAGTGTTTTTCTTTAATCCAGTACAATGGCTCTCAAACTTTTTATCACCGGGGCCCAAAGGAAGTGATGTCATCAAGCAAGAACATTTTAACACCCCAAATGACAAAATCAAATCTAACTAAGCAGGTTAGATATTTACAATAAGAGTAAGATTAAAAAATATTTAAAGAACTTTCCTAACTCTCCCAAACTCTTTACAACTTCATATTTACATAGCATTAATTAAGCTCATTAATTAATCAAATAAAAAGCAATGGGTTCCAATATGTAATTTTTTTTCTTTTATTCTGGGGGGGGGGTAACGTTGGCGTATCTAAATATATTTTGGGGTAAAAGGTAGAAATGTTCCCTGACCCCTGGGCTAGAAAATGGAGAACCGTTCAATGCAGGCTGACGGACCGAGATTAAAGCGAAGGTTTGTTCGAAGCTGCATAGGATCTCTCAAACTCCATTGGAATATGCTTCAGCTAAAAGGTTGCCCTCAGCGGGACTGGGGAAGCTCCAGTGCTACTTAAATTACTGCAGGCATTCAACAGCGTATTCCTACCACGGGGGAAAGTTGTGACGGCTGAAATTCTGCCTGAACACTCTTTCACGGTTTAGGAGTCCTGGTAGTGCCGACTGGCCCTCGAAACTTTAACCGTACGTAGCATTTCTTTGAGTTGAGGATACTACAAGGGCGAAGAGCGTGTGATGTGTAGCGTAAAGACGACAGGTAGAAATTCCACAGGTGAAGACGTGCATCATTTACCCCTCGTCGTCGCTATCTGATGAATTTCAGCCTGTCCCATGCCTTGAAAGACAAGTGTTCTATTGGCCACCACCATTACCAGACATGAACTCCACCAAGGGAAAACACATAATTTTTAGGAATGCTGTTTGGGATGCAGAAGAAGCACTGATATTAAAACGAGTCTTTGGCTGTGTTTGCTTTCCGCACTTTTCACATTTGTTCCCAACGTAGCTCTATCGCTCTGCTACGGTCCACGGGGACTTCACAGACCCCACATTCTCTTCCTCTGCTGCGCGTAGCAGCCCCTTAACTTCCAAAAGAAGCCCTCCGAAGAAAGGCGATCTACCGAAGGGGAGGCGGGAACAACAGCCAGTCATGGTAATCCGTTTGGGCGGGATTTTGGCATCCGAACAAATAGAAACTTGCGGATCTGTTGCGATGGCCAATCCTCGGCGGCTTGTGACGCTCGCGCAGTCAGGGCAGAGATTGCTGAGCGTGCTGGTAGGTTGACGGCGGGGGAAGCCATGGAGCAGCAGGGATACGGTGAGCGCTGGTCGTGTGGGCACTGCGGGGAACGGGCGCCTTGGCGAGTGCTTCGTGTTGCAGCGTAGGGCGTTATCTCGTTGCGGTGGTGGGTTTCGTGCGGCCAGCGAAGCCGGGTCGAGTCTCCCGCATTCTCTCTGACGGGTTGGTAGTGCTGATTGGCCGCCGAACTTGTCCCTCATTCAGTTTCCCGTGCTGACTGGTAGGCAAGCGGGCGGGGCGGGGATCGTCTCCGCTGTGTGAGGAAGGGAGGATCAGGGCCTATTTCCAAAGACGACACAAAATGGCGCCGGGGCGGTCTCTTCTCCCTGCAGGAGCGCGCAGATCCTCCTTCTCCCCGTGTTCTGCGGGGTGAACCCCAACCTTCTGTTGGGACGCGGGTCCTCTGCTCATTGCTCTCCAGTCACGCCCGGAGTGTACTCGCCTTTGTTATGCAAGAAAGTTGTCTCATGTTTGCTAGGGCTGCCCGCTTTTTTCCTGTAGGGCTTCTGTGTCTTTCAGAGTTCCGTGACAGCCACCACAATAAGCAGGCAGAGCTGTTTTCTGACATCCGATGACAGGGTGGGGGTGTTCCCTGTTAAAGGTATGCATTTAGATATATGCATGCCCATGCAGCTGTTGAAAGCAAGAGGCAGCCTGCGGGGGAGGGGGAACACGACTACTTGGTAGCAACTTCTGTCTTTAACAAGTTCTTGTTGGCTGACGTGGTGCTTAAATCCTCAGCCTTATAACGCTGACTAGGGTGTTTATCCTGCTGTGAAGATGATTCTATCACACCATACTATAGGGTTTCTTTCTGTGGAGTGGTTTTGTTATTGTGGTAACAGTTCCATTTTACAGGTAGACATTTTCACAAATACATCTGATACACCCAGGTGAGGGCCAGCCTTAGGCCGGTGTGACCAATGTCATCATATTGGGCCCCGTGCTTCAGGGCGAGCATATTGCCTGCTGTTGCGGCTAGAATCCCTTTGAGCTGTCAATGGGGCAAGCAGAACAGCTTTACCTTGGGCCTGCCTCTACCCCTGAATTGCCCAGAATGGGCCATCTGGAAGCAGTTGGCTGTGACGTTACCATCAACTATTTCCAGGGGCCGTGCTTTGTGCAAGGCACCACAAGTGCTCTTCTTGGTGACTGGGGGGGCCCAGCAGGGAGGGTGGGGATCCCAGAGGAAGGCCCCACATTGGGCCCCACCACTTCTTGAGCTGGCCCTGACCCAGGTTTTTAGAACAGTTTTATATCTTTCAGCTTTCTTTATTCACCCCGAGTGCTGTGTTAACAGTATTTCTGATCGATCTCCCAGGAGCTGCAGTGGGGTATAGAACAGGTTGTGCTAATGTAACAACAATGGCATTTTCTGTGATGCTGCCAGTGGCTGTTTCTTGCCATGCTGCATAGTTGTAGTTGCATTTTGAACATCTTGGTTCATTTCATATGGGGACAGGGAACCATGTATGTAAATTGCTTTGTTAGCTACTTTTTGCTGAAAAGTGGTATATAAATATTCCTGGGGCCCAATCCTATCTACCTTTCCAGTGCTGATGCAGCCTTGAGGTAAGGGAACAGACATCTACCGTGCAGAGACCTCTGAGACTGCTCCCACCACCACAGGATGCAGCACACACCCCATTGGCACAGCAGCACAAGTGTTGGCAAGCTGGATAGGATTGGGCCCTTAGTGTGTATATGTCCCCCTTTTGCCTAGCGCTTGTTGAAAGGATTTTAGGATATCACATAAAAACTTGGTTACCCCTACTCAAGGACTGCACCCTTGTATATATGTACACTCAATGTGGGTTTGCCTCTGTATAACATATGAAGTGGGCCAACTTCCACCCCTGACTTCTTTCCTTTAGTCTGTCTCTTCTCATATACATCCCTCTCAGTTCTGCCTATCAATTTTCCTCATGTCCAGAGTATAAAATGTGACAAGCCAAACAGTAAAGAGAATTTTAAACATACTGATGATGGGAGAAAAAAGGGATTCAGGGGATAATTTGCAAAGGCCAGGTGGATTTGTGGTTCTTGGGCTGTCAGTGGAGCAGCAGGGATGTATGAGATCAGGCATTGGAAGAATGCAGTTTAATTATCATGTTTATAACGTGCCACAAGTAGAAGGAACCAAGACCTAATATACCAGGTGTGTTCCATAGGACCCTGGAGGCAAGAGAACGTTAACTGGAAGTAGCTAATCAGCAGGGTGTAAAATTTTTATTGGAAAAGTAACATTGACAATAGCCATGGCCAACTGGGGAGGAGCCTGTAATGGTAGAGCACCTGCTTTGGATGCAGAAGGCCCCACTTTCAATTCTTGACACCTCCAGGTAGGATTTCTGTCTATAACCTTGGAGAGTTGCTGTCAGTCATTGTTAACAATACTGAGCTAAATGGTCCAAGGATCTAACTTGGTGTAAGATAGCTTCCTGTGTTCCTAAGTATGATGTGAAGGCTAGAATGTTGGGTTTGGATGTGGAAAGCCCAAGTTCTTAGCCATGAAACTGGTTAAGGGGTTATTATGGTTCAGAACTCTTTGGAATGAGGAAAGGATACAAATTGAATAAATACTGCAGTTTTTGCTTTAATTCAAAATGATCTGCCCCAGCAAAAGTTTAATATAGTCACTTTTTAGTAACAGCTAACCTATGCTGTTTGTCTATTCAGAAGTACAGTATGTCTATTCAGAAGTAAGTCCTATTATAGTCACTTGGCCTTACTCCCATGTAAGTGGATAGGATTGTAACCTAAGACTAGCATCCTAACTAGAGCTGTTGGGAGCTTCCGCCCCACCCACCCCAAAATAAATGGACACTTCATGAATGGAGGGAACTTCTGTTTGTAGAGGGTGTGTCCAAAAGCAGAAGCACTATATACAACCCTGTGCAATGGCATTGGTAGTAGTGAAAAAGCACCTTTTAATGGTTAATGAATAAAAAGCTTAATACGTTTTGACATGATCTTCATGAGCAACTTTTCAAATTCAGTATATTATTCCCTCTTGTTAGTGCAAAATGAATGTTGTTTCTCTAGCCTCACTTTAACTTGCACTTTAATGCACATAATTTATATATGTGCATTTTTGGTAATTTGCTAATGGCTTTAGGGTACTTTAAGTGCAATATTCCCCAGAGATTAAAAAAAGAAAGGCAGAGCCCACATCTACTTTAATGCATTTAAGCCATGAAAGATTTTAAATTTTAAAACTGATTTGAACTGGGTCTGGGGAAAAACGGCTAGCTAATGCAGCTGCTGAGTAATTGAATAAACGGGGCTCTTTCCTGTTCCAGACAGGAGATGGGCTATAATGTTCTTCATCAGCTGAAACATCTGGAATAGCTGCAGGGGTAAGCCTGCATTGAACACATTGCAATAGTAAATTCTAGAGATTTATCTGGAAATCATGGGTCCCAGGTTAGGATGCAGCCACCATATGAGATAAAATTAATCGGGCTGCTACCTGCCTCCCTGAAAACAAATCCAGGTCTATGAATTTATAATTGATCAGATAATTCCCTGTCAATCACAGGTAGAATTTTCTCTTAATGCAGAGGTTTCCTGCTTCATGGTGCCGTAATTATTTCC
The DNA here is from genome assembly GCA_029204185.1 of Lerista edwardsae. Lineage (NCBI taxonomy): Eukaryota > Metazoa > Chordata > Lepidosauria > Squamata > Scincidae > Lerista > Lerista edwardsae. Next base: position 2,233,595 of record JAJKFI010000120.1, read on the forward strand.
ATAATTTTTTCACAGCATCCCTAAGAGTTCTCTTAAGTCAGATGGAGAATCTAATGGGAGAGATTTGTAATATGCTGTCTTGAAAGATCTAATTTTTTAAATGGCAAATAGGTATATATCAAATCCTATATTTGCAATAAAGTTTTCAGAAGTGAAAATGGATTAAGATATTACATAGAAGCAGCAAAAACAAAAGTGAAAATATAATCCTTCTGCTTTCTGTTTATTACTTTCTGCTTTCTGCTTTCTGTTTATTACTGTTTAGAAAGTATAAAAGACTCCTGTCTGTTGGCCATTGGGACCCACAATTCTCATGGCTGCTGACGAGTAAGGGTTCCTTATGTCTCTGTTTGACATACGGCATTCACACTAGCTCTGAAGTGAGTGAGTAGTGTGTGCCTGACAACCAATATAATTCTTAAATTCTGGATGAACTATTTCAGGCTGGCTTGTTGAAAGGGTAACTGTTTCTCTGACTTTTGTTTCCATACTCCTCCCTTAGTAATAGTAGCAAATGTAATTTACTACCCCTGTGAGGTTGGCATCTGCAAAGTAGACAATAATCATGTGACTGGGGAACCGCTTCAGTTATATTCACTTTGGTACATCTTTTCCTGGGAATAAGTTCTATTATTAAAGAGCCTAAAAAATAAGGTATATATAAAATTGCTGGTGCAAGCTATGCACCTATAAATAACAATAAGCCCATACCTGCAAGATTACAGTCTTCAGAGAAAAAGGTGTTTACCCCTGCTAACTGGGCAAGAGGCACTTTTTCCAGTGGTGTTCCTCTTATATTTAGCAGGGGGAGAGTAATTGTCCCTCTTCACCCCTGCGCAGTCTTTCTAGTGGCTGTTGTTGGCGTTCTGCCTTTTTTTTTTTTTTTTAGATTGTGAGCCCTTTTGGGACAGGGAGCCATTTAACTTTATTATTACTATTTGCCTGTAAACCGCTTTGTGAACTTCATGTTGAAAAGCGGTGTATAAGTACCTGTTGACTGACTGTTGACTGAGGTATAAAGCAGCAGCAGTACCCAAACTGTTGGGACCTGTGACTCCCCTACATGATCTGTTAGCAGCTTGTGGCTCCCCAAAGTGACTGGCGATGATGAAACGTCTCCATAAACAGTAAGAAGACCAGGACAGGATGGAGCTCTTCATGCCATACCAAGACTCCAGCCACTGAGTGGTGTGGCACAGTCTCTGTTGGGGCAAAGGAAACCCAGGGTGCCTCATGATGCCGTGGCGAGTCGTGACATGCAGTTTGGCATAAGGAAAAGGAAGGGTGAAAAACAGTGGAGGAAGATAATCCAATGGTATTAAACTAAAATGGCAGACAATTGGGGGGGAATCTTAAGGTATTTTTGAAAGAGTGGGGGAGATTGTAATGTGTCTGAGGTGCCCTTCTGAACACTGCAGGATATTTATTTCTGCATAAACATGCAGAGGGTTATAGTCCAAATGCTGGAAGACTTTATCTTCTATGCTGCAGGGATTCATTATATAAACTGAAATTTAAGTGTCAATTCCATCCCTTTCAATATATTGGAAAAGAGATATAAAACAAGTCTGGAGAAATAAAACAAAATGAATTGCATAGTTTTTACATGAATTAACAAGTTACAAAATATTTCTCTTCCAGGTTATGGTACCTGGGGTACTGATACCACCAATACTCAAAGTAAGTCATGGCGCTACCTAGGGAAATTTAGAAATCATGGTTGGGGCTGATGTTGAGCATAAACATGCTTATTTATAATCTGGATTTTGAATTATTATTTTTTTAAAATTCATTTTTTGTAATTGGTCTAAAACAGAAGTTGATTGCAATGTGTAAAGCAGTGGTTCCCAAACTTTTTTTAGTGGGTCGCAAAACTAATAAGCCAATGGCTGACAAGGAAAATACATTGAGCCCTATGGAAATGGAGCAGCTCATGCATTATTTATTATGAGTAGGCGACTGTGCCTCAGTCGACTTTGAAGGGCAGGATAAGAAGAACACAATGCCTCCAGGATGGTCCATCCAATGAATGCAGACCCAAAAAAGCTCAAGAAGGACATTCCCAGCTGACAGGAAAAATGTATTGAGTCCTGTGGAAAGTGAAATTGAGCCACACATAAGTAGGCAACTGAGCCTCTGCTCTTATTGAAATTCAGGTGAGGAACACAAGGCCACCAGAATGGTCCCCCTACCATTGCAAAAGGATAAAAACAGAGGCCTGAGCAGCTGGTAAAGTGAAATTTTTTTTTGTTAAGTGGGTCCCAATAGAGTGTCATTTCAAAAAGTAGATCCTGGTGCTAAAAAGTTTGGGAACCACCGGTGTAGACGATAGTGTAGTGATTTGAATCTTTGTATAGAATAATTAGTTAATTTCAATCCAGTAGTTCTCCACCCCACCTGGAGATCAATTATGAGCTCATGTATAGCAAATAAAATCAAAATCAAAATTTGAATACATCAAGATTATTTTATTAAACAATTTTTAAATCATTTCTTTGCAGCTGGATTTTAAACTCCTTAAACATACTGTGTATGTTTTGATTAGCCATTTACAATGTAGAGTGCCTCAGGGTCTATTCTATCCCCTATGCTCTTCAGTATATACATGAAATGGTGGGGGGGGGAGGGAGATCATCCGATGGTTTGGAGTGGGGTGTCACCAATATGCTGATGACACTCAACTCTCTCTCTTTGCCATCTCAAACTGAAGAGGCTGTGAAGGTTCTGGGACGCTGCCTGGAGGCAGTTGTGGCCTGGATGAAAGCCAACAGGTTGAGGCTGAATCCAGGAAAGACATAACTCCTCCTGGTCAGGAAATCCTCAGTGTAGGCAGTGAGTCATTCACCTATTCTGAACTGTGTGGCACTCCCCCTGCAAGAACAGATGTGCAGTCTGGGAGTGCTCCTGGATTCTCAGCTATCTCTGGAGAACCAGGTAGCAGCTGTGGCTAGGAGTCATTTGCAAAGCTTTGAGTGCCGACTATGATAATACTTGAGCCGTTTGGACCTGGCCATGATGGTCCATGCATTAGTGATTTCAAGACTGGATTACTGCAATTTGCTGTACATAGTTTGTACATAGTTCAAACTGTACATAGTTCACTGTACATAGGAACAGTTTGGAGGCTACAGTTAGTACAAAATGCAGCAGCCCGAGTGGTTACAGGGACTAGACAATTTGACTCAGTAGGACCACTCCTTCATCTGCTGCCCTGGCTGCCCATTCATTTCCGATCTCAACTTAAGATGGTGGTATTAACTTTCATGACTTAGGCCCAGCTAAGCCTACCTAAAGGATCACCTTCTCTCATACATACCAGTCCACCTTCTTAGATCATGTAAAGGGGCTCTCCTCCAAATGCCCCCTCTGTCCCAAGTTAAAGGGATGGCTGCTCAGAGGCGAGCCTGCTCTGTAGCAGCACCAGAAATATGGAATTCCTACCAGAAGAACTAAGAACTAAAAATTCCCTCATGGCCTTTTGGAGAGGGCTCAAATCATACCTATTTTGTCTGGCCTTTGGATGATGGTTGGCTGTTAGCCCTCTGGAGTACTGTCTTAAGTTTGATTACTCCCCTGGTCAATTATTTCCCACCCTCCAAAGGGCCTTATGAGAAAAGTTGGGTTTCACTCTGTTTTTGAACATTCTTTGTGTTCATGTTTAATGTTTTAATATTTTTTTAATTTAATTAATTTTACTTATTGCGGTTACATTGTACTTTTATGTTCTCTACAAGCCACATTTGGCATTTGCTTTGGCATGGGAAAGGAGGGGTATACATTCTTTAAATAAATACATTTAATATTTGTTAAGAATTTTTATATACAGTGAGCCCTTGCTATCCATGGGGATCCATTCCCAGACCCCTTACAGATACTCAATTTTGTGGATAATGAAATCTGGGAGGGGGCACACAGCAACCAGATGTTCCTTTGAGAAGCATCTGGGAGGTCTTCTGAGGCTCTCCAGCTGTGGACTCGGCCCCTACAGATATTCAGATCTGCTGATGCTGAGCCCACAGATAAGCAGGGCCACTGTACCATAGTTCAACTAAAGTAGTTCATCAAGTGGCTTACATAGCTAAATAAATGGTGTTATATGATATTCATACAAATTTCTGATGCGTATAAATAGCTTGCTTATGTATTGTGAATGTGAAAATGAATGACAATGCCCCCAAAATAACATTGCTTTTAATTTAATTTTTTTGTCCCATTAAGGTGCATATGCTACAAACCCAGCGAATTGGCAAGGTATGTGTTGTGCTTGAATGTTTGCTGCCTGTGGAACTTTTTTGTTTTCAGTGCAATATCACTTTGACCAGTCTGCAAGTTTTTTCAGAACTAGCCTAAAGTTATGATGACATTGAGAGATCCTAGCTTTATATAAACAAATACTTGGGTTGATGTAGTATACAAACAATGTGTGATGTTGTTTCTTTATCATACTTGTATCTCACTGTTATAAGGGTGAGGCAAATAGACTTTTATAGTGGTATAGACTCTTATATATCTGCATATGTGAATATATATAAATAAATATGCCCATCCTGTGAAGAACTGAAAAGATATTAACATATCAATGTTGCCAAAATGAGCAAGGCATTGGAATAATGACTCTTTACTTACAGTAATGCAGTAGTGCAGCAGTTACCAAACCTTACAGTAGTGCAGCAGTTCCCAAACTGTGGGTGTAGGACCCATTAGTGGGTCATGACCCAATTTTTGGTGGTTCACAGTACAGATTAGGGTATGTACATTAAACTGCTATGTGGGGGCATTGCTATCTAATCACCACAATAAAGCAGGTAGCAGCCTCTAGGACCTCTAAAACATTAGGGAACCACTACAGTGGTGGATAAAAAGGTAAAGGTTTCCCCACAACCAAATGGTCTAGTTGGGACCGACTGTAGGGGGCGGTGCTCATCTCAGTTTCTAAGCCTGTAGAGCTGGCGTTTGTCTGAGGACAGGTTTCCACGGTCATGGGGCCGGCATGACTCTACGCCGTAGCGCATGGAACACTGTTACCTTCCCACCTAAGTGGTACCTATTTATCTACTTGCATTTTTAGGTGCTTTTGAACTGCTAGGTTGGCAGGAGCTGGGACAAGCAATGGGAGCTCACTCTGTCACGCAGTCTTGTACTTCCAACCTTCCGGTCAGAAAGCCCAGCAGCAGCAGTTTAACCCACTGTGCCATCACGTCCCAATTGCAGTAGTGGATAGTGATGGCCTAATACATTTCTGAGAAGTGTTTTTGCATGTGTGCATGATTTTTGGCTTTGGTAATAGTATTTATACAATTAAATAGAAGCTTTGGAATTCAAATTCTCCTTCTCTAATTGTTTAACAGTTTGCAATTTTTAATTCTTATTTTTGCCAGGCTATGAAAGCTATGACTATTATGGTGCCCAAACCAGCAGCGCCACTTCAGCTTCCACATACAACTATGATGCTGCTGCTGTTGCTGCTGCTGCTGTTGTTGCCCCAACAGCTTGGGATACTTCTAAAACTGCTGATATGACAATGGGTGCTGATATGGGATCTAATATGCCAGTTGTAAATTACAACACTGGGACAGTGGGCACAGAGAACTCTGACTCTCTTATTGCAAAAATAAACCAGCGTCTGGATATGCTGTCAAAAGAAGGCAGTGGTGGTGCTGGTGAAGGCATGGACAATCAAACAAGGTGACTAAAACTTCTCTTCATGTCTTAAAAATAAAGTCTTCAATTGAACTTTAATTCTTGAAGTATAAGAATGGTAGGACAATATTAATCTCTTGAGAAATAATATAATAGCTAAGAATTTACTAAGCTAGTTTGGCTACATTTCCTTTGTTATAGTTGGGCAGCCCAATCCTGAGCTGCCTGGCTCCAGGAGGAGCGGTGGTATCAAAATGGCTATTGCTACATCCTGTGGGAGCCATGGCAGCTGTGGGAGTCTCCTTGGGGGGGGGAAGGGGATGTTCGTCCCTTCCCCCAGGGAAAGCCCCAGCCTCAGCAATGGAGCTACTCAAGTCTTCCCCAGCTGTTTTGCCAGCAGAGGCTTGAGCAGCTCTATGCCCCCTTATGACACGGGGGGGTTAAGATGTGGCTACGAATGCTGCCACCTGTCCCAACTCCCTCCGTGGTCTGTTCTTCCCCTCCCTCCACCAAGGTATAGACATGTTGTAAAAATACTTAAAAGTATCCCTTTTATTTGGAAGCTTATGAAAAGAGACTTCTGGTCTGTTCAGCCGGTCTGTCCTGACTAGCAGTGAATGTTCTGTATCCAAGTGATGTTTGAGTTTTGAATTCGGTGATTGATTCAGCACTGAGAACAACATTGCACAGAACACATTGTGGCCTCTCTATGCCATTGCTGATCAAGGTGGTAAAGCCAAATTGTAGTCTTCAAAGTATTTATGTTCCTCTTTGCCATGTGCTGAGACTCACCTAGCCGTGCGCATGGAAGGCTGTGACACACCCGCTTGGAAAGAGATGCGGGACAGAATCAGTCAGTCAGTCAATCAGTATTTATATACTGCTTTTGAACACGAAGTTCCCAAAGCGATTTACAGGCAATAAATGGCTTCCTGTCCCAAAAGGGCTCACAATCTAAAAAAATGCAGAACACCAGCAGCAACAGCCACTAGAAAAGACACTGGGCTGAGGTGAAGAGGGACAATTACTCTCCCCCTGCTAAATCTAAGAGGAACACCACTTGGAAAAGTGCCTCTTGCCCAGTTGGCAGGGGTTGTATATCACATGCATATGCACACACGAAAACGAGCCCATAGCAAGGCTAATTTCCCTCGCGGCCACAAGCATTGAGGAAGTGGCAGTTAATGGGAAAGCCTCTTCTCTAGCCAAAATGAAGCTTCCAAGGTAGTGGTACCCACCTTTTTAAGATTACTGCTCCAAGCTATTTCCAACCCCCTGAAAATCGGATCCGTGCCCCCAGGTTGGAAACCATTGTTTTAACAGGAGATGTGGAGGCCTGAACTTGGGATTTTATGCATGCTAAATATATGCTCCACTATTGAGCTACAGCTTCCCTTAATAATAAACAACCACAAAAAAGTCTGAATCATAGAAATCTGTAGCTCTGTTTTTAGATTTGCTGTTAAGCCCTTTTCTAACAACTAACTGGATCTATCACTTGTAATTCAGTTCTTTCAGATTTGAGTCTTTTGAGTCCTATGATTCCAGAGCCTCAGTGCCTGAACATGACATGTATGGAACCAGCTATGACTATAGTGAAATTGGATCAGATCGGAATGATTCTTTTGGAAGCCACTATGATGCTTCGGGTAACCGCAGAGATCAGACCCACAACAGAGGAAACAACTACGGCTTTGTTCGAGGAAGGGTCCAGAATCATGGGCGTCTGAACACTTTCAATCGTGATCGCTTCATGCCATCGAGTACAGAACGGCTGTCTGCACGATGGAATGAGATGAATTATATGGGTGGGAGGAATATGGGAGGGCCTGGACCCAATAGGCTTCCATCACTCTTTTCTCAAGCACTCATCCCTGAGTACAGAGATTACGGAGACTATGGCAATTATGGGGACTATGATTATGGCATGATGGGGATGGGAGTAGGAAGGTTTCCTGGGAACATGTCCGGTGGCTTCAGCAGATCACGAAACAGAGTAAGTTCATATGCTAATTGGGAATTTGCTCTTTGGGAATTGTTGGATTGTTTCAGTTAATGGATCAAAGTAATTAAACAAACATTGCAATAATTGGGAAGTGTGGTAGAGTTATCATGCTATGTTCAGATTTTTTTAATCAGTTGGCCTAAAATAATCATTTTAGAGACTGGCATATGGGCAGGGAAGGATGTGCATTATTAGAGCCATGTTGGTTGGGCTATATTCTATGCCAAAGAACGTAGTAGTACAAAGGGTTTATGGAAGAGCACATTTTATAGGAGGTGGTTTTGAAATATGCTGCAGTTCTTAGCTGGTGCTGACAAACTGGCTGAGTGTGTTCTGCTCATTTTGTGTGTGTGCTTTTTTTAGGCTAAAAGAAGACCTTTCCGTAGTCGTCCAGGTGGGCGTTCAGATAATGAAGGTGGATTTCGCAAGCGGAAACAGTCCCAAAGTGGAGATGAACCAGATAGCAAACAGGCAAAGACGGACAGTGAAGGAGATGGCTCTGACAATGGTAAAGGTTTTATTTTATGCTGTGATCATTTTATTAAGTGTGGAGACTAACTTGTTGTCTTTCTCATTCTTTGCTATCTGAGATAAACAGATATGGTTTCTACCTATGTAATCCCTTATAGTGTATCATTACAGAATCCCACTTCCATTGAAGTGTTACTGTGAAATATACTACTTGAACTTTACAGAATTGTGACAGTTTAAGCAGAAATTGTTACCCTGAGTTCCTGTAATAAGATGGAGAAGAGTTGGGAGAAGATACTCCGAAAAGTAATCTTCTAAGTATTTGAGGATTAGTCTTCTGATTTAAGTGCTCCTTGAAAAGTGCTGAGGTTAAATGATGGGGAAAATGGGTTTTGTTTCCCCACAGTGGTTGAATAGTGTCTTGTGTGTTTGGCAGATGATGGTGAGGGAGAGGACAAATCAGGAGACGAAGGAGATAAAGGTGTAAGTATTTTTCTCCATCTTTGTGTGACTCCACTTTAAGGTGTATCTGCTGCTTTCTCAATGGCTGTATAACAAGTGCTTCATTTAAAAGTGAATATAACAGACCATATTATAATTGGTTTTGTTTTTTACTAAAATATTTTTTAAGAATTATTTTTCCCCTGAAACAATGGTAAAGTGCTGTTTCTAGATGCATGCTTGTAGTACTATGTTTGAGATATTTAGTATTGAAGAACTCAAGTGGAGCAAAAAGTCAGAGCGTTCTTGGTTTTCATAGTGCAAATAATTCAGTATTGTATTCTGAAATCTGAGTCCTAATTTCAGAGAGGGTATGATGTAGTAATTGATAGCTAATGTATTTTATGAACCTGTCAGATATGATGTGGCTTGTGAGAAAGTGGGTACAGTGACAGAGCAAGTCTCACATTTGTGTGTATGCTTCTGTACACATTGCAACATAACCTTCAACCCAACCTATAAAACACCTATTTGTACATAAGTTCTTTTGAATTCTTATTTTCCAACAAGGAGGATATCAGGGAGATCCTACATAATACAAGTTTGGTACAGCCCTGATGGACATACACCATTGTGCAAAGTGGGTTGGAAGGGCATGTGTGAGTTAAATGTGCCCCTTACATTGCCATGTTGATGGTTCTTGCTGCCAAAATAACACCTAGGTCAGGGATGTTAAACATAAGGCCTGTGGGCCAGATATGGCCTCTGGAAAATCTTTATTCGGCCCAAATGATATTTGGGCTTTCCCAGTGCCATCCTTTCAGCAGTACTACTAATGTTCAGGTTGTGGGAGGGAGAGAAGAAGGCAAAGAATCACAAGGGTCACCACTTCTGCTGAGGCATCATTTTGCAGAGCACCTGAGCTGTGATGCTTCAGCGGAAGTGAATGCAGCTGAATGGGCAGCCTGCAAGATAATGGGCTCTCTCATATTGAAAATATGATCAAGGTTTGCATATATTGTCATTTGCAACTGATGAGCTCCTATGTGCAACAAAGTGCTTATTTCTGACCATCATTTGCTTAATGACATCACTTCTTGCTTAATGTCATTTCTGGCCTCAGCAGGGGCCATGAATGCTGTTCAGCCTGCTGTATGAAATGAGTATGATACCCCTGATATAGCCATACTTTAAGAATCTTGAAAGTTAGGTGTTTTACTCATTTCCAGATGTCTGCTGAAGGATGTTTTTATTCTGTTTTTTAATTGTTTTTGTATTGCCGCCTTGAATGCCTTTTTAGGCAGAAAGGCGGGGTAAAAATCTTTAAAATAAATAAAATAAATAAAAAGGAGGATCTATTCAGGCAGGAAAAAGTTACCAGTCTATAGATCCTCAGATTATTTCTGTTTTAAATTGTTTAGACTTGGACTTACAGAAATGATAGTTAAAAATGATGAATTGATACAATTTATGGTTACTAACATAAAGCATATTAAAATTCAATATAATATAACTAGAGATATGGAATTAATGCTTTGCCTTTCCCCTCCTCTTTCCTTTATTAAAGGAGCACAAATGTGGCATTGAAGCTTTGAAGGAGAAAGGTAGGGCAAAGTTCACCATTTAATAAGCCTATCTAAAATTTTCTTTTACACTTTGCTGTAATAAAAATGGGGGACAAATTAAATGCTTACCAAATTAAACTTGTCCAAAAACAAACCATGGTTATACCGAATTTAGTAAATGTTCACCAAATGTATAACATGACATTTACATGACAATACTATTATTTAGCTCTCAGAATTATACACCCCAAACATGGGGTAAGGGTTAGGGTTTAGATTAGAGTTCGGGTTATATTATGAAAATTTACTGTTTTGGGAGATGTCAAATACTTTACGAAAATGACAAGAACTCAATATGTGGTTATCACTTTAGGATTATTAGGTGGTCTAAAATTTGGTGAACATTTACTATTTTTGGGAAACAAAAGTATTCTTTCTGAGGAACATTTTCATTAAATTTGGTGATCACTTAAACATGAGCCACAAAAGCTTATGTCCTCTGTACTTCTTGGGTTATTACTGTAGCATTCGTGTTCTTCCAGCAAATGCAACTTCTTAACCTAAATTGTTTGTTCAGTTCATGGATAATCAGCAGTGGTACCTGTCACTAGAAACATCCTTATTTGAGTAAAAACAAAATGCTAATTAGCTTGAGAGAACATAATAATTTCTTTCCTGCATCAGAGCACATTATATTTTAACTTAGAATTCTCAGTGGCCAGTCTGATGTCCACAAATAGGGCATTGATTATGATAGCCATTCATTCTGTTTCCTTTCAGCTATGGACTCTAAAAACATGTTAGACATCAAAGCTAGCGGCCATCACTGCCGCAAATTACTTAAATTATGCATTGTATGAAGAACTGCTGCTTATTAAACCCACTGTCTATCTCATTACATGGCAATTAAGAAAAAGATGTGTGTAACCATTCTCCAAACATTTCAATATTAATAAATTAAACCGCCTTCATAGCCTTTCTAAACTTCTTTGGTAACCTTCTTTTGCATGCACACACACACTCATACATACCCACACCCTCTGGCTTTTCTTTGTAATGAAGATGCTTCAACTATGAGTTCATAGTTGCCCATTTCTGTAACTTTTGTGTCTCTAGTATGCTTTTTAAAATGGGTCAACAGAGAATTGTGTGCAATATTCAAAATGTGGCCACCTTATTGTTATATAATGTATTGATATATTTTACTTTCAATTTCTTTTGATATTTTGTAACATTAAAGTTTTCCTCTTTTCACTGCTATAGCTCACTGAATTTACCTCTAAGAGTTTTTTGCTTTGATCTCAAGATCTCTTAACCCAGATCCCCATCATTTTGTATATACTTGTACTAGGCTTTCTGTTCCATTCATTTCCTGCTGACCAGTTTATACTCCTTGGAAGAAATTAGTGAAAGAGGTACATTATGTTTCAGCACATCCCAAAATATTTCATCTTTTATTTTAGTTGAACCATTTTTGGATGGTTTGAGATGACATTGTTCAAATTTTTAATATCATTAGAAATTATATTTGTATCCTCTTCTTCCTAAGGAGCTCAGAGAGAATATTGGCACCAAGCAATCAATTCTGTGAGATTGTCTTCCCTAGTAAATGTTAAACTGAGTCTCTTAGGCAGTAGGTGGAGAATAGCTAACTTGTCTTCTCATGGGGTTAACTCCCAATTCTAGACTCATTGCAAAAGGGTAAGGGGTTAACCATGAGTAATTTCCCCCAGATTCCTGCTTTGATTGTCTCTCTATCTGGGCTCCTAGAGAGCTGGGACTACGGGATCTTCCCTAGCTGGGGCCTAGCTGCAGCCTTGATAGGAGCCTTGATCTCTGGCCATATCGCCTGAAGCACCTAGGCTTCCTCTCTGAGATGAAGCATTCTCATCAGGCAATGTCATGGGGTTGGAGGGTAGAATGGTAATATTTTGAGTTGTCCTGAAGCAAATGGAAGATGTTATATTTAAAGCAATATTTTAAGAACTAACTGTCTGTAGCATCTGGAGATGGCTGTGATGACGATGATGAAGAGACAAAGCAAAGGAAAGAGAAACAGAGGCGGAGGGATCGAATGCGTGACCGTGTTATGGACAGGTATTTAAACAATAGTAAAGCCCATTTGGGTCCATAAAAATCTTGAGTTACTTATATTATTGTGTTAGAATTCTAACATTTATACTGTATAATTCAATCACATGGATAAGTCAAGGGCAAGCTTTAAACCAACAGCAATTCAAAAATGGCTAAGTTGGGGGTAAAACGGGTTAGATAATTATCTTCAGATTAGATAATTTGGTTTGATTTTATCTGAGTCCTACAGCTGCAGTCACTGCTGAAGCCACTTCCCTTAAGGGGGAATAAACTGGTTTTGGTTTCCCTGGGGGTTGCAACTCTTAGATTTGAAACCACTGGTTTCAAGTAAGTGCATTGTTTCTGACTCTTCAGAAACACTTGTATTGAAGTATATAATAGCTTAACAGTACACAAATGCTTGGAATGAGTATATAAAAACTACAACAGTGCATAAAATGAGCATAAAGTCATTTTGTTTGTTATATCCAATGTTGCCAGCAAAGATGCTATCAGAAATGTTAAGGAAAGGGCTGCTGACCTGCAAAATAATTATTGCAAAATAATAATTATTTAATAATAATATACATTATTGAATGGATGGCATTGTAATTAATTGCAAAATTATACATATAATACTTTCATAATAAAATGGTAGCCTGCTCTGGCTCCTTTACATGTGTGTGCTTCATGTTGAATTGTAAGGTTCTTCTTCCCCAGGAAAATAGGTTTTAAAGACAATTCTGGGAGGAGCCCTCATTTCCTGATGTAGAAACTTCAAAAAGTCACAATATTGTAAAATCTTTATTAGTACTGCCCAGAAAAACACAACATCTTAAGGAAGTTTAATAAGGATCATGTCATACTCCCAGCTTCAGTCCTTAGCATGCCCAGATTGAGTTGGAATTTCTGGTTAAGAGACCCTGATTTAGAATTTAAGGCTGCAATCCTATATACACTTCAATAGGAGTATTGAGCTCAATAGGATTTACTTTTGAGTAGACATGCATAGGCTTGTGTTGTAAATCTGTGTTTTCAGAGGGTCTGTTACCAGTTTAGCAGAATATCTAGCGTTTAGTAATCAGGATTTTTTTTGTCAGTTTGGAATAGTGGAGCCAAATGGTCATGACATAACTGTATGTTGTATTAGTTCTATGTAAATATGCCATCTGACAGCTGTAGTTGTGATGCATGAACAGTACTTCACTTACTGTCTGTAGATCCAACTGACCATTTTACGATGTCAGTGGTTATGTGCTGCCCAGGTCATTAACTGCTCTGCATGGTAGGGAAAATATTAGCGGCAATACTTCTTGACTGAAACGGTGCTGCTGAAAATGTGGTCCATGTGTTAATGGGCTGCCTCAAATCTTGATAATATGATCAAACTTGCATATTTTCCCTTCTGTCATTTGCAGCTAATGAATTCTTAGGAGATAACAAAGTGCTTATTTCTGGTCACTTCCTGCTTAATGACTCAGACATTCAGCAGGTGCCATGAGTGCTTTGGCCCATTATATGAAACGAGCTTGAATCCCCAATTTAGACCAAAGTGGAGAGCTAGTGCCCCTTGTTCTTACTGATTTCCCATCCTTAACTGTACAAGTCCTTGTTTAGGGAGTTGGATTGAGTAAGTTGGTTCCCTCTCCAGATGCCTCTTTAATGACTGGCTTTCATTCTGAAAGAACCCTGGCAATTGGATTTACCCCACATGGGAATTAAGATGTGAGGAAGGTGCCTATTTTTTTTCCTGGTTTTCCCTTTGTGGTGGTAGCAAGCTACACTTTCTGGGCTATATGTTAGGGCACTGTCTGCTGCAATCATCCTGAAAGGGGTGTGGAATGATTAGGTGTGTTGCCTATGTCTCGCTTCCTCCCATCTCCACATAATGTGCTGCAGTAACCTTACTGGATCAGGTCAGCTATATTGAATAAAAATTGAACAAAAAATTTTCTGTTGGAAAAAAAATCTTAAGGCTTTTAACATTGGGAAATCTTGAAAATGTTGACTAGAGTAAGGTTGGTTTTTTCTCTTCCCTTTTAAATGTATGTTTGATAGAACGTTTAATTTTTTTGTGATGTGAGTTTCATAAGCAATAACTTTGAGAAGGCTTTTCAGATAGAGAGTAATGCAAATTAAACTTAATGTCTTTTTTTCAGAATCCAGTTTGCTTGCTCTGTTTGTAAATTCCGAAGCTTTGATGATGAAGAAATTGAGAAACATCTACAAAGTAAATTTCACAAAGAAGTCTTGCGATATATTGGGACCAAACTGCCTGACAAAACTGTAGAATTCCTGCAGGTATATCTTTAACATTCTAAGTTGTGGAAGACTTAAACTGTTGTGCAATAGTTACTGCCTTTATCATACAGTAATAGGGGTTGTTACTGCTTGTCAAGATGCTGGTTTTAGGTTTTCCTTGCAAGATTATACAAAACTAGGCTTGTCATATTGTGAGCAGTTCAGTTCATTTTTCACACGTACCATGGTTCTGGATAGCAGTGCTTGTCTAGAGCTTCCTGTGAAAGTACCACAGGTACTTTCCGTACCGTATTATTATGGCATTTCTGTATCAAGTACCACTTGAAAATTTGATGGAAAGATTGCTGCTTCATTGTTCTCTTTGAGTAAATTCTGATTTCAAATAATCTCGTGAAGTGAATTTGAGTGATTAGCATGTCATATGTAGTTAGTATTTCCTGATGCTGGGGCTTTCTTTATATTAATTCATAGCAGGAACATGCAGGGAGGGGAGGCAGAGCTTCTCCAGAATCAGAAGGCACCTTGCATGTTTGTGTCGATGCAAGTGATATGCACTAAGCCCATGGCAGCAAGTCTCAGGCTTTAGCGTGTACAGTAGGTAACAGTATCTCATTGCCCCAGTAATCTGCCACTCCAGAGCCTGTCAACTATGGCACTTTCTGCTCACTCCCAACACGGGGCTGCTGTTGCCCCAGAAGCCCCAGTGGCGGTTCCACTACTGCTGCATTCCTGCAACTGGTCCGTCCATCTGGGACTGTGCCCATTGCCTTTGCATCCTTGTGGCTTCTTGCATTGACAGGGTAAGGTTGTGCTGCAAGCCTAGCTCTGGGAGAACACACAGTGAAATGTGGCAGGTGTTTGTTGCTCTGACCCAGTGGCTTTTGTTCAGTAAACAAACTCAGAAGTTTGTGATCCAGAAGTTTGGTGGTGATACATCACCACCATACATCTAGGTCAGTTTCACCAGTCTTTGACATTGTGTTACGATTCATAGTTTGGTGGCAGTGGCTTATAACTAATGCAGATTTTCTTTCTTCCTCCAATCCCCAGAAGTATATTGTGAACAGAAATAAGAAAATTGGGAAGCGCAGACAAGAGTTGACAGAGAAAGAGGCCACAAAGCCGAAACCAGATCCATTCAGGGGTAAGTGAACAACATTAAGACACTAAGGTTATCAGCAGTTCAATAACAGCTACCCTCTAGGTAGGGTACACAGTCCTGCATTCTTGAATCCCGAATCTGGGATAATGCTTGTGTAATGCGAGCAGAGAACATGCTCATAACAAGGAATAAACAGGTTCTAGATTGGACAATAAGGGGGAAAAGCAATTAGGAATACAGGAAGATTCTTTTAGGAGGGACAGCAGAATTGGGAAAGAAAGGAGATAGAGATCATGTTTGTTTTATTTGTTTACCACTGTTTTGTGTATGTATCACACTTGTATTCTGTTGAATGGGTAGAGGGCCTCAGGCATGAGTTACTTTCTCCTTGCAGTAATATTATGGGGAGGGTTAGTCAGATTTAGGACGCAGTCCTCACTTGTGCTGGAATGGGCAGGCCAGTGGGCCTGTGCCGTATCCAACACAAGTTGGGACTGGGAGCAGGCAGGAGCCTCCCTGGGGCAAGGACACATTTGTACCCTTACCCCGCAGTAGGCGCCAGCCACCCCAATGGGCTTCTCAGAGCTGCGCCTGCTGTTTAGCAGGAGCAAAGCCAAGAATGCTGTGCGGCCCGAATCGGGGCTGCGCAGCCTGGGGATGGATGCGGCCTAACGGCCACTTCCTACCTCCACCCCCTCCCTGGGCTGGCCCATGTCCCAGCCCACTCACTCAGGAGCGTCAGCCGCAGGGCGTTGGATTGCGCCCTTAGATACTTTCAGTAAACTGCATTGCAGAGTGGATATATGAAGTTTAGTCTATCTAGCACTATTTGCTGTACTACATCGGCTCAAAGTGGTGAAGATTAAGTAGGGCAAAACAAACATAAGTTTCTACTTGTCATAATCCCTGGAAATACAGTAGCTACATTATTCTAATTAATACATGCAATATTTTAAATAGCACACAGTCTATTTCAGCAGATATAATTCTTAGAAGCTTCATGCCAACCTATCTGGCATATGCCTGAGAACATTCAATACTGAGGGATATAGCTGTGACTAAGGGGTATGTGTTGCATTGGCTATCTCAGAATGTTACACAGTTGGCACACCAGTTGATGCTTCCTTGCCACAGCCAGGTCAAGGTACACTCCCAAATTACAAACCTTATTTTCCAAGGGAGTACTTTCCCATCTAGAGCCAGCCAAACACCCAAAACGATCTGTTCTCTTACAAAATGGCACTTTTGTCTTGTCTGGATTCAGTTTTAACTTATTACTCCACATTACTAGTACTCATACCCATCCCTAAGCTTAGACACTAGTGCATTATCTTCACTACTTGCTAGGAAAAGAGAAGTAGAGCTGAACGTCATCTGAAAATTGATACCTCAAGCCAACCTCTAGATGACCACTCCTAATTGCTTCATGTAGATGTTATCTTGCATGCATAGCTTTTGCATTCAAGACGAGGCAGCCTTGAAGATTACGAAGGGGTAAAACAGCCTCTATCACCACTTCTGGGACTTGTTGTCTTGAAGGCAACAATTCCCCCCACCTCCGGCAGCCCATAAAGGCTGCCTACTGTACAACAATACCACTATCAGTGGTATTGAAAGCTACTGATAGGTCCAGTAGAGCTAGCAGGATGATCAAGGCTATTCAGTCCCAAACTGGGTTGACTTCCAGACTGATAAAGATCCACATAATTAGTTTCATCTAGAAGTTTGGATGCAATCACCGTTATGCAATTTATAACAATTGTTTGGAAAATCTCTTACTATGTCATGTTTATTCTCAGCTGTTGGGAGCAATGTGTAATCCTTATTTTGGACATTTCAGGAATTGGCCAGGAACACTTCTTTAAGAAGATAGAAGCAGCTCACTGTATGGCATGTGATATGTTGATTCCTGCACAACAGCATCTTCTTCAGAGACACCTGAGGTCTGTCGATCATAACAGAAATCGTAGGGTAAGCAATGTTAGTACATTCTTAATGTGCCTCATAACTCTCAAAGATTGTAATGGCTAGATAAGGAGCCGCCAATTTCTACATTCAATATGGGGTTTGTGTTTTTTCAGCTGCAAACTTATATATGGAGAAATTACTAACTTACTTTCTTGAAGCTAATAAATGCCTCCACCCCTGAATAGTTGAATAGTTAGCTCGGTGTAAGTGTTTTCACTGTATAGGAAGAACACATATTTGTAATAGAAAAATGTGAACTTTTGTGTGCGGTGTGAAATGTTTCTCTGCTTTACCTGAGATGCCTCCTGTAATACTGCTGCAGGGCCAGTAACAGTTTTATCAGAAGTGATAGGCAGTGAAGGTGAAACTTATAATGCAGAGATTACACTTGCTCTTGGCAAATATAGTTGAAAAGTTACTATTTTCATACTTTAGAGATAAATGAATAATGTGTCTTGCCTTTACAACTGGGCAAAAGTAGATCCTGACTGAGTCTAATCTTTTGCAGTGTATTTTTAATATGCTTTATAGAGCAAGAAAAATTACAAACTTCATTCTGTGTTCTCATGCAATTGATATTGACCATAAGAAAAATACCATCTGAGAGCTGTGAAATCAAGAAAATAGAATAAAAGTTCTAATAGAGATATTGTATCGGACTTTTAGTTTCTGCAGTCTATGGTTAAATGAGATCAGCAGCTGACAACTGTGCCATTCTAGGTCATCTGGCCTGTGCAAAGTGTGGCTTGGGAAACGAAGCCTCCAGTGCCAGTTTGTTGCACACTGGAAAGGAACCAGCAGAGCCACCCACCCAGGCCCTTGAAGTCCTTGTGCCATGCAGCAAAGGGACTCCATGAGCTTGCCCAGGTGACTCTGCCACTTCCTGCCCGGCATGCAGCAAATTGGGTGGGAGACTTCATGTCCCCAACCAAGCTCCACACTGCTGTTTCCAGGAGCTCAGCAACCCAGAAGACCCATGATGATAGCACTTTCGAATGTTCAGCTCCTAAGCTGGCAAAATTGCTGAACCCAATGCATTGATAATTCATGCAAGCATGTTTCAGTTTCTTGTCATTTACCTACACATTTTATTTTCACGACAGTGTCGTTCGAAGATTCCTAACTGAAAGCTTTGGCAGTAAGTTTATGGCAAGAGACTTAAATTAGACACATTTTTTTGTGTGGAATTGTGAGTTCATAGTAAACATTGAAGTGATGCTCTGAAAAAATCCTGCATCTGACCCATATCTACTTTGTTCTTAACCATCATAATGACTTGTATATCTGTTCTTTCCAGATGGCAGCTGAGCACTTCAAAAAGGCTAGTTTCCATGTCGCTAAGAGCGTCTTAAATAGTAAGCACATTGTGAAGATGCTAGAAAAGTACCTTAAGGTAAGTAAGCTGGATGTTTACTGCTCTGTCCTGCTTTTTCTAGGACAAGGGAGCAAGAGCTCCAGCTTGGTCTTGATAATATATTTTGCTGCTATTGCTGCATGTGATTTTCACATAAGATGGAAGGAAGCAATGTTGCATTTGCTTTTTAATGCATAGTTTAAGCCTAAATAGTATCTGTTGCTTTTGAGCAGTTTACCCCATTTTCCCTCCCACCCCCAGATATGTTGGATACTCATGCTAGCAAACTGTGTATAGTGATGGCAACTCTGAAAAATGAATCTGATGCACGCTAGCAAAAGAATTGTTATTGTTTCAAGACAGTCTAGCAAATATAGCATAAATTGTGTGGACAGGAAAGCATTGTGCCCATCTTAAGTAGCTTGATGGGCAAAATATTACTTGATTGAAACAATGTTCTCTGTAGGAGGAAGGGGGAGTCACTCGTAACGACATGGGTTGCCCCTCCCATGCATGAGGCAGGGCTGGACTTCAACATTGTCTCTACCTCCTGGGACGGCAGCCCATCCCCAGTCTGTCTGGCTCTGCCTTGCACAGAACTAGGTTGCACTTCAGGAGAGCTCCCAGAGCTCATCTCTACCTCCTTTTCCTCCTTCCTAAATTTTTCCTACTTTTCCCTCTGCTCTCCTCTTGACCTCCCTCTTTCCTGACCCACCTCAGAGCAAATGGGGAGGCTTGCAGGCTGGTCTCACCAGTGCGGCCTGGCCGCTGCAGGAGCCAGCTGTGTGAAGCGCTATTCTGGAGAGGAGAGGAAGCGCCTCACTCAATTGAGCGGCTGCACACACGCTGATGGGCGGGCAGAGAGTCGGGGTCCGGAGTGGTTGCTGGCCCTGGCCCCACAGATACAGAGGCGACCGCGCCGCTACAGCCAGTGGTGCATTTAGAGGCCCGCTGCAAGCCCATGTAAAAAAAGCAGGCCTCACCACACTTACAGCAATGGAGGCATTGGGCCTAGCAGAACTCGCGGATGGGCTCGAGAACGGCGTGGAACCCACCTAGTCAGGTAACAGGTCCGTGGGGTCCCAAGTGGAGGGGATGAGTGAAGGGGCTCCTACCCCACTCCAATCCTTGCCAATCCAGTTCCGTGGCGTTCCCACCCTTAGCTCAGCTTGACGCAGTCATCAAGCAGGCTGTGGAGGGAGTTTTTAAGGAGCAGCTGCCTCTTATCATCAAGGCCTGCAAAACTCCAACTCCTCCCCCCCCCCAAGCCAAACACAAGAGGACTACAAGCCCATCTCTGGAGTTGTCAGATTGTTCAGAGGGGGAGGGAGGGAAGAGGGCCTCTAGGACCATTTCTAAAAGGGCAAAGAGAGACAAGCCTTTTTCCCACAAGGACAAGGCCTTGCACCATAGCAGGCAGGCCTCTGCCGCTTATGAGCTTAGCTCCACCCCATCTTCCTCAGACGAGGAGGGGGAGCTTTCTGGAGAGGATGAACTAGCGGATCAAGCCAAACAAAATCCGTTCAGACTTTTTCCAATTGATTTCTTCCCAAGGATGCTGGCTAAGGCCACGCGAGCCCTCGATCTAGCAGCAGGAGCTCCGGAGGGCTCTGCCACACCAGGTTCTGCCAAGCCTCACAGGGCTAAGCTCCTTTTTCCTCAGGGCCCAGTAAAGCCTGAAACAGTACCTTTTCCAAAAGCCTTCCGAAGAACTATTGAGGAAGAATGGGCACAGCCCATCCACCCCAAACACAACTCATGTTTGATCAACAAGTTATACACACTGCCAGAACAGACCATGCAGTGCCTCAAGGTGCCCCTAGTGGACTCGTGGCGGCCATTTCATCCTCGGCGGTCCTTCCCTCCGAGGGGGAGGGGGGACCAAAAGATAGCTGTGACAAACGGGTGGAGGTTTCCCTCAAGAGGAACTTCGAGATGTTCTCACTACACAGGCACTTTGAGCGGAGGCCACTAATTCTATCATGGCCAGGGCTACATGAGCCGAAGCTCTCTAAAAAGACAAAGAATTCCCTAAAAAAAGATCACATTAGCTGTGGCCTTCACAGCTGATTCCTCTTTTGATGCTATGTAGTTAACTGCCAGAGCCATGGCATCCAGTGTGGCAGCCAGACGCAACATCTGGCTACGGCAATGGGATGGTGAAGGCGCATCCGTCACAAGGCTCGTGGGAGTACCCTTCAAGGGTACAAAATTATTCGGAGAGGCATTGGAGCCTCTCCTCTTGAAACCACAGACAAGAGGAAGGTTCTTCCCTCAGGGAGGAAGGAGTCTTACAAGGGCAAGTCGCAGTCCTTTCGAGGCTCAGGTTTCCCTAGCTGGGCTAGAGACCCTTTCCAGAGAGGGAGGGGAGATGGAATAAATCCAGATTTTTCCCCAGGGGCAGGGGTCAGGGGTTTTCCGGACCTGGGCCCAACAAGACCAGCAAGGACCAACGCTCAGCCTGACGCCAGGATGGGAGGCAACCCATCCCCATTGGGGGGGGGGTGTCTCTTATCCTTTGCAGAGCATTGGCGTTCTACCACCATAGATACATCAGGTTCCAGGGGGACCGGAGGTGTAGTCGGGCAGCCGCAACTACCCTATCCAGGTGGCTCAAGACCAGGATTGAAGCGGCCCACAGAGCAGTGGGGGAAGCTCTGCCAGAGGGCATCACGGCCCACTCAGTTAGGGGTGCTTCGAACAGTCTCCCAGGGCTATGCCCTGGAGTTCAAAGAGAAACCATGGACCCGGTTCTGGAAAGTTCCCAGGTCCAGGGACCCAGCCAAACACCTTCAGAAGATGCAGGCGATCCAACACCTGTTGGACATCCAGGCAATTGAGCCTGTTCCCCAACCCCATGGGACGGGGGGGGGGTGTACTCTGTATTCTTCTTAGTCCCCAAGAAAAACGGGGACATGAGGACCGTTTTGGACCTCAAATGGTTGAATTGGTTCCTCAAAAAGAAGTAGTTCAGGATGGAAACATGGAGGCCGATTGTCGCCGCTCTGGAGGAGAATGACTTCATGGCATCCATTGACCTTTTGGAAGCATACCTTCATGTTCCCATTCTGGAAAGTCACTGACAATACCTCCACTTTTGTTACGGGGACTCCCCCTACCAATATAGGGTGTTACCTATTGGCCTAGCGGCAGCCCCCCAACTATTCATAAAGATCCTGATTGCAGTGGTGGCACATCTCAGGCTCAGGGGGGTGACCAGTGATGTCATTCAGGGGGAAAGGACCAGAACGGGCGTTCCGGATCCTAACGGGCTCCGTGGCTGGTTCCGGGTTCCTGACAAGTGCCAATAAAAAATGAGTTCCTGTTCCTAAATCATTTGAATGACACCACTGGGGGTGACCCTTTTTCCTTGTTTGGACGACATCCTGGTGAAGGCTGCATCCAGGGAGCAGGCCCGGCAGGATGTAGCAACAACCTTAGAGTGCCTGAGGGCCCATGGGTTTGTGGTGAACCTCCCAAAGAGCTCCCTTGAACCATCACAGAGGATAGAACACCTGGGTATCCACATAGACACTCGCTCCTATTGGGTGGCCCTGTCCCAGGAGAGGCAAGAGACCTTGAGTCGCCTTCTCCAGGTGGTGCAATCCCCAACACAGATGGACCTGATGTTCTTAGCAGGGCTGCAGGGGCTCATGGTGTCCTGCCAGGACATTGTGGACTGGTCCCAGTTCTGATTGTGTCCCCTTCAGACGGTGCTAAGTCCCTATGCACTGGAGATAGTCAGTCCCATCTCCTCCTGAAAATTCCAGACCACCTACCAGAGTCTGGGGTGGTGGCTGAGCCCAACCCGGTTATCCCGGGCAGTCAGCATGAGCTTTCCACAGAGGGTGGTGACGACTACGGATGCCAGCCTCCTGGGTTGGGGGGCTCACATGCAGGGGGCAGTAATGCAGGGGATCTAGTCATGGGCAGAGAGGCAGCACAGCATCAATTGGCTGGAACTGCTGGCAATTTGATTGGCTCGATTAAATTTTCAAAAGGCCCTCCAGGGGTCTCATGTTTTGATTTGCATAGACAACACGACTGCCAAAGCCTATGTAAACCACCAGGGGAGAACGAAGTCCAGAAGCCTGATGGCGGAGGCCACCCTGTTGTTATGGGCGGAAATGCGCCTGCTGTCCCTAAAAGCAGAACACCTAGCGGGTGCAGACAATCAGGCGGCCGACTGGCTGAGCAGGCAGCGGCTGAGTGAAGGCGAGTGGCAAATCCACCCCAAGGTCTTCAAGGAGAGAAGCGTACAATTAGGAAGGCCACAGGTGGACCTGTTTGCCTCCAGGTCCAACCCCCAACTCCCCCGGTTCTTGACCAGGGCAGAGACGGAGGGGACAGAGGGCGTAGACGCCCTTCAAAGTGAGTGGCTGAGGGGGCTGCTATATGCCTTTCCTCCCTTCCAGTTTCTCCCTCTGGTGCTCAGAAAGATAAAACTTCACAGGGTGGAGGTAATCCTCATCATGCCCTTCTGGCCAAGAAGACCCTGGTTCCTGGAGGTGCTCAGGCTCCAAAGCGGGGAACGGTGGTGTCTGCCAGAGAGAGCAGATCTTCTCCATCAGGGCCCGCTGCTCCATCCTCAACCGGGGCTGTTCTGGTTGACAGTGTGGAGGTTGAGCGGCAAGCGCTGAATAGGTGGGGTTATTCTAAGAGGGTGATGGACACCCTCCTGGCCTCAAAGAGGGCATCCACCAAGAGATCTTATGGGTCCACTTGGAGGAAGTTCTGTGATTGGTGCAAGGGCAGAGGTATCTTGGCCTCTAAACCTAGAACCTGGGACATCCTGGAGTTCTTACAGGATGGCCTGGAAATAGGGCTGAGCGCCAACACATTGCGCAGGCAAGCAGTGGCCATAACCAGTACCTTAGGAGCAGGTTCAGGTGGTAGTAGCAAGTCACACCTGCACATTCAGAGGTTCTTCAGGGGGGTGGCACTGCTCAGTCCCCCCACAGTACACCGGTTCCCTACATGGGACTTGCACAAGGTTCTATCGGCCTTGATGAGGCCGCCCTTTGAGCCTATGGCCAAAATAGATCAAAGAGCTAACTGTCAAAATGCTTCTGTTGGTAGCCATCACTTCGGCTAGGCAGGTGTCTGAGCTGGGGGCTTTGTTGATTAATTCTAACCTTTGCCTCTTCCTCAAGGACAGAGTGTTTCTCAGACTGGATCCCGCTTTCATCCCAAAGGTTCCACAGGGCCCAATAATTGTCACTGTCGTCCTTCTGTCCTAACCCCAGTCACCCCAAGGAGCGAGCTTGGCACAACCTGGATATACGCAGGGCTCTCAGATTCTACATAGACAGAACTAGGAGTCCCGGAAGGCCGGGTCACTGTTCATCAGGTTCCAGGGGGACCGGAGGTGTAGTTGGGTAGCCACAACTACCCTATCCAGGTGGCTCAAGACCAGGATTGAAGCGGCCCACAGAGCAGTGGGGGAAGCTCTGCCAGAGGGCATCACGGCCCACTCAGTTAGGGGAGCGGCCACTTCAGCCATGTTCGAGGGGGTGTGTTCCCTGGGTGGTATCTATAGGGTGGCCACCTGGTCGTCCCTTAATACTTTCAGACACTATAGGATTGATAGTGCAGCTTCGGCTGAGGCTGCATTTGGGAGATGGGTTCTCCAAACAGTGGTAGCATCCTGAGGGCCTGCTAAACCCACCCAGTAGATTAGGCTGCTCGAGTATGTCCCATGTCGTGACGAGTGCCTCCCCCTTCCTCCTACAGAGAAAATGGAATTCTTACCTGAGAATATCCTGTTCTGGGAGGAGGAAGGGGGAGGCATTCGACCCACTGCATTGGAGCTCGGCGATTAGCAGGGGTGACAGAGGGTAGGAGCCCAGGTGGGGAGTTTACCTTGCCCCACTGAAATTGGTTTGTCTGGTATAGTTCTTTTCCTTTCTGTTTCTCTGCTGCCCATTGGCGCCTTTTTACTATGTTTCTTCTTGCCTGCTCATGCGTGGCAGGCTGTGCGCCACCCTCAGGGCAGTGGTGGAGGGTCTCCTATTTTCCAGCTCTTCTTAGCCAGACTGGGGATGGGCTGCCCTCCCAGGAGGTGGAGACGTTGAAGTCCGGCCCTGCCTCATGCGTGGGAGGGGCAACCCATGTCATGATGAGTGCCTCCCCCAGAACAGGATATTCTCAGGTAAGAATTCCGTTTTCCTTGCCCATGGCATGTGGTAAAATTTCTCTTGAATTAGAGAGGTAGGTGCTGCATTCCCGCAGGACTTCCCCCAGGAAGTTGGTAGTTTTGACTTAAAAATTCACCTGAGAACAAAAGTCAAAACTGTGTGTTCTTCCCAAAGACCACTTATGGGAAACAGTTCAGCTTAGCTGATCTAAGCAGTTGAAAATAATGCGAGAGGTGGGGCCTCCACAATTTGTGGGTACAGCTCTGTTGATTAATAACCAGCATTTAATCCTGATGAGAACGGGGACACAGCACAGTGTCCAGAACTGGGGTGTCATAAACCCCCTAGTGGATAAAACCATGATGGGCAATTGCAGGTCAGTCACACTTCTATGTGACGATCACTGGTTTGCTTATGTAGCACACATGGCCATGGGTAATGGATGAATTTCGCTTCTGAAAAGCAAGATTGCAGCCGTCTGACCAGGTGAAGATGAAAAGAAATGCGTGTGACTGATACTGTGCCCTGGAAATCCAGGAGCAACCCAAGATTCAACAGGACCCTCTTATGGCAAACATGACTAATGGGGGAGCAGATCTTGCATGTGCAATCTCCTCTACATGTCCCCCGCCCCTCCACCCCTCTGGCAACACTTTGGTCTTATCCAGACTGAGCTTCTGCCAACTAACTAGTCTCTGCTAGGCAGAGACTAGTAAAACTGAGACTCCGCTCTCTGAATCCAGTGAAAGAGACTTTGAGCTGAAAACGCCAGTCTGTTTGCATTGGTGGCCCATATACAGGGGCTGTCTTCCCCTTGCGGCCTCTCATACACGTTGAACAAGAGAGGTGACAGAATAACCCTGCAGTGGCTTACACAAGAGCCCTTGGGGCAGATGAGCAGTTGCCCAGTGCCACCCTCTGGGATCTCTCGGAGGAAAAAATGGAACCACTCAAGCGCAACTCCGTCTACCCCTGCTAGGGTCCGCAGGTGCCTCAGCAACACCTCATGATCAACGGTATCAAAGGCTGCCGACAGGTCTAACAGAATCAGCATGGACACCTGACCTTTGTCCATCAGCAGGAGGAGATCTTCGACCCACCCAGCACAGTCTCCGTACCATACCCAGGTGCAAAACCAAGCTGAGAGGGGTGAAGGAAATCTGAGGATTCCAGGTAATGCCAGAGGTGCCCCATCAAAAACCTTCTCAGCACCTTCCCCAATAAAGGAAGGCTGAAGGCAGGGTGAGACTGCTGACATCAAGAGATAATTCTTGAATGCAGGCCTAATGCTTCTCCCTCTAAAGGATGTTGGCTCATTGCCCTTCCTGTGGGAGTCTGTGACAGTCTCCACCAATTGGGGACTTTGAATCCCCTCCCCTTTTCTTTTACTAGCGATAATGGAGAAGTCCAAATCGCAGGGGATAGTCTGGAGCTCTCTGAAACTCCAGAACATCAGATTAAGAGTGGTTGGCTGAAAATCAGCCAAAGATGACACTTTTGTCTCTCATGGGCATGGATCTTCTTTCATGGATGCAGATGGTCTGGTTTGAATCTGATCCAGCTGGGTCATAAAACATACTTAGTTGCTGGGTGCAGAAATCCTTGACTGCTTTCCAGCCAAGTTTCTGTGGGTGGGACTCCATGGATACAGTGAACAGGACTCTTGTGATCTCCTATGCATAATAAATATAGGAGTTTAGAAACTGCTTGCTTTTGCTCAGATTATGGGCAAGAGTCTGTCACTGCTATGTTGAACAACAGTTGCAGGCCACTTGCACAGAGTAAGATTAGTTTGGGATAAAGATAAGATTTTAGGCATGTGTTCTATGTGACAGCCAGTGGTTCTGAGATTCCAGCAGAGCAGCACTAGTATGTCTGGTTTAATATGGTGTTTTCTTCACATAGAAATCACAGTCAGAGCCAAAAACAGATCCCTGTTGTGAGCAGTTACAAGCCCTGACCTCAGTCTGAATAAGGTTAACATGATTTCTGTATGAGCAGTTCCCAGTAGTACAGTCATTATTGAGGGCACAATCCTAACATGGAGTTAGGCTGGCACAAAGGCCACCATAAAGCGCATTTGGACCACTCTCTGAGTCAGGGAGGATGGTGCATGTCTGTATGCTGGCCTCTCCGACTCCAAGAGTGGTCCAAACATACTTTATGGTGTCTTTTGTGCTGGCCAAACTTTGCTGGACTAACTGTGCTGGCCTAACTACAGGTTAGGATTACGCCCTTAGTGTGTTCAGATACAACAACAAACTCTCTCTACTTATCGCCAAAATGTGTGCGTACTTATCAATTATAGCCATATGTCAGCATCTGGACTTTCTTGTATTTAATATGGTAGTAAAAAAGCTGAAAACACCTTAGCTGCAGAAATAACTTGCATTTACCAATCGTGGCAGTTTGTGCTACTGAGCTAAGTATTCAAAACTCAGTTGAAAAATTAGCAATCTTCTGAAATCCCAGACAATAGGTTTTACTAAGGATTCCACTTGGTTATCTTATTGCAGACTTGACCTTCTCCTAATACTCCAATAAATATGCTACAACAAATGGCATTCCATTCTTATTCCTGTGAGGCAGAGATTCTATGCTAGGATTTCTGGCCCTGTCAGGCATACGTGCAGAATGTTTAGTAAATTTGTAGTCTGTATTTAAATAGTTTTGAGGCAAAGGAGGGATTGGTACTCTGAAGTGAGAGTGTTCAGTTTTCAGTCACTCAATTGCAAACTTCTGCATTCTAGGTAACTGAGACTTTAAGTGGAGACTTCCAGATAATTTTGCAACAATGCAATAACATTATATTTCTTCCCTTTGTTAGGGTGACGACCCATTTACAGATGAAAACATTGATCAAGATGTTGATGAATCTGAAGCCCTAGAAGGGCCTGATGGTGAAAGGGCTACTGAAAGTACCAATACAGAGGGAAAAGAGAATACTGGAGATGAGATTGAAGCCAGTGAAACTACTAAATCAGGAGGTGAGGAGCAAGGGTGCTCCACTGCAATTTTCTCTAAAGATGAATCTTTAGAGGAGGAGCAGAATGAAGAAGAGAAAACAGAGGCAGTGGGAATAATGGGAACAGCTCTCCTTCCTCAAGGAAGTCCAGAAGAGAGAGCAACAGCTGGCCAGCTGGAGAAAGAAGAGCAGCAGCATGCAGAGACAGGAGAAAACTCAGCTGAAATGGCAACAGCTGAAAATGGTGATACCGAGGAGGAAACAGTTGTATCACATGCGGAACTGTCACAAGAATGACCATGTGAATGTTTGTGTGAAGGTGGTTTGTCCTGCTTAGCTGTATAATCTATCTTTTCATTTATTTCTGTGCATTGCTGGAGTGCTACCAATTTTGTTCTTGTATTGAGGGAAGGGATTCAACTATTCTGTTTACAGAAACTGTCTTGTGCTTTTGCTGTTGTGGTAGAAAGTGGAAGTTGGCAAGTCTATTTCATTTTTAGGTTGAATAACTCAGAAAGCTGGACATTCCCCAAGAAATGCTTGATACCTCCTTCGTTTTTGAATGAACAGTACTGTGAAGAACAAAATTGTTGATAATTTTGCTTTTGGCAGCTGTTAGTGGTGAGGGAATCTGGCTTCATTTGGAAAGTAAATTGATCCTTTAGCTGATGGAGTAGAGTAGTAAATGTTTAATCTTTTCCTGTGAAAATGTTTATTAATTTAAGTCCCTGAAGAAAGAACCTAACTGTCATGAAGACTATGAACTTCAATTGTCCAGTTTGCAGTATTGCATGAAATAATAGCATCTTTAACTATATAATTTCAAACATCAAGTTGATTGTGTGTCACAGTTGGGCCATCACTTATACCATGTACTATTTCAGATTTTTGTGGATAGCGAACTATAATCTGTACATTATGCTGGTAAAAATATTGTAGGAGAACAATTATGCCACCACTAAAACACCTCTCTCCCTTCCCCAATACTGCTTGATAAAAGTCATAGGAGAATTTTTTAGAGTAGATTGCCGAAACTGCCCTGGGAGCACTGAAGCACTATCGAGACCAGCAACATAGGAATGGGTTTATTAGTGTTATGATTGATGCTTGTAGTATAAAGTGGAATGAGCACTCTTTTTCTTTTTTTAAGAAATCCAAAGTTCTTTGTCTTAGCAATTAATAAACTTCTGGAGTGGAAAACTAATATCTAGTGCAGTGATTTTCAACCTTCTAAATCTCACAGCACACTGATAAGGTGCTAAAACTGTCAAGGCACACAACCAGTTTTTTTGACACTGACGAAGCACACTACACTGCTGGCAGTGGGGGGAAGGCTCACATCTTCCAATGGCCCTATTAATAAATGATCCTCTCCCAAACTTCTGCGGCACACCTACAGACCAATCGCAGCACACCCATGTGAACAGCGCTTGAAAATTGATGCAGTGGTATTTTAGTTGTCTCCAAAATATATGCTGTTTGAGTGGCAATATGATAATATTAAGCAAAAGGTTCTGTCAGCCACAGGTAGTTTAGGAGTCCATGCACTTTGCTTCTTTCTCCCCCCGTTCCATGTGTCAGCACTGTTAAAGAGATACTATTTTTAATAGTCATATTTTTTAAGTATGTCAGCTAGAAGAAAAGTTAAGTTTCTGTCTAGCCTCTATGCTTGAATGGATTGTTTAGATCTTGAAAGTGAATTTTATAGTAAAATAAAGCTGATTCAGCAAAGGAATACTCTATATCAGTGGTTCCCAAACAGTGGGTCGCGAGCGAATTACAGGTGGGTTGAGAACAGTGGTGGGATTCAGCCAGTTCTCACCTATTCTGCAGAACAGGTTGCTAATTTTAGGTTGGGAGAGGGAAGAAAGGCAGCGGCCACCCTGAAGGCTGCCCTGAAGGACATAGAACCGGTTGTTAGTTTATTTGAATCCCACCACTGGTTGTGAAGCACCTAGAGCAGCCATATTGAAAATATGGGAAGATGGGATGCTGGAAAGGGGAGGGTTACGTGCTTGTTTTGCTTGTGTCAAGGTTGTAAATAGGCTTTTTTCCTTTCTGATTCGCTTTGCTATTGGAAAATGGCAGAGAAATAACCAAACTGATTGCTCATTCTCAGGAAAGCAGATGTTTCTGGCGTCACAATGACAACACTGCCGGCCATGACATCACTTCTGGTGGGTCCTGGACAGACTGTCAGTCTAAAAAGTGGGTCCTAGAGCTAAGAAGTTTGAGAACCACTGCTCTATATACAATGGCCATCCTCCTTGTTTGACAATAACTGGCTGAGATAACCCAGCAACCAAAGATGTTACTAAGCAAGGAGTCTAGAATTCTCTCTGCTAAAAAAATCAATTTGCCATTAAAACCCAAATTTTATGATACGTAAATACCTGTAAGGAGATGGGACACTCTTATAAATATATAAGAAATTATATTTTTTGGGTAGCATTTTGCTTCTTATAGTCATAGGGAGGGCATAAAAGCTCTAACAACCCCTGGGTCATTCCATTGCATGCCCGATACACTTGCTAATTTACCTTTACAAATGTGTAGGGGTAGTAATTTTGTTTTCATATATATATATCACTGGGATCATTGTGACTCAACTCGCAAAAACGCTGGTTTTCAAGACTTGTGGTAACTTGAGACTTGGGGCCAGTGATTTGAAAGAATCATGACTCAAATTTGACTTCAGTCCTGACTCTCTTTAGTGCATATATGCTGGCTTGCTTACTTTTTTCCTATTGCTTCTGTGTTGCCCGGAAAGACCTCGTGGCCAATCTGGAAGCCATCTTTCAGACTGATGGTAGCAGCAGATATGGTGGGTGGGAGGAAGGTAAGTGGTTCCAAGAGGCAAGGCTGGGGGATTGAGGGGAGAAGGAAGGCCTATGGGTGTGTGTGTGTGTGTGTGTGTGTGTGTGTGTGTGTGTGTGTGTGTGTTGCTCCAACTTAAGAACATAAGAAGAGCCCTGCTGGATCAGGCCAAAGGCCCATCTAGTCCAGCCTCCTGTATCTCACAGTGGCCCACCAGGTGCCCCAGGGAGGCATGAGACAACAAGATGCTTGCATCCTGTTGCCACTCCCTTGCACCCGGTACCAGTGGCCCACCACCTTTGTAAGGAGGTTGCACAATCCATCATTGCCTATATCCCACAATGGACCTTTCCTCCAGAAATCCATCCAATCCCCTCTTAAAGGCATCAAGACCAGATGCCATCACCACCTCCTGTGGCAAAGAGTTCTACAGATTAACTACCTGTGTAACTTACGACACAGAATTCTGCATTTTGTGTTCTGTGCCCAAGTTGGATCACACTATATGCACAATCCTGACCATAAGCATTGTGTGTTTTTTTTATTTAGGGTGCAAACTGAAAGTATTTTCTTCTTCTGTAGCAGTACACTCAGAATGGAGAAAGGTGGTATTCTCATATTCTATACAGGTCTTGTGAAGAGAAGCAGGTAGTGTGGCCATAAGCAGGTGCTGGAGGTCTCATCAAAGGTCCACAAAGTACCTAATTTGGAATTGCTATGGCTATAATATTTCCTTGCAGCCAGTGGCTATCAAGTTTACCTTGGCTAGATAACCACATTGGTTTGCATTGCTTTATAAAATCATATTTTCCACGTCCTCCAAAGCAGATTATCTGACTTGTATCTGCTCTTGAATTGAATGGTGGTTTGGAGCAAGCTTCAACTGATGATCTGATATTTTCCCTGTGTTAGGATAATACCATGAAAGAATATCCCACTAGTCAGGATTTGTACTTACTGGTAGTATAACTTTATCTTTCAAGTGGATCTTTCCTTTTACATTGATAAGATATTTTTGAAAATGGCATTTGGTTCCATTCCTGAATATGAAGACTGACCTGCTATGGATGGAAAAAATGCCTTTGAGGTAAGGTGTTGTAAATCCCTTACTCATTAATTTGAATTGGAAATGGATTAATTGCAGACCATGGCTCTTCTTTCCTGCCAACCTAGCAGTTCAAAAGCACCTAAAAATGCAAGTAGATAAATAGATACCACTTTGGTGGGAAGGTGCACTACGTTCCGTGCACTATGGTGTATAGTCATGCCGGCCACATGACCATGGAAGCTTGTCCTCGGGCAAATGCGCCTCTACAGGCTTAGAAAGGGAGATGAGCACCGCCCCCTACAGTTGGTCATGACTAGACTATTCGGTCATGGGGAAACCTTTACTTTTTACCTTATGGCTCCTCTTACTCAACTGGAAGCATGGCTGATATTTCAGCCTTGTGTCTGAGCCTCAGCTTAAGCATGTGTTCTGGGAATTGCTTCAAGCAGCTTCCCACTGTAACGTCTTCCAACTGTGTATTCAGAATTCAATATTGTATAACTATACTGTGCGATACATATTTAGATACAAATAAAACACAAGTCCCTACTAAAACAATTCTCACTCATAAGGAGCCTTTTTTAGTCCCTATGTAATCACTGTGGGTGGATCCAAGGCTCTTCCTGTTTAATATGAAAGACAACTTAAACTCAGAAATAGGCAGCTGAAATTTGTGCTCCCTTCCCTTGGAGGTTCAGTTCCAGTCTTTGCTTGATTTTTTCCTAATGTCTGGTGGATAATGTAATTTTTTTTAGCAACATGTGACTAGGAATGTGTTAAAATTTTATGCGCCTTACTGGTAGACTAAATTTCCCCCTCTCCCTGACAACGGAGTATTCCGTGATATACAAGTGTCTAGGTATTCTGTGTGTTCTCTTGAAAACTTGTCTCTTGTTATCCATCTTGCTTTTCCTCTGCTTTGGTCTGCTTTAAGTTAGTGCATCTTTCTGAAGTACTAACAAGTATCTTCATGACTATCATGAACTAAAAAAGTATGACTAGACTAAAAAAGTATGAGAACCTGTACCACTGCCATTGTATTTTGCCTTTACAATTCCAAAAAGGTGTTATATGTAGCTTAGCATTGCATGTATTATTTCTTACTTTGATTATGGATGTGGGACTGATAGGCTCAAATTGGGTAAAATGCCCCACAAACCTAGATTGGATTTTATAATCTGCAAAAATCTGCGAATTTTATAATCACTTTAACTATTGTGATTCAGGTGACATCTTTGTACACTATATGCCATATTCTAGTCTTTGCTAGCAGCTTGCATGTGTTTGTTATAGGCTATTTTAAAAAAACAAGGAACTGCCATGGGTGCTTCTTTTTGTAGCACCTATTGCATCAAATCTGTGATATTATGGTAACTCCTCTCCCCCTCCCCCCGTGGCTATAAGTGGAAGGGAATATTTGAACCAGAAAAGCCAAGATAAGCATTTAGCAATATGCAGTGGTTAACAAGTCCTTTTGTCCCTAATTGTTGAAAGTTTGATACTACGCTTAATTTTGGTCAGCATGAAAGTGATGCATTTTTATCATTTCCACTTAATTTTACATTGCATCCATAATGGTATGGTAAAAATAGGTTAGAAACTCAATGTTACTTCTTTAAAAAATATGCTGGAACTTAAATGTGTCTAGATCCTACATTCTCTTGTCCTAGATATTTAGGAGCTCACCAGTTATTCAAGATAAAAGAGAAGCTGTTTAATTGCTGCTTTTCATTGTTGGTTCACATATCCCACACTTGACCCCAGGTACTTGAATGTTAACTCTCCACAACTGCTTTGTTTCCCTGTAGAGCCTAGACAAAAATTACTTAATGTGTAACTTGCCTATGGGAATAAGTTTTACCTATAGTTGTGAAGTACGTTTACGTAAAATAATGAAAAAGGGCAGTTTCAGAAGATTGAAACTTACTATGAAGAGGCAATAAAATTACATTGTCAAACTACACAAGGAAATCTTTCCAGAAAGGAAGCATTCATGACACTGGTATTTTAGATTACCTGCTTCATTTCCATATGTACACCTTCTTCTGTGATTGGTGTAGTGGTGTAAGAGTTAGACCTAACCTGGCAGGTTCAAATCCCTGCTCATCCATGAAACTTCCTGGGTGACAGGCCAGAAACTATCAGCCTAACTGGCCTCAAAGGGTTATTGTGAGGATAAAAGGAAGGGAGGAACTATGTACACCATCCTGAACTCCTTGGAGAAAGGTCGTGTGAAAAATGAACAAAGTGGCATCATAACTTGCAATAAGATATAGCAGTTGCTGTTACTTGTGCCCACAGTTCCCTAGAAATTGGCTTAGGTACCACCAGTAAATGCCATCTATGGTATGGAATGTTTAACATTTCATTTCAAACAGTAGTTACTTTTGGCTAAATGGAGGAACTCGGTTTAGAAGCGGAATTGTATCTTCATTCTACTGTTGAAATGGTCACCATTATGTTTTTTTTCCAGTAAGAAGATGGTCTCTCCCCCTACCCACCCACACACACCGGTGCATATAGCTAGTTGAAAAGAAAAGATCTCATCGCTGTTTATTGTCAGTAATCTCACTATACTAGTAAAATGCATTGCCCGCACTGAGAGAGTTTACTCTGACCTGCAAGAGTCGGTTCGAGGTGTAGTGTTGGTTTTTTGATAGATGACATTGAAGCCGCTTCCGCTTCTCTCTTCTTTTCTTCTGTGCAGCTTATACAAAGATAGAGGATTTGCCGTATGAGGCTCCTATTTGGCGCCAAACCTGCCTTCCCTAGCTCAGCCCTGCCCCTACCTTGGTCTGAAATGTCAAGGATAAAAAAGGCACGCGAGCTTCTTACATCCGACCGCCTGGAGGGCGGCTCTTAAACTGTACGTACGCCATAGCTGTTCCTGAATTGAGCTTTTACGGGCAAAGTCCAGTCGGATCTGACCGGCGGCCAACGGATGTCTCTCCCCCTCTCCCTCCCCTGATTGCGTCCTGCTAAGAGAGTAGTGGGACAGCAAGGGCACAACTTATCACGTGGATGACTCCCCTTTTTATTGTGAGGCTGTTCTGCAGTCTGAGAGCCGCACGAGGAGGAGCTAGAGGTGCTTCCACGTTCCGGGCAGCCTGGCGGCGCCTAACGTAACTTAATTAGAACGTGACTCCTGCCTCCTTTCCCTTGCTTTACTATCACCTTCAGGAGCAGGCTTCTCTAGTGACATGTTTTGCCTCTGCCCTAGTGACGCACGCTATCAGGTGTTCAATGTTGGGGGAAGTGAAGCGCCACAGACCGGAGAAACAATTAGCATCTTACTGAGCGGCAAGAGCGTGTTCATGTTCATGGGGGTGACATGTCCATACTTAATAGGTACCGGGCTTGTAATAAGTTGTGACAAAAGTGTAGCAGTTCTTGCATGCTTTTGTAGTCAAGTGCATCATTGTTGGTAGCAGTAACCGTAGATGCCGGTATGAGAACTGTGGAGGGGAAGAGAGCTTAAATGGTAGGAGTCAGGGACGACCGGTCAGCTATGGCACTTTTTTTCGTTTGAGATCGTGTGTGTGTTTGCGGGCGTGGACATATTGCTGGTTTGTGGCAATAGCAGTTTCGGGCTTGTAAAGAGGGAATCCCTTCCTCCACCCCGAAACTGCAAAAGACTCCACAGCTGTTCCTTCCTCCTCTCCGTCGCGTACGGCGCGTGCAGTCGCTCTCTCTTCACGGCACTGAAGAAAAATTCCACCCGTATTCCACAGCCCAGAACTTCTCAGTGGAGGGGGCGTGACTGTGAGGTAAGGAAACCTTGCATTCCCAGTTGTATGCTCTACGCCAGGCGGGGCTTGTGGCGTGATGACGTAAGGCGCTGCGCAGTGAGGTCAGTGCAGCGCCGCCGTTGCTGGTCCCGCTGCCCGTCGCTCTGTCTGCGTTGGTGGATTCGCTGTGGTCCTTTGCCTCTCCCTGCGGAGTGCGGCGGCTTCTCTTCGTCCAAGGCTTCCCAGGATTTGCCCGAGTAGGGGGTTGATAATACGGCCTGCTCTGTCTCTTCGTTTGGCGTCAGGTAAGAGCTGGGCCGGGTCGGGAGAGGCTGCGGGGGTTGGTATTCTTCTTGTTCAGATACGTTGTCTTGCCAGCGTAACCCGCATTGCGTAATGTGACCGTTGCGTCAGGCGGATTACGCATTTTGCGCGAGGGCCTATTGCGCAAAGGTCTTGCGTGAACCTTCTAAACCTCCTGCGCCTGCTGATGGGAATCTTAGCGTCCCGCGTCTACAGAAGGGGCCATCTTCCTTCTTCCACGGTTACGTACATTTAAGCAGTTCTCGGCTAAGTTCTATGCCAGGTTACTGCGTAGGTTGTGGCTCGCTATTTTGCACGGTTACGCGGATTGCGGTAGGTTGTGTGGAAAGCTTAGGGTGGCTGCGGAATTTGCGTAAGAGCGTCTTTGCTGCTCCCTGTAGGGTACGCGATTGCCGTAAGTACGTCTGTGTCCTCCACGCGCACCACAAACGAAACTGGCGCGCCGTTTGGACATTCTCGACGCGTTCCTCCGCCTTCGGACCGCTGCAAGGCGGGTTCTGTGTCCGCTCATAGCAAAGTCGAGGGTTCCTGTGTAGGAGGGTCCGGCTCCAGTGCGCGGGTTGCGCAGTGAGCGAGCCTGGGCGGGGCGGGCGGTGATGGGACTTCCTGTCGCCGCCATTTTGTCATCGAGCAGGAGGGGGAAGCGGTGGTCCGGCCGTGGCTCCGGTGTGGAGGGAGGGGAGGCAGCCAGCCAGGCAGCGGCCGGGGGGGTGAGTGAGTGACTGGCTGACGGACGCCTCGAGGCAGCGTGCACGGCTCTCCGCAAAGGTTGCGGTTCCTGTAGGCCAGGCTCGACCGCTAGTCCTGCGTTAGCGCCGCCCCCACCTGGTATGCCCGGGGCAGGTCAGGTTGTGCTTTGGCTCCCAGGGAAGCCCGCTCGCTATGGAGGCCTCGCTGACCAGCTCTTTAGCTCGACTTGGTACACTACACCTCTTGGTTTCCAATATTTTTCTCATTTATGGTCCGGCACGAAAGGCCGAAGGAAGCGCGGCAGACGAGGTTCCCCTCCCCCAAGGATGTTCCTACTAGGCCCGCCTGGCAAGGCCGCAGTTAGCGGCCGCATAAAAAGCAGCAAATCTTCTGCTTGAGACAAAAGTCAGAGGATATAATAGCCAAGAGTTGGCCTTTTAACGGCCCATATTAAGCCCCACCCGCCAGCAAAATGTTTGCCGTTTATTTCCCCGGAATGTCTTCTCATGTGTACACTACACTCCTACCTCTTAACCGCTTTCCTTAGCTTTCAGTTAGCAAATCACTTAGGAGACCTGTAGTTTCATATGCAGTTCAGCAGTGTGAGCTAAGTATCGGGCTATAACTGATGTAGAAACCAGTAGAAATAATCCATCTAAGGATCGTTTGGTAGTTTTTTACTGCTAAAATGGTACTTAACAAATCTTCTAGATAACTGTTGACTACAAGTTCAGATTTTGGTATTCTGTAGTTTGAGCAGGAGAGCGTGCTGCATCATTTGTTAAAACAAATGTACAAGGGGAATTGATTTATCAACAGCATTATAGTGGAGCCTAGAGTATTTTGACATTGGTAAAAAGCAACAGATTCTTATTTTTTGCCCATTCTCATCCAGTAAAGAATAACCACATTAATACAATTAGTAGCATTAATAGACCCATTAATTTGTCATGGTTTTACATTTTGAAACATACCTAAACAATGCATTTGTTGCAATAGTGCGATTTTCTGCGTCATTCTCTACCTGAAGGCTTTTCATATTCAGTTTTACATGAGTTACAACAAATCTTCTCTCCTTGTAAGTTCTTGTTCAGGATAACTGATAGGTTCCTTGATCTAAATATTACAGGCTGCTTTGCTGGATAAAACAGTGCTTTCTTTTCCAAATAATAGTTTGATAACTAAATCTAAAAATGTTCTACGGTACTTAAAACTGAAATTAGTGTGGCTACAGAGCACAACCTGTTACAAGGAACTAATATATGCAAATAGGTTACCATTTAGAGAAAAGTGAGGTATACATTGAATAAATAAAATCAATTTCTATTGTTATAGCCATAATATTTCATTCATCTGGCCCTGCAAGGTTATGTTGTGTGATTGTGGTATTCGTCTGCCCTCCTGTGATGTCTAGCAGAGACAGAGGGTCTTGTTTTGAGGCCACATCTGTTTGGCTGCTGATTTAGAAAGGTTGGAAATGTACTAGAGCTTGTGTCATACAATCCCATGTATGCTCTCTATTCCTAGTAGCTCCCACAGTTCAAAGGAGGCTGTTCTTGGAGCTAGTTGCTTTTCTTTTATCAAGAGCTCCCACCTGGTGCTTAGTGCTTCCTAAGTTGTTTTCCGTTTTTTCTCCCCTACCCCAGCAGGGGTGGTAGTAGCAGTCGGGATAAATAAGTATTGATGGAACAGTCAGATTTTTTTCAGTGTGCTGGTGGCATCTGCTGTGGTTTGTGAATGTACTATACCTGGAGGCTTGGTCATATGCAGTTGTTGCATACTTTTTAATGAATAGAGAGATGCTGAAAGAAATTTCTGTTCCTTAGATCATGTAATTAGGTGTGAGAAAGAACTGCCTGCTTCCATGAAAACATATTTCAGTAGGTAGTGCCTGGGCTGGCTTGTGACAGTCTTTGTTTGTGAGCTATTAAGTAACTATTTTGTAATCTAGGCTCCACTGAACATGTGAATTACTCATGAGAAACACTGTTGGTGTCGCAGTGTTAGTGTCCTGTCTGTGGAACTTTCAATTTCTATTGTGGCATTGCTTGCAAAGTAAGTTATGCCATTTGTAGAATTCCAGCTAATCAAAGATAGCCTTGCCTTTACAGGTTCAGTTTAAGGAAGCTTTACATGTAGTGTTCAAGTGTTGATTTTTATTTGTGTGCATGCTTGGAATCTGCATTATGCTGTGACTTCCAAATATATAGAAAATAGTTGGTGAAATTCATAATAATGTGTTGGGTTTTCTGTACTTGATAAAATAAAAATGTCATTTGAAAAGCAGACCTGATAAAGGTGAAAATTTTCTTATTCAGGTGTGATCCCAATTTCTGCCAATATCTTTTTGGCTTTTTTTTTGTATTCCTCTCATTGCTCCAAATGTGGTCACTTTCATACTACTTACACCAACAGTTTTCAACCGGTGTGCCATGGCACACTGTTGTGCTGCAGGTGTGCTGCGGAAGATTGGGCGACGGTCATTTATTAATAGGGCCTTTGGGGATGTGAACCCTCTATTGGCAGCATGGAGTGCTTTGTCAATTGTAAAGAAAACTGATGGTGTGCCTTGTCAATTTTAGTGCCTTTTCAGTGTGAGTGAGTGAAAGATCTCAGTCTATCTAGTCTAAGGAGAAGGCAATGATGGCAATAGTATTGAATTGGATTTGCAAGGTCAACACCTAGCTCTTCAGGGAACATCTTGGATGGGTGTGTGTGTGATGGTAGGAGAAAATTGGAAACTTAGGTACATCCTTTCAGATGGCTTCTCACTCTACACTTTAGGTAGCATTTGAAGTTTTGGCACAGTGTCACAATCTTTCACTGCTGCACCAAAGGTTTGGATATTGTCCATTTCTGTTTGGTGCACTGTCAGAGTTCTAAGCTGTATTCTATCGTTTTTCATATAACTAGTGTACATAATGTATAGCAAGACTGTTCTGTTGTATCTCTTGTTGGGCTGAAACAGACTTTTCCTTACCAATTGTGCTGTGGAAGCACATGCAGCCAGAGCTTTGAGAACTTTCAAAATAGTAGATAAATTGTAATGTCTTGCCTTAAAGCATGAATGTGTGGCTGTAGATGGCTAAAGTCTGAAGAGATGAAAAACTATTAAAGACTTATTTTTAGGTGTCTTCTTTCTCCCCCTTGTTTTCCCTTCCCCAGAGAATTTCTATTTTTCACTAATTTTTGCCATGGTGTTGAGGGCCAGGCAGAAAATAAATTTAAATAGAGACAGAACTTAGAAGAATGAATGAATGAATTGACTCAAAATTCCAGGATTCCTCCCAGCTCCAACACACACCACAGAATATAGCACACACTTTAATGGACTCCCAGTCTCTCACCCCACAAACAGTTTACTTAAATGTACTGAAGTTAATATCTCAGATCACTGGAAACACCCAGAGCATGTTCTGAGGGCTGAGGAAGCCTCTCCAACACTCAGAAATTTAAAACCTAAAAATGTCACTTCTGGGTCTTTGGGAAATGATGATTTTTGGCTTTCCGGCAGCATTCTGGGAGGCTGCACACAGCGTCCCTGACCCTCAGAAGATCTCCACACACAACAGAGCACAGGGTGCAGCCCATGTCAGCAAGGTCAGGAAGGGCCAGAGGCTTATTGCTGCGGGCCTCATAGAGGCTCTCCAGGGCGTGCCTCTGGCCCCTGGGCCCCAATAAATAATAAGGTGGGGGACTGGGAGCCCCTCATTAGTTCCACCACTTCCTGGGACCCTGTCTGCCTATTCTCATCCCCCATTACTGCTCACTCCTGTTACATCCTCCCTACACTATTTAATAGATATTTGAGATCACAGAAAAACCCTGACACTATTAAAACCTATTTTAGCACAGTTGCTAAGAACCTGAGTGAGACTTGCACACAATCTCCTGGTTCCTGAAGGAGTATACTGGATGCCTCCCCCCTTTACCTGCTCCTGTAGTCCAATGGTCTCCAACTCCTTCCATTTCTGTAAGTTGCTGTGATCCCACAATTGAGGCTTCATGACCCCATTGGGGTCCCAACCCCAAGTAAAGGTTGAAGAATACTGGTGTAGATCAGTGACAGCAAACCTATGAGACATGTGTCAAAGGTGACACACCACAAGCTTTTGGGTGACATGCCAGCGTTCACCAACACCAGACAACTGAGTTTCTTTATATAATAAATAGCACCACATATGATCAGAATTTTTAAATTTTTTTTTAAAATAAAAAAATTTAATTTTAAAAAATAAATTATGTAAAAAATTGTTCCTCATTTGTTCAGTGAGGGCTAGTGACATGCCAGCAGAATCAAGTTTGTTATTTTTTGACACTCTGAAAATAAAAGGTTGGCCATCCTTGGTCTAGATGCTACTACAGAAATAGTAGTGTACAGATAATTGATGTCTGGATAGTAAAATTTTGTCCTGCTAATTGGGTGGGCAGCCCAATTCTAACCCTTGCTGGTGGCCTGCCCGTATCCAGTGAGGGGTTAGGGCTGGCTGCAGCACAACCCAGGTTATGGGGAATTAACTGCCATGTAGTGAGGCAGCTGCCCCAATAAGGCTTCTTGGATTTGTGCCAGCAAAACCACTGATACAAATCTGACAGGCAAAGGGATGGGAAGGCTGTTGGGGACAAGGGTTTGGATCTGGCCTTGGTCAGTTAGGTTGGCCCTTCCTCCCTCTCTGGGCTGCCCATGGGTCTGCTGTCTCCCATCTCCTCAGGCCTGAGAAGCGGTGCAGGGAGGCCAACTAATATAGCTGCAAAATTAAAATTTCTTAGTTCACATCTTACCTTTGCCATGAGCTTCTTTCAGCAGAGTTAGGCGTATCATTCAGTTTTAGCCACAACATCCTAGATGCGATATAGGGATAGTAGTGGGTATAATCATTGCAACAACCCTAAGATATCAAGATTACATGTGAAGTGCTTTGAACTCAAAAAGTGCTGTACAAACACTGCCGTTATCAGTAGCAGGGGACAGCAACTTTCTCTAGTCATTTTATTTCAGTTTAACATCTTTTTGTGGTGGTTTGCAAATCTCTTTTGCATCTTGTGTAAGAACTCGTAATTCATTTATTTTAAAGTAAATGTGTGAAAGATTACTGTGTTCTATGCAAAGTTCTATGCATATAACTGTTTTTGTTGAGAAGTATAATATAAACATTTAACATTTCCCAAAGGATTATAATCTGACATGGCACTGAGAGTGCAGGTTTTTTTGTGTCTTATGAGGCAAGTTTGTTTCCCTTGCCCAACACTATCTTCTCAACAGTTTGCTTTCTGCTAATCAACTAAATGCTTCCACAATTGTGGTCACCTCCATTAAGCAGCCTTGTCTGTACATTTCTCCCCCCACCCCCCGGTACACAAGGAGCGGGGAAAAACCTGGGACATGGCTGTTTCATTTGGTAGAGGAGTTCTGGTGCCTCTCCTAAGCACAGCCAATGTGCTTTACCAATGTGCTCTTCACTCTTCTGCTCTGGAATAGGAAGGCAGTGTCGGGCTCAGCTGTTACTGGGCTTGGTTGAAGGACCCAGGGTACTTGCACCAAATATAATCGCAATAACTCCCATCTCTGGGAAGACGGTTCACTCTCATTTTAAAAGTGCACAACTAGGGATGGTTTACATCAAGCAAGTGCAAGGGAAGAAAAAGCAGTAGGATAAAGTTTCTCTCTGTCCTTACAGCAATCTTTAAAATAACATTGTTTCACACAGCAATATTTATACCTCTTGGTCATTTTGCCTGAAGAGTTGCTTTCTGATAAAGGAGCACCTTATCGTAAAATAGACTCTTGGAGTAGGCAGATATCTGACATGACCTTCCTGAAACATTCTTTACATTCTCTGATGGTTCACTCTGGTCAGGCTTTCTATTATGCACACATAACTCTGATATGCTGCTGGTAAAGCTAAACATATTGATACTGTTTTTTCTTGCTTCCATGATTTCTGCTTCTGCTCTGGAGCTGGGGAGTATGGCTAGTGTTCACTCACTACTCTCCCTAGAACAGTGGTTCTCAAATGTTTTAGCACTGGGACCCACTTTAGAATGATAATCTGTCCAGGACTCACCGAATGTTGTGGCCAGAAGTGACATCGTCAAGCAGGAAGTGCTTTCCTAAGAATGCAGCAAGCACTGAAATTGTCCATGGCAAGCACTAAAATTGCACCATTTTCACTAGATAGGTGGGCTGTAAATTAAATCAGTGGTATTCAAACTTCTTAGACCCGGACTCACTTTTTAGAATGGCACTTGTGTGGAGAACCACCAGACATGATGTCATTAACCTGGAAGTGATGTTGTGGTTAGCAAATGACATAATCAAGAAGGAAGTTCTGTCATTGTAACATAATAAAATGCCACTCCTGAAATGCAAATTGGCATTCTTGGACTGTACATTGTACAACAATGAAACATCTCTGACAAAAAGCAAGATTAGGACAAAATATGTAAATAAAAAGCATTGAACTAAAAACAAAATTAAAAAAAGCCCTTCACTTGAAAATTCAAACTGTTAACACTCATAAAAGGAATATAATAAGAGTAAGATCTGCATTTTCCAACATGGCTGCTCCCATCTTTCCGCAACCCACCTGACATCAGGTCCCGACCAACAGTTTAAATAACCCTAAATTAAATAAAGTAAAACATAATTAAATCAGGGGAGATGAGATGGGGAAGCACACTATAAACTAATATGTTTAGTGTGATTTGAGGACGGATCAATTTTAAATCCAACATGCTTTTTGTTTGGGCAGGATTGAGAATCAATGGTTTCAACACCCACCAGCCTGCAAAAACATCCTCAGCCCTTAACATAGCCTTCCTGCGGATCAGCTTTACCTTAGAAATGAATTGGTGCTCTGTAAAGCTTGTATAATTTATACACATATACTTATGTTGATCTTTAGGGTCTCACACCTGTATTCTTTCTTTCCTATAAAAACCCATCTTCCTCCTATTGAACCCATTCTCTCGTCTTTTGGGAAAGAAAAACATGTTGGATAAACTGTACATTTCTCTGCCAGTGGAAAGAAGAGAGGTCACTCCAAAATCTGGGCTGGGGTGCAATTTGAGCAACTTTGTTCTAAGCAGCATTAAACCCCCAGAGTGATGAGAAGAAAAGCCTAAAAATTTCACCATACCAGATCAAGCCTCTGATTTATCCTTTTTACTGTACTATTTGGGGAGGGGCTGCATTCTGGAGCATTTGTTGAGCTACATTCATCAGATTGGGACCATTCTGGTAGCCTTGCGTTCACCTTTGCATGACCTTCAATAGGATTCAAAGTGCGTTTGCTTACTTGCAAGTAATGTGCGGTGTGGCTCAGTTTCACTTTCCATAGAACGCCATGCATTTTCCTTGTTAGCCCCCAGCTTGTCAGATTCACGACCCACCAACAATCAGGTTGTGATCCGTAGTTTGAGAAACCCTGCCCTAGAGGATACTAATACACTCACCTCAGCAGTGTGGCAACCGGAATTATAGAAGCCTGCTAGTTTTTTGATGCATTGTTGTTAAGACCATAAGACCATTGAAATGTAGCCTTCTCCATACAGAATTCTGATTGGTACATCAATAC
Source organism: Lerista edwardsae (assembly GCA_029204185.1). Classification (NCBI taxonomy): domain Eukaryota; kingdom Metazoa; phylum Chordata; class Lepidosauria; order Squamata; family Scincidae; genus Lerista; species Lerista edwardsae. Next base: position 2,277,762 of record JAJKFI010000120.1, read on the forward strand.
ACAGTTCAGGATACCTCAGTATTGCTGGCTAAATGTAGGTTTTGGAAGTGGCCTCTGTACTGACACCAGTAGTCTGGTGTCAATGAATGGAGATCACCACACAGGGAAGCCTATGAACTGTCACCAAAGCCCTCAGGTCTGGGGGCTGTTATATAAAATGCAGCTAGTGAGAATGCAGATCCTTATTCAGTGTGCCAGGGGGGATAACAAATCTATTTATCATTAAAGGTTAGTATTTATGTTTGCTTAATCTTTAGTCTGCAGGAATTTTCTTTATTTTTCATTCAGTGCAAATGTTTTCTATGTGAAAGTCTGAACCATTCTTCCTAATTTAGTATACCCAATTTCAGAACATGTTGGTTTATAGGAATGCTCTCTATGTAGCCCATATGATAGTATTTGAATTTGAATACGGGTGTACTCCTGTATCTACTGATTCGGTATCCATGGCTTGTTATCCAGAGATACCATGGATACTGGGACATCTATTAAAAAGATAGGGAAGCATTAAACAGATCTTTTTTTACCTTGTTGCACCAAAATCACTGATGTTCCCCCATCTGTAAAAAGGTGTCCCTAGTATCCACGGTTTGGGATATCCACAGTGGGGTCCCAAACAGAACCCCAGCAGACACCGGGGCATATCTGTGTATCGCTGAGATACTTAAATACCTAAAGAAACAGTCCTGTCTTGGCATTTGTGGAGAAACAAATCCACAGATCAGGGCCCTGCCAGATTTCTGGTCGCCACTGGAGGTGTCTTCCAGTCCTGTCCAGAGGTATTCTGGAGGTCAGAGAGGCTGCATGCTGCCTCTCTGAAGGTTTTCTAAGGCCTCTGAAAAAACATACCTTTCTGAGGCATTCCTCAGAAGGCATTCTGAGGGCCAGAGAAGCCATGTGTGGCTAGCCCACAGAACACACCAGGGGAGCACCTTCGGTCGTGTCCATAGGGTACAGGTTGTCCCTGAACACTGGTGAAGGACCACGCTGAATTTCATCCTCAGGCTAAAAAATCCACAGATGCAAAGGCAGGACCTGTATATCCTAACCATGGGACAGGTGTGTCTAACAGACTAGTTTGACAGTGTGAACATTGTGGGTGGGACTTAGTCCTGAAATTGACTTGGATATGATACTTGGTGTTGCATATTAAACTCAGATTTTTATACAGTCTTAATACTGGAAGTTCTTAAGTTTTTGTCAATGGGAGAACGTTCATATGTTCTGATACCTTTCTGTTCTACCATAGTTGATGGTGTTGCATGACTACCAGTTTTCACTGAGTGCTCCCAGAGTGACTAAAATACCAGTATTTCTCTTTTGATGGTTTGTCCTTTTGGAAGAGCTGCAGTGCAGGTTCAAATGGGGGCTGTATTAGCGAATAACATTATAGCTGTTTAATCTTAAAGGTTTTTCATGGTGCTATATCGGAATTTTTTTGAAGGTTAGGTGAATGGTTACTGATTGACAGCGCAAACCTACCACTCTCTTTGCGTTGACCCTACGTCATAGCATTGACGCAAGGGGCGGAACGCGGTGCGTGGGTGCAGAGCAGCACTCCCGCGTTGGCGCTCAAGCAACAGGACTGGCGCTGCAGGCAGCACCGGCCCTGCTGCGCCCGCGCTGAGTCTCTCTCGTGGCGATGGAAGCCAAGGCAGCATGGGGATTGGAGGGAGGGAGGGGGTGGGACATGGGCGGGCTTGAGATCTGATCCAAATCGGGCTGCGTGGTCTCCTTGGATCTGCGCCCGCTCTTCATTTTTCTCGAGGTCTGCTGTGCTGTGTCATCTCTGTTATGGAATGTTATCCAGGATCTTTGAGTTCTTGCATAATGAGCAATGATGTGTCTGTTTGCTGAAGACTGTGGAGAGTATCATTTGTCTAGAAAATAGATGTTCTGGTTGGTTGGTTGTCTCTATATGGCTATATATAACTGTAAATATTGCTTTCAGAGTTTCCAAAACACCTGTACATCCTGTAGCAGGGGTTTGGTTGGAAAAGGCAACCTTGTAGAAACCTGTAAGGAAATGTAATGGGGGTGAGAACAGAGTAAATGTTTCCTTGGAGTTTGTATATTATGATCTTACCAGGTAATGGGTGCATCCTATGTCTTCCTCGCTTCCTTGTTCTGTCTAAAATTTTGGTATCTGGTGGTTTATATACAGTGAACACTGTAACAGACGTAATAGGTCAGGAATGTCCATTAATGCAAAAAATCTGTTAAATGAAAAGTCTGAATACCCACCTTTTTATTATTAGTCAATTCAACCCCTATCTTAGAAAGTTGCATCAACACTGTTCTGCTCTTCACCAGGGTGCTCTCATGATCTTTTTGGAGATAAGAGGAACAGCAGCACTGATGGTGCTCTCTCACGGGAATGGTGCACATAGGTTTACTTACCTTCTGGGATTGGTGCTGGAGCTGTGCTCTCCATTTTGCCCTTGGGCTGGCACTCTAGAAACAGGCATTTCTATTCATGCGGACCCTCTAAGAATGCAGAATTCCTTAGTTCCACTTCCTGAAAACTTATTTATTCCTAAAGTAACCTCACAAATAGAAATGTCATCTTTCCTCGAGTGCCCTGTTCCCAGGCAAAATGGAGAACAGCAGATCCAGCAACAGTGCTGGAAAGTAGATAAGCCTGTTTCATGCACTTTCTGACCCCTAAATATCTTACAAGCTGCCTTGATAAGGAAACACTATAAGTAAGAGTTTAATGGACCTCTGGGTCCTCAGCCAGTTGATCAAAGTTTCACTGTAGTGCCATCCACAGACAAGTCCATGCCCCAGGAGCTTACATTTTGTAATAGTATTTCCTCCCACAAAAACTACAGTGATTGTAAAGCGTTAGCTGCAGGTATTAAATTTATCCAACTGTAACATCTTTTGCTATATTTTTAAAAGAAGGTCTTTAGTTATATCTTTCTGCACATGACCAAATGTTTCCTTTCAGTGTTTTCAAGTTCCAATGCTTGACTTCACATATTGGTCTGTGCATGTCCAAGAATGCATCTAATTCTCTCACCATTTTTTTTCCAATATGTAATTTCATAGAGAGGGGTTAGGTAAGCAAGCTCTTTGGAAGGAGTCCCCAAAGGAAGATGAAGGAGGCTGTTTCCCACTAACTTGTGTAAAGCAAGGGTTGCCAAACTACAGCCCAGGGGGAGGAACACATCTAGTCTGCCACAAGATTTTTATCAGGCCCATAGCAACGTTTTTTTGAACAGAGCATTTGCTAATGTTTGACACATTTGCTCATTACCTATCATTTATCAGTTTAAATACAGCATTGTTTCTTTGTAATTATCACATTTCTCTTTTGTTTTGAATCATGTGCCAATTACAAAAAAATATCCAAGTACAATTCATTCATTCATTCATTCATTCATTCATTCATTCATTCATTCATTCATAAAACTGATTTTTTTTACCCTGCAAAAATGTGTAAAATTTGCGAAGTTTGGAGACCTTTGGTCCAAAGAGAAGGGAGCTAATCTAAGTCTTAATATTCTCTTATAAATATGCCCACAGCGGCATCCAAGTCATGCCGAATCTGATCGACCTTCTCTGCAAAATGTTTTGCGAACTCGTCACAGCGAGCCTCCGTGTGCTCCTCCCCACCAGTAGGGGGGGGCAAGATGTAAAAGACTACAGACCACACGGAAGAGCTCAGCTGGACGGTTCTCTGCAGATGCAATGGTGGCAGAGAAGTGTGCCCTCTTAGCCGCCACCACTGCCCTAGAATAAACTTTTAACTGGGCCCTAGCCCGTGTCCGGTCAGATTTGGCACGAGTCTTTCGCCACCAACGCTCTAGTCGTCTGCCCTGCCGCTTCATCATTCGCAGCTCCTCAGAGAACCAAGATTCTAAACAAATCTTTTTTTTTTTAGAACCTACCTTGTTGCAGCAAAACCACTGGTGTTCCCCTAATTTTAAAAAAGCATCCCCAGTATCCATGATTTCAGGTATCTACGGTGGGGTACTGAATGGAATCCCAGTGGACACTGGAGCATGCCTGTAGTTGCAAGGTTGTTTACAGCACAAATATACCTCTCTCCATTAAAAAATGCTGCCAGTACCACTTTTGTCAATCCACAATCTGATGCTTCAAGAAACATATTTTAAGGCATGTAGTAACCACAATGATAAATGACCACATTTTATTTTCCCATGTTTCCAGGGAGGCTCAGTTTTTGCATGTGGGAAGCTCTTCCTCTTGGAAGCAGGAAAGGTCACATGATCTTAAGAACTCCAAGGCCCCTCCTACTTCCCCAGATTGATCTTGCCTGGTTAGCAGAGAACAGGGAGGGTTGAAGCTTGGCTCTTGCTGACCGCTTCAGTATTACAGAGCCTTTCCTAATAATTTAGTGATGTCACCGGGGAACCTGTCTATCCTACGATTTGGGATTCTTCCCAGCTTGTATTGTAGAGCCTGAGGATGTGGACAGGATTCTCTGGAGTGTTAGACCTGCTGCTTGCCCACTCGACCCTTGCCCAGCATGGCTAATTAGAGCTGCCCGGGGAGGGCTGGCTGAGTGGACATAATTCATCTCTGAAGGAGGGGGTGCTCCCGCCTGCTTTGAAGCAGGTGATGGTTCGCCCTGTCCTGAAGAAGCCCTCCCTGGATCCCACAAATTTAAACAACTTTTGGCCAGTCTCCAATATCCCATTTCTGGGCAAGGTGATTGAGCGGGTGGTGGCGTCCCAGCTTCAGAGGGTACTGGAGGAAATGGATTATCTGGACCCTTTCCAATCTGGCTTCAGGCCGGGGTTTGGGACGGAGACTGCCTTGGTCGCCTTGGTGGATGACCTTCGCCGGGGGATGGACAGGGGAAGTGCAACCCTGTTAGTCCTGCTGGACCTCTCGGCGGCTTTCGACACCATCAACCATGGTGTCCTTCTGGGTCGGCTGGCCGGGCTGGGGCTTGGAGGCACTGTTTTGAAGTGGTTCCACTCCTTCCTGGCTGACAGATCCCAGAAGGTGGTGCTGGGGGACGCTTGTTCGGCACCCCGACCTCTTAGGTTTGGGGTGCCGCAAGGTTCCATCTTATCCCCCATGCTGTTTAACATCTACGTGAAACCGCTGGGAGAGGGGGTTTGGAGTGGGGTGCCATCAATATGCTTTGATGGCACCCAACTTTATCTCTCCTTTCCCCCTGATTCTGAGGAGGCGGTTGAGGTCCTGGATCGCTGTCTGGAGGTGGTTGGGGGCTGGATGTGAGCGAACAAGCTGAAATTAAATCCGGATAAGACAGAGGTGCTTTTGGTTCGGAAATCCACGGCTCGGGTATTGGACTATCGTCCTGCTCTGAATGGGGTTGCACTTTCTCTGAAGGAGCAGGTTCCCAGCTTGGGGGTTCTCCTGGATCCAGAGCTACACCTGGAGTCCCAGGTGGCGACGGTGGCCAGGGGAGCCTTTGCTCAGCTTCGGCTGATTCGCCAGCTGCGGCCGTACCTGAGCTGTTATGTGCGGACCTGGCCACAGTGACCCATGCCCTAGTGACATCTAGATTAGATCATTGCAATGCGCTCTACGTGGGGCTGCCTTTGAAGACGGTCCGGAAATTACAACTAGTACAGAACGCGGCTGCTCGGGTGGTTGCTGGGGCACGTCGGTTTGACTCCGTCGAGCCGTTGCTTCGGCGACTACACTGGCTGCCGGTTCTGTTCCGGGCCCAATTCAAAGTGCTGGTTTTGACTTTTAAAGCCCTTTACGGCTCGGGTCCAGGGTATTTGAGGGACCGCCTCCTTCCATATAATCCTACCCGTACTCTTAGATCATCTGGAGGGGCCCTTTTGACTGTGCTGCCACCAGGAGAAGTGAGAGGGGCGGCGGCCAGGAAGAGGGCCTTCTCGGTGGTGGCCCCCCCAACTTTGGAATACCCTCCCCTTCGAACTGAGAACTGCTCCCTCCTTGTTAACATTTCGGCGGGGGCTGAAGACCTTTTTATTTCAAAAAGCTTTTAATTGTTGACAGGCTGGCTGGCTGGTGTGTTATGTTTTATATCTTATGATCCACAGGGCTTGTTTTTAAATTCTATTGTTTTGTTTTAATTTAGTTTTTACTATATTGTTTTAATATTGTTTTTTAATGTTAAATTTTATAAAGGCGGGATAAAAATCTAATAAATGATGATGATGATGATGATGATAATTTAATGTTCCCCTATTCATCCCAAGATTCATGGACAACTGAAATAGTGGATACCAAATCAATGGATACTGGGGCACGCCTGTACTTGGTTTCTAGTGAATAGCTCAATACAAAGTTAACTGGAACAACTGGGGAGGACAGTGGTTCCCAAACTCCTACAGGGGAATTGGGAACTAGGTAAGTGTTTGCGTGGGTGGGGAGGGGGGCAGCAAGAGTGCTTGCAGGGATTGAAGCACTGCTGCTTTTTCATTAACCTGGGGAGCAGCGCTGGCCTCCTGCAGGGTTTTAAAGACTTGCAGCCCCCCCCTGAACTCCTATGCAGCTTGTTTTCAAAGCACCTATTTCTGATCTAAAGCTACCAAAATGCAGAAGTAGCTTTAGATTGGAGACAAAAGCTTTGTAAACAAGTTGCAGAGTTAATTGGGGGGGGGGCAGCGAGCCTCCACCACCCTGCAAGGGCCAGCGCTGGCCTCCAGGAAGAAGTCCCTTGTCAGTGGCAGTGCTACAGTCTTGGCAAGCATTGTCTCTGCCATCAGAGTAGGGCCACTCTCGTTAAGGGGGGAATGCCCTGCTTCCTGTTCCCCTAGTGGGTTGTGACCCACCAGTTTGAGAATCACTGGGATTGGAGCACAGTTTTCTCTTACATAGTTTCTGGTATACTAGGAAGCTGAAGATGCTGAAATAGTTGGCCATTCAAACCTGATTTACAGCACAATCCTATGCATATCTACTCGGAAGTCAGTCTCACTGTGTTCAATGCAGCATTCGCATGAAAGTGAGCATAGGATTGCAGCCGTAGTGTAATTCAGTGCAAAACACACTTGTAGACTTTTGTGGCAGCAAATATATGTCCTGTCACTATTGTGTCAGATGAATTTCCTCAAGTGCAGCTCTTACAGATTGTGAAATTTGGAATTTAGGCATGTTCACTAAAAAGCATTTTCAGCATTCTGTGACTTCCTAGAATGTTTGATAATTTGCTTGGAGGATGACCACTTGGTTAAAGCTGCATTGGCTTTGGTGTGTCATTCTCAACGATCCGGTTGGGTTGTTTGGGGTTGTGAAAATTGCAGTGTGTAGTTTAGAGATGTGCCTGCCTTGGCTGAGAGGCTAGAGCAGTTGTAACACACCATGTTGTTCTGAAAGTGGAATTTCACCTTTTGATGCGTTTGAACTTCTTAGTAAATCTAAACAGTATGAACCATAATGTTTTCTTATGCTGCCTGAAGCAATAAATGCATATATCGGGCAAACTTGACTCCTTGTGTTCCTTTATTAATGCATGTGTAGAAGGTAATTTAGGTAAAAGGCTTTTTTACAAACTAATGGATGATTTCCTTCATGGAAATAAGTAATATCAGCAATGCTGTTTTCAGTGACTTCATTTGGATAAAGTTTCATCTGTATATAGAACTTTGGAATGTAGTGTCAGTACGGTTCTGAACCCAGTTCTGTATTATTAACAGTTAGGTAGGAAGGAACAGAGTTTGTGCAATGGTGTATTACTTCTGCCAAATCTCACAAATGGTGCAATACAACAGGTTATCATCACTGAGGAAGTTTTTTTCTGCCTAGTGTAGAGATCTTGTTTTGAGCTTGAGGGCGCCTTCATGCAATGCCTGTGGTCCATCCCTAAGCATCAGAAATTCCTGAAGAATGAATGTGGAAATGGTTTCCCAGTTGATCTTGGTGGCAATGAGGTAGCCTTATGACTAGGGTAGATGTCAGATTAGTGTGGATCAAAGTTTTTGTTCAGATATGTTTGGATGTCACAATTGCTCACTTAGTATGCAGTTTCTGGGATGTACAGAGGCAAAAAACATTATCCTTGCCAGAAAATTGTTTGGAAATGTTAACAATATGGGCTAGAAAGAATTGAATTGTAAATAGTCATTCTGTTTCAAAAAGAAAATGTTTAACATTTTATAATAAAAATTACATATCAGAAAATTACATATCAGAAAAAAAGAAAATTCAGATGAAAACCCTACCAGATTATGAAATAACAAACTAAGCAACAAAATGCCATTAAGGACAGTTCTAAACCGATCACTTGAGGCAGGAAGTGTCATAGAGCAGGCTCTGCAATTAAGACCATCTCTCCTGTCCTTGCCAGCTACACTTAATATGCAAGAGGACTGTCTGCTCTGAATAGATGGGCAGGCTTGTATGGGAGTAGGTGATTCTTTATCTGGATCCTAAATTGGTTGCTTACAAGTCCCTGTAGCAGTCTGTTGCAGTGCCTGTCAGTAGGTGTGTCAGGAGAGGAAAACCGGGTCCACTGTGCCCAGTGGAATTTATTTGTGAGCAGTCTTCCTACGTGTACTAGAATCTTGTCACTTTTTTAAAAATAGAAGTCAGTGCAGAATTTTCTTTAAGCTTTACTTTCCAGTTAATAGCAAACCTGGTCACCCTAGGATTCTCATTTGTTCCCTTAATGCTCCTATGTACTGAAGGAGATGATGAAATAGACAGCAATCATACTAGTATGGAAAACAAATAGTATTACATTCTGTCTGCCAGCATGCTTGAAGACAGACAAGCAGTATAAACATTCATTTGCAAGCTATCAAATGACTCTCAACCCACTGAATAATTTGTAAAATTATTTCCAGTAACTTCTTGTATCATGCAGATCCCTTTTCTAATTGACAAGATATTGATAACATGCTAAGATATTGATTAGATGCTAAGAATATCTTTGTATGTGTGACATATATGTATAATAAGATGCAAACCTTGTATTGCTATTTGGAATGGTGTTCTACAAATAAAACAATTCAAGTTTTATTTGAATTTCTAAACCTTCCATCTCTCTAGAATCATAATGTGGTTGAATACATTATGGAACACATTTAGGAACATTCATTCTGCATTAGCAGATATAATTAACAGATATAATTAATTATTAGCAGATATAATTAATTATAAGATATAATCTAATATCTTAGATATTGTAAAGGTTATTTAAATGAAACACTGATCTGAATATTCACAATTGCAGTTCTCTTTTTTATACTTATTTTCATAATGAGACCTTTAGTGGAGATGGGGAATGTGGTTTTATGGTTAACATTTTTAGATACTTAATACTTTCTATTCTAGGGATGTGGTGGCGCAGTGGGTTAATCCGCTGCTGCTGGGCTTTCTGACCAGAAGGTTGGGAGTTCAAGACTGCACGACGGAGTGAGCTCCCGTTGCTTGTCCCAGCTCCTGCCAGCCTAGCTAGTTCGAAAGCACCTAAATGCAAGTAGATAAATAGGGACCAATAGGGTGGGAAGGGAACGGCGTTCCATGCGCTACGGAGTTTAGTCACGCCGGCCACATGACCACGGAAGCTTGTCCTCGGACAAAATGCTTGCTCTACAGACTTTAAAACGGAGATGAGCACTGCCCCCTACAGTCGGTCATGACAAGACCATTCGGTCATGGGGAAACCTTTACCTTTACCTTTTTACTTTCTATTCTAGATTTACACATATTGTCCACACCTCAAGTGTGCTGCATCTTTTAAAACATCAAATATGAAAATGCTTCAGTTAATGAGCTCCGAGTGGAAGTGAGCAAACTGTGTATTCATGACCACACTGAGTATAGAGAGCTGTAATGCATATACAGGCGTGCCCCAGTAGCCACAGGAGTTCCATTCTGGACCCACCCACTCCTGAAGACACCAGGAATGCCCTTTACAAAGGTAGGGAAAGTGGGAGGGAAAAAAAGGCAGAAATAATTTGTTACCAGTGCATTGTCAGGGCTATAGGGAGCCTTCTGAGCTGCCTGCAGCCTCTTCCTGGTTGCTCTGAGGCTCCTCCCTTTCCCCAATGTTATTCCAGAGTGTATCACAATGCATTCTCTTCCTGGTTGTGATGTATCTGCTGATCTGCCGGGTATCGAAACCGCATATACTAGGGCCTGCCTCTATTTCCTAATACAATGGTTCTCAAACGTTTTAGCATTGCGACCCACTTTTTAAAATGAGTCTGTCCATGACCTGCCAGAAGTGCCATTAGTGTGATGCTACAACCTGTTGCTTTCCTGAGGATACAGCAATGAATTGGGTTATTTCTCAGCCATTTTCCAATAGCAAAGTGAATCAGAAAGAAAAAAGCCTATTTACAACCTTGACACAAGCAAAACAACCACACAACCCTCCCCCTTTCAGCATCCCTTCTTCCCATGTTTTCAATATGGTTGCTCTAGGTGTTTTGTGACCCATCTGAAATTGACTTGAGACCTACTGGTGGGTCCTGACCCACAGTTTGGGAACCACTATTAGTCCTACCTTCCCATTCTGAAGAGGAGGCACTCAAGGTGATCTGCATAACAAGTTTGTCATTCACAAATTTAAGTGCATGCATATACCACCAGGGTTTCTTCCCCTCTGTAGTCCATGATCTAATATAGTGGATTCTTCCCGCCTCTCAGGTCTTGGTAAATAATGCAAAAGTTTAAGCACAAGCACACGTCCCACCATTGTTCTTTCTATAACCATTCGTACTTCAGTTTCCTTCAAGCATAGGCCCCAGAAAATTGTACACAAGTTTTAAGAGTGCAGACCTGTGAAAACAGCACCACAATTTCCTTTTCAATTTCTGCTGTAGTCTAAATCAAATGCACATGGCTGGTTCATAAATAATACCAAACCATATTTTGGTCTTATGGGATCATACCCTGTGTTTGTGCACACTTTGTTTACTGCCTGGTTCATAGTGAACCGTAGTTCTTCAGTGGTTCCAAGAAGCGTTTCTCAAGCTGTGGGTTGTGACTTCTCTGTGGGTTGCAACCCAATTTTTGGTGGGTTGCAGGCCTGTTGCAACCAGGAAGCTGTAAGACAATATTGCGTACAACCCCAAAGCTGCTTCCAGGTCACACCAGCCCATATCCTGTGTCACTGACCACATTGAGCTACATTTGCCCATTGAGCTACAATGTTTGTAGAAGCAATACAGCGTGATGTGGGTTAATGGGCCAGTGTTATCCTCAAGCAGCTTCTGGATCAGACACATATTGCCCTACATTTTCCTGGTTGCTGCGAGTCCAAGACCCACTGCGGTCAACAATAAATAAGGAGTTTAATAACCCCTGTTCTAAGCGGTACTTACCACTGCACAGACACCTTTGATTGCTGTGCAGCAGCTCCTCAGCATTTCTGGTAGAATGGTGATTGTCAGGCATTGCCATACTTCAAGGAACGCCAGAGTGGGTCCAGTCTTTGCATGCGGGATGCTCTTCTTCATGACGGCAGGCAGAGTCACATTAACGGAAGAAAGCTGGTGGAGATGTAATGGCTCTCCCTTGATTTTCAAGATTTCCCCTTTGATTTTCAACCTTTGATTGCATAGCACCTGACAAGCTGCTAAAATTGTCAAGGCCCACTGTGCTGCTGTTGGGGGGCTCACACCCCCTCTGTCTCTACTAATAAATGAACCTCCTCAAACTCCCACAGCATCTGTGGACCATTTGTGGCACACCAGTGTGTCGTGGCACAGCAATTGAAAATTGCTGTTCTAGACTTACTCCCCTCTCCCAGTATATTAAGAAAACAGACCCAGTTCCCCTTTACTATTTCTTCAGAATACAGTTACTACTTATTCTATGGAGTGAGGTGGGATCTAAGGATGGCCTCCCTAAGATTGGCTTCAGTGTTGCAGGCCAGTGAGCAGAGTCAGATGAAGATGAGTCAGATGAACTCCCATTGGAGTTTTTACTCACTACCACCACTACAATTACCCAGACCTAGCTTTCCCCCCCCCCCGCCACATTTGGTGGTCAAGCTAATAGATTTATTTCTAACCCAGGCCTAACAATTGTCGCAAAAGAGGCTCAGGCTTCCTTAAGTACTGGCATGCCCAAATCTCTCTCTGAGCCAGCAGCCGATCAAGGCCACAGATAGGAAAATGTTAATGAACACATTTGTGACAAAACCACAGCAACTTGGGTATAAGCACTGTAAACAGGCCAGCACAGAGGAAAATAGCCCTTTCCTTAACCACTCCAGAGACTTATCTAGCCCTGATCTGTCTGCTCCCATAATCCAGAACAGCTGATTCAGGCTGTCTGGTGGATGTTGTGGGAGCATCACTTCATGGTCAGCAATGACAAAACACTCATGCCCTGACAGATGATAGAGCACTTGGGTGTCATCCTGGGCACAAGGGCCTTCTGGTTTGTTCTTGTCATGGAAAGGAGCATCAAGATAATTTCCCTTATATCACCTACCATCGATACCCAGCTATTTCAAGATCATTCAGGGATGTCAGCTGCCTGTTGATTGTCTGCAAAGTGTCTGAGGACCATCTTTTATGTTTGCAGAGAGTTTCCAAGCTTAATTACAGTACTCTCTATTTCATTGTTTATATTGGTCTAGAGCTCTTCTGAGCATGCTGATAACTCATTAAATCCCAACCCTTGCTGAAGTAGCTATGCTGTGGTGTGTTTTTAAGCCTGTTTTTTCCCTTCAGTATGAATCCTTTTTTTTTTTTTTACATAATTCATTGCTTTTGTGGCATTATTTGGGAGGTGTTTTTTTTGCTCTACTTCACAAGCACCATTTCCCTCACTCTCCCCTCACTGCAGTGCACTGCACTCTCCCCTCACACCTTCTCAGTGTGGGAGAAATAAGAGAGGGTAAAATCAGACAAAATTATAGTAAGGCTTCCCTCTAAATTCCATCTATTTATCTGAGGGTCATAGAAAATTCCATGCTTTGGGTTTAAAACCTGCCCTCAACTTATCTGTGAGATGAACCTATATTCTTGTATCTGTGGTGAGTTCTGGTTTTCTGTGGGTGGAGGGGGCAGAGGTAGTTTTCGGTGCAGTTCCTTGACCTGGGTATCTATAACAAATGGATGTGATTGACATGTCTGCTCAATCACTGTGTCATGTTCCCCAGCTGAGAGATTCTCATGCAAGGTAAGGGCTGGTTCTCCAGCCTTGTCCAGGCATCCCACCACTCTTTGCATGTCAGTTATGCAGCAGACCCTGTCAGCATTAGGTGCTTGTGAGCAGGGTGGGGAAAAAATGATTTTTTTTTAAATCAAAAAAATTGGATTTTTTGCTTGGATTTTTTTTATTTTTATCAAATTTATTTTAATAAAATGTTTTTGGAGTAAAAACTGTTTTCTAAAAGTAGAAAAAGTACAGTTTAGCTTATTTAGCATGAAATGGAGCTTAGCTTTGTAGAATGAGGCTGTATGTTCTGCAGTATTTACATTTTGGTAAACTCGTTCAATAAATCCAAGCTCTGCAAGCTGAGATAACATGCACTGCATTGATGCATTCACAGAATTTCACAGTAACCATGAGATAAATTATAAAACAAAGTTCAGGAATATTCCTTTATCCCCTTGTTTTGCAAATCTATGTACACTACAAACAGTATGATTGTTTGAAGCATCTGTACCAGGTTTTTTTATGTGGACCCAGCTGATATATTCAGTTTTGTTTGTTTTGTTCAGTCAGATATATTCTTTTGTTTGTTTTTTCAAAGATATATTGTTTATGCACTTCAGTTACGAAACATTGATGTTTAAGCAAATAATATAATATTGTTTTAATTAAATAAAAGAATTTAAATAGTTCTCCAAGTATGTGTGATTAACCTAAAATCAGTTCGGATATCGCTGTTTTACTAACCTGACATCTTATTATTCTAAATAGGAAACCTTCATTTTGTTTGCAAATAATATTAAAGATTCTAACTACCAGCAAGAATGAGTCCTTACATTTAAAGAGTACCTGTCATTTCAGATCCATCATGGCAGCGCCTATTAGCGGGCATCCACTCACCTGCTGCCCGCCACGTCCCTCACCTTATTGTGTCACTGCCGTATCACCAGCCGTCCCATTAAAGTGAATGGGGGTGAGTCTACAGCGAGTCAGAGAAGCCACTGCAGGACAGAGATGATAGTTGCTCTTTAAGAATTATGATTTAAATCGAGTTGATTTAAATCGAGCCTTTTTTACTTTTTTATTCAACTAGTTTTAAATCAAATCCACCCTGATTGTGAGGCTGTTGTATCCTCTCAGAGACTAGACCAAATCTGGGGGACCTTTTCATAGAAGGCCACATTCAGGAAACGTCAGTTAGATATACTTCAAAACATATATTATTTTGTAAAAATCTACTGTACGTACTCATGTATAAGTCTAAAAATTTATGCTTGAAAATTGACCTTGAAAACATGGATCGACTTATACATGGGTCAATACAGTTACTAAAGCTTTTAAGAGCAGCTTTGTGTAAGACAGTGATGGCGAACCTTTTGGACTTGGTGTGTCAAATCTTAGGAAAATGCTTAACTTGACTGCTGGTGTATCAACCCCTTTCCCAAACAAAAGAGAAACAATTATTTATATCCACGTATTTAAACAAAAAATACAATCCAATCGTGCGTGCCATTATGCATTATACAAAAGAACATCAAATATTTACAAAATTGAAAAATGAGTAAAACAAACTCAGTTTTTGTCAGGTATTGGTGATAGCTGGTGTGTCACCCCAAATGTTGCGGTGTGTCACCTTTGACGTGCATGTCATAGGTTCGCCATCACTGGTGTAGGGGCTGGGCTAAGAAGCAGAAAGCTGGGGGGTTAGAAAAAAAAAACACGGAACAATTTTACTTACCAGTAATTGTCTTCAGGCATCAACAGACAGCAAGCAAAAAACCAATAGCCACTTTTCCTTCTTCTCCAAACAGGCAGAGAGGTGAAGGTGCTTTTGGGAATTGTAGTCATTATGAAGGCTACTGCTATGGAGGTGCTGTGCTATATTCCTCACAAAACCTACAACTCCAGTAAGCACCTTCATCTCTCTTCCTTCTTGTTTGGAGAATAGCTCCATTTCTGTGCTGCCTCAGAAGAATGTGGAATAGCTCCTTTTTTGGTTGGCTTTCTGTTGCTGCCTCAGAACAATTACTGGTAAGTCATTTTCAAAGAATTTCATACCCGCCCCCTAAGTTTCACCCTCGACTTATGCATGAGTCATAGCAAATTCTATATTTGGCTTAGAACTTGCCCTTGACTTATCCATGAGATCGACTTATACTTGAGAATATGCGGTATGTACTAAACAAAAAAAAATTCTGACGCTGACTAACAATGACTTTGTGATGACTGATTTTTGTTGGAAAGCATTTGACTATTTGGTTGCAACATGGAATTTCAGCTAGTCCTCTGGGTATCAGTCATTTGTGACCTTTAGGGCGTCTTGATTTGGGTTGGGTAGGAGAATATAGTTTTTCAGCAATAAATGGTTGAAAAGCAAGGAAGTATTCCAAGCATTTGATGTAGAGAGCAGCAGCAGTTGAGAGCCCATGGCTCAGTGCAGCTGCAGGGCAAAGTGTGTAGCGCTGTCACCCACCAGAGACCACTCCCCTGGTGGCTGCCCCCAGACCAATAGCAGATGCTGCAGCAGCACTCTCAGCCCTTGCACCTATGTTCCAAGTGAGGTGTTCTTTTATTCTTTGGTATTTCAAAAAGGATAATTTTAAGATTAAAATAAAGAGTAATAAAACCATATTAATAAAAACACAATTTTTTTCTTCAAAATTTGGATTTGCTCAAAAGGCCACACTTAATGTCCTAGAAGGCTGCAGGTTACCAACCATTGCACTAGACAAGGGCTTTCCAAACCCCACCCCCTGAGCCACTTCCGGCCCGTTGGAGAATTTGACTTGGTCCACAGCACCTGGTGGGAAAGCTTGACCGTTCCAACCCTTAGCAACAGGCTGAGGGGCCGGTTGTGCAGAGCTTTGCGTTTGGAGATACTGAAGAGGCTTATCCGTGGATCACTGCAGAAGGCTCCCTTGCCCTCTTCTCCCCTCCTTCCCTCCCTAGTTACTGCATTCAGTCAGATTCTCAGTGCCCCAGTTCTCCAAGTTTGAACTGTTCTGTATTGAAGGTAGAGTACAAAAAAGATCGAAGTAAAATGTACTCCTTCAAATAAATTCTGTCTATAGAAGCATTTATTTTCTGGCCCTCAACACTATGTCAGATGTGCAATGTGGCCCTTGTGCTAGAATGTTTGGAGACCTGTGCATGAGGCCTTTGAGTTCTTCAGTTTATGATTCAGTGTGATGGGGTTGTGTGGCATGGAGTCAAGAGGGGCATGCTCTCTAAACCATAATTCAGTAGATCCCAAGTAGGGTGCGACCTTTAAGAGGCAGGGAGGAGGAGAAGGCAGCAATGTGATCCCCAGGATCACACTGTGGCAGGGGTTGGGAGGGGGTGTTTGCACTTATCAGCCTCCAGCACTGGGATCCTAAGGGTCCGGGTGTGTGTGTGTCAGGGAGCCCTCTGCAGGACTCCTCCTGCCTCCAAACATGAGGAAAAAAAGCAAGAAAAGGGCACTTCTGGTTTCATAATGAAACAGGAAGTGCCCTTTTTTTGCTTTTTCACATGTTTGAAGATGGGGAGCCCTGCAGAGGGCTCCCTGACCCTCCCAGGACCCCAGTGCTAGATGTTGGTGTGCAAGCACCCATCCCCGGCAGCAGTGCAATCATGGGAATCATGTTGTTGCCATAGCCCCTCCCCCACAAGCACTTGCATTGCTTCCAACTCCCTTGTAGGAGTTTGGGAAGCACTGCCCTAATTTGTCAGGCATCAGGCACTAGATTTTCTTCAGTTGGCCCTGGAAGGAGGAACATCAGGAAACATTTTGGGATGCTCTTGGGTAGAGGGAATATGTCCTTTCCCTTCTATAGGTCTTCAGAGAAGCAGCATTTCTGAATCCCACCCTGATTCACCAGGCCCTTTCCTGCTATCTTTTCTTGGTCTTGAAGATCTTCACCAGAAGGCCCCACTTTTGGATCTATGGCTACTTGTCCGTTAGATATATTATTGCAGAAGTTGGTGATCTTCGTGAGTATTGAGGCCAGGCTAGAGAGTGATACTTCCCCTGTTATGCATCTTCCATACATAACTGGTGTTACTGCACAAGGATGCAGTACTTCAAGGACTCCAAGTTTGCAGATGACACAAAACTTTTCCGGGTGGTGAAAACCAGAAAGGATTGTGAAGAGCTCCAGAAGGATCTCTCCAAGTTGGGGGAATGGGCAGCCAAATGGCAGATGCGTTTCAACGTAGACAAATGTAAAGTGATGCACATTGGGGCAAAAAACCAAAACTTCACCTATAGGCTAATGGGTTCTGAGCTGTCTGTGACAGCTCAAGAGAGAGATCTTGGGGTGCTGGTGGACAATTCAATGAAGGTGTCGACCCAGTGTGCGGCCCAATTAAGAAGGCCAATTCCATGCTTGGGGTAATTAAAAAAGGGGTTGAGAATAAAACAGCCAATATTATCATGCCATTGTACACATCGATGGTAAGGCCACACCTGGAATATTGTGTCCAGTTCTGGTCGCCACATCTCAAAAAGGACATAGTGGATCTGGAAAAGGTGCAGAAGAGAGCGACAAAAATGATTACAGGGCTGGGGCACCTCCCTTATGAAGAAAGACTGCAGCGTTTGGGGCTCTTCAGTCTAGAAAAAAGGCGCCTGAGGGGGAACATGATTGAGACATACAAAATTATGCATGGAAGAGATAGAGTTGATAAAGGGATGTTCTTTTCCTTCTCTCAAAATACCAGAACCAGGGGGCATCTGCTAAAACTAAGGGTTGGGAGAGTTAAAACAGATAAAAGGAAGTATTTTTTTACCCAGCAGGTAGTTAATCTGTGGAACTCTTTGCCACAGGAGGTGGTGATGGCATCTGGTCTTGATGCCTTTAAGAGGGGATTGGACGGATTTCTGGAGGAAAGGTCCATCGTGGGCTATAGGCAATGATGGATTGTGCAACCTCCTTACAAAGGTGGAGGGCTACTGGCACCGGGTGCAAGGGAGTGGCAACAGGATGCAAGCATCTTGTTGTCTCATGCCTCCCTGGGGCACCTGGTGGGCTGCTGTGAGATACAGGAAGCTGGACTAGATGGGCCTTTGGCCTGATCCAGCAGGGCTCTTCTTATGTTCTTATGACTCACTCATTCTTTATCCCCAGAAGTTTAGAAAATCCAAAAAGATGGTGGTTCATTTAAACAAAAGTTTCATTGTCCACTATTTCTCAGAGGATCAGAGAAGGCATTTTTGCAGTTTATAGTGCCTGAAGGAAAGTATCCTTTCCAGGTATTGGAGCACAACTGTTGAGGGAGTGCAGCCTACAGGAACTGTCCTGCCTGAAATCTGTTTGTAAGGGGACAACCTGGATTTCAGTGCACACTTTGGTGCGCCTCAGGTGATGTTTCCTTTGGCAGGTGGTTGCTGCTGAAGGTGGTACATGGGACTCCAGGTTAGGATTGCGCCCTCTGTCTACTCAGCCTAGTAAAATTGAAGTGTAAACACATGGGGCTTTTGGGTATTGAGAGGGATCCATTGCCTTGGCTGTGGGCTTAGGATGGAGGTGACATGAGTCCTCAAATTGTATATATCTGGCATTCTTTAGATTGTATATACAGACGTGCCTGTTCCACAGACCCTGTAGATGCAAGGAAACCCCTCTCATGCACCGATTAATATTTAACGTCTTAATGAGATGAAAATCTTCTTGCTTAAGGTTGTCTCCTCCTGGCAAACCGGAATGCCTGAATGAGGTCAACAGGAAGTGAATACTTGGCTGTTGGCTTATAGCGGCCTGTATAAGCAAGAAGATTTCTGTCCCATTAAGATTTTAAAACATGTGAATGAGTGTGCTTCCCCCTTCGATCCGTGTATAACTGAATCAACTGATAAAATGCCCCATCTATACATTTTGCAGATTCTTCCAAGTCTGCTGCCTGTTCTGGTTGCTATGCGGGGTTCCAGATGCTAAGCTGAGTCTGGGGAACCAAAGGGTGCTCTTCCCCTTGGAGATCTTCAGAACATGTCACCCAAACTCCTACCAAGAGTACAAGCTTCCCACATGCTATGACCATGGAACTACTGACACCTTTTGGCATTTGTTGTTTACAGATCCATAGAACATGTTTCAGTTCCTAGTAATACGTTTACTGGTCTGGTAGAATTCAAAATTTGATAAACCTGGTGGTTGCACATTTGCGCAATATTTATATGGTGGAAGGCATGATAATAATTCCCTGAATTCACTGTCCTTGTTACACCCAATGAAAAGGCAGCTCATTGAACATATTGGTGAGACTTAGTTAGGGCTAACTTCAGCAGGATTGAGGTCAGTGAGGGTGATCCGTTGACTTGATCTCTATATGATCTTTGTTTGTGAGGTTGTGAAGTATTTTGGTGAGACTGAGATAGTGTGTGCGCGCACATACTTAAAGTGTAATATGTGAGGTCCCTTCTTCCCTCAAAAAAGAACTATGGGAAAAGTTTCTTTAAGCCTGTTCTGTAGGATTTTCCTTGGTTCCTTGATAAAATAATATGGAAAAGACTAGAATAGAATGCTTCTGCTAAGGTTATTTCCATGCCTACATTTATAGTCTAAAACAGTGGTTCTTAAACCTTTTAGGGGCCCTAGAAGCTGCTGCCTGATTTATAAGTGCTGAGGAGTGTGGCTATAATGGGGGTTTGGCAGCACTGCTACCGCCCCCCCCCCCCAGTAGCAGCTTGTTTAATCCTTGATGCACATAACCTAATGTGCTCTGTCAGTTTTGTGATTCACCAAGAATTTGGTTGTGTCCTACTTTGAGATCTGAACCCATAGTTTGAGACCGCTGATCTAGAAAATGCAGCACAGGATTCTTAAAGCTTTATGGAGACAGATGAGAAGCAGGACTCTACTAAACATAGGTTCAGGCAACCATTGGTTACTTAACAAAATGACTAACTGTCAAAGAGCTGCTGTGATCTCCCCACATATTTAACCGTAGGAAAAAAAGGTGCCACAGCAAGGCATCAGGGCAGGGGATCCTTCCAAGAAGCAATACACACATGCAGCAGCAGGAGAGCATTAATAAATACAGCCTTTGTGGTCCTGGTTTTTCTCTCCCCTCATAATTTACTATAGAAAAAAAAATCACCAGGGCAAGGGATCAGGGCACATCACCAGGGTGTGCTTTGGAGGGCAGGAGAATTTCTGATGAAGTCCCCCACCCATGATGCTCCAGGGAGGAGAGGAAACCATCTTTCACTTCATTTCCCTTTGTGCTTTGCCTGTTCTGCCTCTCACCCTGTCTGGCAGCAGTCACCTGTCCCTCTCTAAGCTGCCACCTTGTGAGAACACGTGCTGTCCAGGAGCTCGTAGGCTCCAAGGCAGCAGCCAAAAAGGGTGGGGCTGGCCAGCTCTGTGCTTGCATGAGCCAGGTTGCTGGCTTGGCTCTTAAGGGCACAGAGTTGGTCTGGCTGTTTGGCAGCTGTGACTGCACTGAGCCAAAAAGGACCATGAGCTACTGGTAGCTAAAGAGTCCCATGTTGCCTACCCTGGTCTAATACGTTAATCCAGGGGTCTCCAAACTTTTTTCCAGAGGGCCACATCAAATATCTGTCACAGTGTCAAGGGCTGTAAAAATAAAAAATTTAAATAGGATTCCTCCCAGCTCTATCACGCAGCACAGAAATATAGTACACACTTTAGTGGACTCCCATTCCCCCACCTCACAAGCAGCTCACTTAAATGTGCTGGAGTAAATATCTCAAAACCAGCAGATCAAAGAAAAGGAAGCACCCAGAGCTTCAGAAGGCAGACCGAGGACCGAGGACCGGGGAGGCTGCTCCCAGCAGCCCTGACTCAGAATACCCTCCGCAAACAACCAGAGGACAGCGTGGAGAGCCAGAGGTTGATAGGGGACCAAAGGCTTGCTGCGGGCTGGATAGAGTCTCTCCGTGAGCCACTTCTGGCACCTGGGCTGGGGTTTGGAGACGCCTGTGTTAATCCACAGATCCAGCATCTGTAGATTTGACTCACCATGGATACTGGAGGTTTGCACATCAAACTGAAAGTGGTACAGATTTACCTATCCACAGATTTGCCTGTCTGTGGGGAGGAGGGTCATCCTGGAACGGATCCCCTGCAGATAAAAAAAAGGGAACTCTATAAGTTAGATTTTATTGGGGGGGCGGGTGGGAAATATACCTGATCCTGTTTCAAATTTTTGAAAAGAACAAATACAAAGTCATGGCAGCCCCAAAACCTCAATACTATTTTATCAGGCTTTCCCCTAATACTGCTTCATTTCTAGAAAACAAATCCAGGTTATTCTGTAAAAAATACTTTATCTTTAACTTAAAATAAATTGGCTGTTAGCATTTTCTTGTGTACATGTACATAAAACGTATGTGCATAACTTGTGTACATGTATATAAAACTTTAAATTTTTCTTACAAAATTCTTGTACTTTGGTAGTCTCCATGTATCCCTCCCCCGCCCCACCCCCTGCAGTTTGGCATAACTTTCTCTTTCCATAGAGGTGTTGTTAATGATCGCACTCCTCCACTGATTTGTACAGCCACTATGCCAACACTGCTCATTCACATGCACACGTGTCAGGCATATACAAATAACTGAAGCTGGGGAATTTAGCGAGAGGTCAAATTCAGCAGTGTGACAGTTTTGGATCGTTGACATGGATGAGCAGTGCAAACAACCTCAAAGTGCCTCAAAATTAGGCTAACAGTAACCATGAGACATAGCTTTTTCAAAGAAACTAGAGTTTATTAAGAAATATAGGTAACAAATAAAAGGCACATTTAATTCCAGGTACTTTTGTTTAGAAGATCAGTTACAGAGCTTTACTGGACTTGCAAACAACAGGGATTAGTTAGTGAAAGAGAGAGATTCAGAAGGAAGAGAAAAGGGGGGGATACTACCTATCCTATTCAGCTGGTCAGGGATGTAAGGTCCTTGTAGGCTGCATAGGCAGGGCTGCAAGATTCCAGGTTCCAGAAGATGGAGCAAAAAGCAGTCCTTCGCAGGGTCCAAGGTGGAGGAGGCTTCCTGACTTGGACAGAAGCCTCCAAAAACACAGCAGGGGTTTTTTGGACCCTCCTGGAGGGTCTAGGACTGAACTCCTTCTCTTCTTCTCCTCTCTTCCCCTCTAAAATTCTGCTTTCAGAGCAGAAGTAGATATATCAATTTGAATAAAGAAAACAAAACATTTCTAAGAAAACAAAAGGTGTTTGGAGTTGCTTCTTTAGTTATGCACCAGGAACTTCCTGACTTGATTGAATTGAGTGGGCTCCTGATGGCTTACCCATCAAAATGTTCCTGCTGGACAATGGGGTTTAGCAAGGTGCATGTTGCTTCAGATTCAAGTTGAGAGACTTAGCAGAGTCTGAAAAGAATTGTCCAGGTGAGTCTGGCTCCTGAATAGATAGGAACTTAAATTTAAGGCAGGACTCACCCTTGCATACTTCTTTTGTCAGAGACCCAGATTTGCATTGCAAGACCCTGAGGGAAAAGGAGACTTACATATGTCCCTTGCACTAATTCTTAATAGCTTTAACTCTAAAATGGAGTCAGGCCTTTACATGTGTTTGGGAAAGGGAGGGTGTCCACAATATAATAATGGATTGTGACTAAAAATCCGTTTGTTCTATTCAAGCTTCCTAATATGGATAATGACACTTTTTTTTACAGTGGAGTGGAAATCTGTAATTAAGGTCAAAACTTGAGTGTGATTCCATTCTATTTTAGGATTCTAGAAGAGTTTTGTAGCTTGGATTGATGTGGTAATTTGTCTCCCTAGATTACAGCACACTGCAGAAAAATCTATCCTTATTTATGTTGGAAATAGCAGCAGCTTCCTTGAAACATGCTTCCACTAGTTCCCTACAGATTCAATGTGACCTGTCTTTTAACTATGCTTAAGGAATCAAGAGTGGGTTGTGATTCCCCTCCCACCTTCAGCATAGATTCCATTTTCTAGACTGAACCATAATTTAGGTTTATATTGGTTCTACTTACTAGTAGTGTTAATTACACAGGCCAACACACATTTTGCTGTCTTAAAAATTAGACCTATTCCTGGGTATATTCGGTGTGCTAACTCAAAATTAAGCATCAGTTTTGCTCTATCACCTCTAATTTCAAAGATGCAGCATAGCCTCATTCATGCAGCTGCTTGAACCATTCACTAACAAGGCTATGCTGGGGCCACTGTGCCACTGGTCAAACAAGGTGGCTGACTTGGAACATAGGGGGAGACTTCATAAGACTGAAGCTGTGGCAGAGCAGGTCCAGAAGTCAGTTTTCTGGGGTCTCAGAAGCACCTTGCAAAACCTCAGGTCTCAACTTTCCAAGCAGAGGCTCTGGCCTGAACAAGTTCTGAGCAGGGCTTCTGTTTGGCCTTAAGGGCTAGACATTGGAGACCAGGGGGACTCAGGTACTCAATCTGCCAGCATCCTCAACAGGAACAACTGTAACTCCCAAGTAGTACCTTCAGTTATAGAAGTTTAAACAAAAGACAGAAGGGATTCTTGAATGTGAAGTTCTTGGAAGACAGCATGCAAGAGAGTTGGCATGCTGCTATCTCAAGAGGCAAACAGAAAATTGGATCTTGAATAATCTAGTTAGGAACTGTGAAAGAGCTTTTGACTTAAAGTTCCGAGAAAGACAAAAGGATAAATACAGATGCTGATGTGTGCCACTAAGGTGAGCTTTTGATTCAGCTAAAGTCCAGGTTTTGTTTGGTGGGAAGGTTGCATAAGAGACAAGGCTCTGTCTATTAATCAGTGAAGTTGTTCTTACAATATTGAAGTAGGATTGGGTGTCCTATTTGGCCTTCCATTGCTCTGGGATCTCTGGTTATCTGACTAGGGGCCCAATCCTACCCAAACCTTCCAGCAGTGCTGCAACAGTGCCAATGTGGTATGCATTCTAGGAGTGGGGGCATCCACAGAGGCCTCCTCAGGGTAAGGGGATGTTTGTTCTCTTACATGGGGGTGCATTGAGTCTGTATCAGCACTGGAAAGTTGGCTAGGATTGGACCCTAGGTAAGTTCTCTCATAGTAAAATGCAAGGAGCTCTACACTGCTAACACCAAACAGTAACTTTTCGAATTATGGTGTTGGAGAAAACTCTTGAAAGTCCCCTGGACTGCAAGGAAATAAAATTGGGCAATCCTATAGCCTGATTTCTCCTTAGAAGGACAAATACTAAAGCTCAAATACTTTGGCCACCTCATGAGGACTTTTTAGAAAAGACCCTCATGCTGGGAAAGATTGAAGGCAAAAGGAGAAGGGGGCGGCACAGAGTGAGATAGTTAGATAGTGTCACTGAAGTAATGAACATGAATTTGGGCCAGCTCCAGAAGCTATTGGAAGACAGAGAGGCCTGGTGTGCTGTGGTCCATGGAGTCAGGAAGAGTCGGACATGACTTAGTGACTGAACAACAACTTCTGAATTAATCCAAAATAATCAAAACAGTTGAGTCCCTATGTTGCCTGGACTTGTGGGAGGGTTAGGGTAGCATCCACAATTTTCTTGCTATGGAAGAAGGGGAAACTATGGACTTTACCCTAAATGTTTTGTTAACAAGGAACCTGGTTCAATGAAATTAACAGGGGAAAGGTATAATCTATGTAGTACACATGGCTGGATTACAGTTTTAGAGACAGTGTAATTTCATAAAAGTGAAATATTGGGATGACTGTTCCCTTGATATATCTGGTTTGAAACTAATCAAATATCTTATTCACTTACAGATTTACGCTTTTCCATTAAGTTTCAAAAATGGAAGTTAGAGGGTCGTAACTGGAGGAAAACAAACAAGAATAAACTCTGCATCAAGGTAATGTATATAATTTTTGTGTATATAAAGCTATGTACATGAAGCACTATAAACATGCAGTCCTAACTGTATCTTAACTGTCTTAACTGTATCTTTGGAGATTTTGTGGGAGAGGAGGATTCTGTGTGGAGTGATTTCAGGGTTAGGTGTTTTGAGTAACAAAATTGTTGAAGTAGAGTTGCAAAGAAATCAGACTTTTTTAGTATAATAAACTGAATATAAATAACTGAATGAATATTTCTTCTTTGTTGTGGTATCTGTGCAAACACAACAATGGAGCTTTGTCTACATAGAGCAAATGTTGAAAATTCTAGAGGTTTTGAGTGTTACAAATATATATAGATACCCTTGGTGTGGGAAAGCTTTTTACCCTTGGTATAAAAGGTAAAGGTTTCCCCACGAATGGTCTAGTCGTGACCAACTGTAGGGGGCAGTGCTCATCTCCATTTCTAAGCCTGTAGAGCCGGCGTTTTGTCTGAGGACAAGCTTTCGTGGTCATGTGGCCGGCATGACTCTATGCCGTAGCGTATGGAACGCCATTACCTTCCCACTGAAGTGGTCCCTATTTCTCTACTTGCATTTAGGTGCTTTTGAACTGCTAGGTTGGCAGGAGCTGGGACAAGCAACGGGAGCTCACTCTTTCACGCAGTCTTGAACTCCCAACCTTCTGATCGGAAAGCCCAGCAGCAGCGGTTTAACCCACTGCACCACCACCATAGGTAGAAGTAGAGAAAATCTACTTCTAGTGATGGCAAGATAAGTTCTAAAATAAAATAAGAAAGAATTAACTATAACTCGCCACCCCAAACACATACACACACACACTTGGAAAATAGTTTGTGTTTACCTCTCTTTTGGATTCTTTTTGGATCTTGTGGCATCCCAGTGATGTCATTGGAGATGTAATAGTGTCTGGTCTAGTTAGATGCTTCCACAACCTACACACACACACCCTTCTTCTCCACCACTTAACTTTGAGAAGTTGTGTAGGAGAATGGAGAAAAATCTGTGTCCCCTGATGCCTGGCTGTAGGTATGTAGGTGAATGGAAAAACATATGTGTCCCCTGATGCCCGCTTAAGAGTCATTGCCTATGCCAGATGCAAGGTGAGTTGGTAATTGCAAAAAGTGCTGGATAGGCTAAAGTTCTTGCCTCTTTCCTGATGCTTAGTATACATCGTAATGCGCCAGATACAAAAACTGAATTATTTCTAGCTCTTCTGGCCTGAATTAGCAGTGCTAGAAAGATTACAGTTCCTAGCTCTTCTTGAGTCTAGTGCCCCATGTGACTGTATAGTAGCTATCAGAAGGAAACATGGGAAAAGTCTCACTATTCTCTTGCTGCCATTGTTGTAGCCATGAGAAAAGCTAAGTGGGGAAGCTGATGCCTAGGAGGCACCAGACAGGCAGGACGTATGTTTCTTTCCAGTTTGGATAAAATCTGAGTTAGGAAATAACTTCCTTTATATTGCCTTGCTTTCCTCACTTCAGAATAGAACTTGATGAAACTGTCAAGTTTGACTTTGGAATGCTCTGGAATACAGCTTGGTGGCATCACTACTTCTAATGCCTTAATAGACTATCTAGGAGGGAACCTGCTGGATCTTACCAGGAAAGAGAGATAATAGTTGTTAGGTCACACCAGAAAGGTCCTGCATTAGCCTGTGGTTGGTAATGAAGATAGCTTTGAGAATATGGCCCTTTGAAGCCCATTAAGAAGCTTGGTCCATCTCCCATTATTGCATTTTCTAAAAACACAGGAGCTTGGATTGTAAGAATTGATGCCATATTGTTGCATTCCTGATTGCACCAACACAGGTTTCCAGAATTTGTTCCTATATTCTGCCTCACATAAGTGTTCAGAAAATATTTAAGTTTTAATGAGCAATACTTGAAATCTCCCCCATGGAAAGTAGGAAACCATTGTATAGCAACTCAGAGTCTTGGTCTGTCTTATTCAGTATTATCAGCACCAATTAGCAGCAGCTCATTAGGATCTCAGATGGGAATTTTTCTGCGCCTTATGTGGAGATGCCAAGGATTGAATCTGGGGTCTTTTGAATGAAAGAAATTTGCTGTACCATTGAACAATGGCCCTTCCCAAATGTGTTAAGTTCCTGTTAATCATGTGCTGTAGAAGAATCATTCACATTAATGTTGCCATTACTAGGAGATAGTTTTCTTGATAGTTGAAATTTTGATTTTTGAACAAGGCTTTGGAGTTGGATTTGGCAGCAATTTTGGTTGGTGTTAGAGGTCTTGTGTACAACCATTCTAATTATAATAGTTGGTATACCATTGTTGACTGGATGATGACCCAAGAGAGACACTCTGTGGAGTTGGTACACAAAATGTTAAGTATAGATAATAAAATATATTGTATAGCAACATTCCTTTCTGTTTATTAATTAGTGAAAGCTAACAAGTGTGCATGTGCTGTTCCTGTACCTGCCTTAGTGTTCCCTTTCTCTGGCACTATTGCTTTCATCTCTGTTACTGTGTCTACCTTCTAACTGGCATTGTGCCTGGCTTTCTAGCGCTTTCTTTTTTTTTTTTTGGCTGCCTTGAAAATAATTTGCTAGCCAGTTGGCATAGTATTTTAGATGTTGTGCAGCGCAGTTCTACACATGATTTCTTGGAAGTATGTCCCACTGTGTTCAGTAGAACTTATTCTCAGATAAGTGTTTCTCGGATTACAAGATCAATCTCACATGACCGTACAGTTTGGAAAACAATTCTTTGCAAAGAAAGCGTCATTCTTTGCAAAAGAAAGCTCCTCTGCCAGCTTCATTCTTCTCTCCAACCTTTCTCTTCTCCCTGTTTCATACCCCCAGTTTCACTCAGGAGACAGAGAATTGCTGTTCAGCAAAAAATTGATAGCTGCTACCATCAGGGATTTATCAATATATTTGAAACTGTGGTAGGAATCTCCCAGTTGCTCTTGGTTACTTGTTGTCTGTGGTCTTCAAGGAGGCATCAAACTTGAACACAGAAGATGCCCATCTAGTCTTTAGTTTTTATTTGCCTTGATACTTCCTTGTAACAAGTTTGACAGCTGTCTGTGCCTTATCTGTTGCACAGTTTTTCTGTGGATTCTCAGAATCATGACTAAAAATGTATCGTGACTAAAAGTGAGAATGTGAAGGGTGAGAAGGATGTGTCTAGTGAGGTCACTGTGATCTGTGCATTCTCCATGTAGACATTATTGAGTGTGAAGCATATAACCCCACAGATTAATTTTTTTACTGGATTAGGTCATTTTTTCTGAATTACCTTTCTACTAGGGTACCCAAAAGTAATGTACAATTACATTATGATAGGTGTTTGGAAAGCTGGTTAACTGGCTGCTTATTTCACTATAATCCATGAAATCAATAATGTTCTGACTTTAGAGGCAGTTTTCTTTTCTGTTTGCATCATGAGGTCATTCAATAGGATTTACAGAAATTGGGGCTCCTTAGGATTGTGTCCTAGATAGTGCAAATACCTTCCCTACCTTTCTGCCTTAGGGAAGCTTCCAAAGTCTGCCAAATTCCTGAGGGTTAGGGATAGAATGTGGCATGGAGGAGGAGGAAGTAGTTAAAACACATGCAGAATAGTTTTGTGGGCTGAACTCAAATATTGACCCTACTGTAGAACAGTTTGGGGTTGACTTCAGTCTTGCATTGTCTGCATTTTTTTGTTCATAAGAATTCTTGTGGTATGTAATACATATTAAATTTACAGTTAAGTATGCTTTTGCAGTTAAAAAAAGGCAGTGCAATTCAGCCCACTCACTCCCCAGGGGGACGCAAGCTGCTTGCGTCAGCCCCACGCTGTCATGCATGTGGCATAAAGCACTTGCGCATCAGTGCTGCTGCAAGCTGCTGGTGCGCCACTTCTACACCAGCCAAGTTAGGCTGACGCAGGGGCGTTTCTGAATGGGGAGAATGTGGGAGAGAGGGCAGAAGGAGGTGGTAGGGCGGGGCCAGGAGGTATGTCGGCCAGGGGAGGGGAGATGGAGTTTAGATGGGGCTGTTAGGAATTGTTTCTTTGATGATTGCTGCTCAGGGCATGCTGCTCCTGTTTCCTGCAGCTCTGATGAGAGCAGAGGTTGGGGAGGTGGGGATGACAGGCTTAGGCCCTTTTATTAGACTCTGTAGTAGGACATGTGAGAGCTGTACTGTGGTTGAGGGTGGTTGTTGGTTCTCAGATTGTTGGCATTGGGGAAGGGACCAGGAGTTTAGCCTTTCTGTTTTTTAAATCTTTTCTTTTTTCTGTCAGTGAAAGTCCATACCAATCCAGAACCTATGAAAAAAGCTTAGCGAGCGTATCAGAACTAGGCCATATTTGTCATAAAATACATGCTTACTATATACAGCTGTTTATACAAAGCAAAAACTTATTTGTCGCATGTGGCAATAATTGTTGCTTATAACAGATAATGTAAGACAACACCAATGCATTCAATCTCTTGAAGGAATTATCATATGAAGGTGTGAAAAGGCTCCAGAAAGGAAAAAAAGTGGGCCTTAGCGATTTGCCTGAGTCTGAGGGTGCAGTCCAAGCCTGGCCACTGTAAAGCACATTTGGACTACTCTCCGAGTCAAGAAGGATGATGCACATCTGTGTGCGGGCCTCTCTGACTCTGAGAGTGGTCCAAACATACGTTACGGTGTCCCTTGTGCCAGCCAAACTTTGCTGGCCTAACTTTAGCTTGGGATTGTGCCCTGAATACAAACAGTATGTGCAGACAGTAGCTGTTGAGATATTGGGAGGCAGTTTTAAGCAATAAAGTGTGCTAGTCTCTTGGCTAGTGTATGCTTTTGAGAAGCAAGGGAGTGGGTGAAGCATCTTTGTGGATACATCTATTACTCTGTGCATGCACTGTGTGCATTTTTTTTCCTGTTTTGAAACACAAATGTGTAGTTAACATCTGATATGTGTTATTGTTTTTGCTTTGCAGAGTGCCTGTTGGGGAATGCAATGGGATCAATAACATGTCTGCAGAGAGTGGCCCTGGGACAAGACTGAGAAATTTACCAGTAATGGGGGATGGACTAGAAGCTACACAAATGTCTACAACACAGGCACAGGCCCAACCCCAGCAAGGCAATACTGTAGCCATTAACCCACCTCCACCAGAGACCTCAAATCCTAACAAACCCAAGCGCATGACCAACCAACTACAGTATCTGTCCAAAGTGGTGCTGAAGACATTATGGAAACACCAGTTTTCATGGCCTTTTCAACAGCCTGTGGATGCTGTCAAACTAAACCTCCCTGTAAGTATAGAGGGACTGGGGGCGGGAATAAGATGAGCAGCATATCAGATCATTGATTATGTGAGAGCGAAAGGGATGAGATGGCCTCAATAAGTCAAAGATGCAGAATAATGTATGTGATTTCTGGTTAGAGATTTAATAAGGGAGAACTAGAGTTGCTGTTGGTGAGGACCAAATGCAATTCTAGTGAGGGAAATTAATGTAATCCTCAGATTTCCTTCAGAGGTGTCCAGCAATCTGGGAATAGAAACAAAGAAATTATGGCAGTTGGCTAAGATTCAGAAGGACATGAATATAGAAAAAAAAATCCATATTAGATATGGGGGAGGTTGTGATTATTGGTAGTATGCAATCTGTCAGTATTTGGAGGTCAGGAGTTGGAAATGGTAGTGAGAGTGAGGAACAAAAATGCAGAGCATATTGCATGTGGAAATGGTTGGTTGGTAGAGCTAGGAGGAGGAGCAAGGGTGCTATTTAATGCCCAAATCCAAACCAGCACTCCTTGCTGCCAGTCCCTGACTTTGCTTCTAGACAGACTTCTAGATTGTGTAATACAGATTTTAACCCCCACAAACTGTATCATTCTGGGCTCTGTACATCACCAGGTCCATCATTTTTGGATAGGAAACTTCCTTAGACTCAGAGATTAGATCTTTTACTTTTGTATCTAGATTTGACTATGTTACTTTCCTCTTTTTGGGTGCCTGTTAGCATTTTTGTACTCTGCGTGTAATCCATTGGTCTAAATCAGTGCTTCCCAAACTGGTGGCTTGCAACCCATCCAGGGAAGCCCTGTCCTCTTCCTCCTCAAGGGGTAGGGAGAAGGCAGTGACACGATCCCTAGGATCATGCCACTACTAGGAGTGGAATGGGGGTGTTTTACACTTAGCTTCTGAAAAATGGAGAGGTCATGCATGCCTCCCTGCCCCTCAGAAGATCTCCCTCCCAACATGACCAGAAGACTCTTCTGGTTGTGTCCAGGAGGTACCATGAGGCCCTCCTAACCCATATTGGGTCAAATCTGTGGGTCCCAAACCCACGGATAAGGAGGGCCAACTGTATTAGATAGTTATATGGAACATTTGCCCTAGATTTTTTAGTGTGCCACTACCAATGGCCCTGAGAGCCATTTTCTCTTGACAAAATGTCACTTATAAGTATGAGGAAATCTGGCAAAAGGGTGCCATGGCAGATACAATTACTGAACAGCAAATATTTGGTAATAACGGATAGTTGTTTTAATCAGTTAAGTTTTAGGCCTTATACTGTCCTCTGGGAATTGTTTTGTTAGAACTGGGGTAGGTAGGTAGGAACTATTTTAAACTTCACTACCTGAAAAAGGTTTTATGTAGTAGGCTTGCTGAAGTTTTCACTTACCTTGCTTAATTCAATTGTCCCCTTTCCCCCAGGATTATTATAAAATTATTAAAACTCCTATGGATATGGGAACAATAAAGAAACGCTTGGAGAATAACTACTACTGGGATGCTCAAGAATGTATCCAGGACTTCAATACAATGTTTACAAATTGCTACATCTACAATAAGGTATATTCATGTCCTAGATTTGGACTTGCAAACTTGTGAACCTCACTTCGTATTTCACTATACAAGTGTAGAATTACACAGTGTTCATGTAAAAATGTATTAATTTAAATTATTTCTTTTGAACTGATTTATTTTAGGTGGGTATGCAACTATTCTTGGTTCATCAGCACTACTTTATTAAATAAATTTTGCTGCCTGCTAATTATCACTTAAAATATATTTATTATTGTTTGAAATGCTTTAAGAAAGTAGTGTTTATTTAGAATATGTAGCTTATTTTTCTCTTCTAAAGAAGGCTCAGAGCAACTGGGATAAATAAACACATAGCATTAATATAACAATATTAATTAAAATAAAATAAAATTCAACTAACAATAACATGAACAATACAAATACCATTACAGATATCTGGGCAAAAAAATCAAAAATCTTTGAATTGATAATATTTCAGTTGCTTGGAAGTCTAACCCACATTCTGGAAAAATTTCAGATCCTTTTCTAATCGGAGAATGCCAAAAGAAATACTGCCTCAGAGGAAAGATCCCATCCTCTCACAGGGTCTTACCTCTCTCACAGGGTCTTACCTGGCTTTGGTGTACGAAATGTAAAAAATAAATACATCCAAATAGGAAAGAGGAAGTTGGACTCAGCTGTCATCCCAGCAATCCAGTGGCATAGCAAGCAGACAGAATCTCATTCAGTTCACAATAGGCTGAAATGGGGTTTAGCCCTCACTGTTTCACATAATGTTAGCTTACCACTATAGCAAGACTCAGTAGAAGTACAAAAATACTTTGCCTTTTATTCAGTATTGAAAAGAGAATACCTTTATTCTCTTGACTTCCATGGCTTTGCTCTTTCTACCATTTCAGTTTATAATTATATTTCAGATTTCATCCAAGTGCTTTCCTCATTCATCCAATTTAATCCAACTCCTCAAAGGGTAAAGAGCTGGATCATCCATAATAATTTAGGAATTGTATTAACTGGCAGACCAGAGAAATACTGTAAATTGGGGGGATCTATTGCTCGGGTATCAACTGGATATGCCTGTTCAACTGCCTGGCTGCTCTCAGCTGCTTTTCTTAATGGGATCTGGTAGGAGCTTGTGCAGGAAGGATTTCAGAAGAATGGCTTCTCTTTTCTGCACATGTCACTTAGCATGGATAGCCCAAACTTTTTTTTAAAAAAATTGCCTTAGTTAGTGGTTCCCAAAACCCACCTAACTTTACAAGAAGAAAAGCTCCATAGCCACTCACTCTTTTTTTTTACTATTGGGGGGGGGATGCCTTCTGGAGTGTTTGTTGAGCTCCACGTTTATTGGATTGGGACCATTTGGGTGGTCACACATTCCCCTTTTCCTGACCTCGCAAAAGAGCCAAGGTACTGTCACCTGCTTATGTGTAAATGGACAAATGTAGTACTTTTATAGGTAAAATCAGGTACTGTATTAACCAAATTTGGTTTGGAGAAACTGACGAGGACCTTCAAAGTGACTTCAGCCTTAGAATCAAATGCAGCAAATGGCAACCAAACTTTTGGTAGAAGCTCAGTTTTTATTTTCAAAATGCTTGGTAATGCATGCTAAAGGCTCAGAATGATGTCCAGATTGACAGGGAGATGTTTGAAGTAAGGAATAGGCATCATCATCATCATCATCATCATTATTATTATAGGCATTATTACAACTTGGTGTTTAATATACAGTATGTATTTGTGAAATGAAATACAGGCAGCCATATTTAATAACCGCTAAGCAAATTAATTGCCTCTTGATGCAATTTCCACAGTGTTACATATTAATGATCAAGTTCAACATGCTCATGTCAGTGTTTTTAAAAAGTATAACTTTTGGGGACAAATTAAATGCTTACCAAATTAAACTGTGAGCCCTAGCACTGTGATCCAAAAACAAACAATGGTTATACCGAATTTAATAAATGTTCACCAAATTTAGTAAATGGTCACCAAATGTATAACATGACATTTATGCAACAATACTATTATTTAGCTAGCAGAATTGTGTGCCCCAAATGCAGGGCTAGGGTTACAGTTTGGGTTAGGGTTATAGTAGGAAAATTTATTGTTTTGGGGAGACAAACACATTTTTTAACTGTCAAATACTTTATGAAAATGATGAGTATGTGGTTATTACTGTAGGATTATTAGGTGGTCTACAGTGCAATTTGGTGAACGTTACTATTTTGGGGGGAAAATGTTTTTTTGAGGAACGTTTTCATTAAATTTGATGATCTCTTAAACATGAGCCATAACCTTTTGCATTTGCTATTTATTCAGTCAGGGGATGATATCGTTTTAATGGCAGAGGCTCTAGAAAAGCTTTTTCTACAGAAGATTCCTGAAATGCCCCAGGAAGAAACTGAAATTGTTATTGTCCAGACAAAAGGAAGAGGACGTGGTAGGAAGGAAGCAGGTACAGATAATTGATTTGCTGTTAAGTGCTCAGTTTTTGTTTTTTATTTTGGAGTAGCAAAATGCTAGTTATGATGTTGGTTGGGTGAGGAAGGAAAAGTAAAGACACTCTGAGGTAGTGTGTATACAGTACAGTGTATTCTGTGCACCAAGGTGTATGCACATACACATGTATAAGCCTGCCTTTGCCTTTCCTCTTTCTCTCCCCCTCTGTGCCAGGACTAAAGGGCAGATTTTGCTCTTATTGATTCCAGCTCTTAAAAATTAAGCCTACTTCTATGATTTGGTTATGGTCACTGTATAGAGTATGAAGAAATAATAGTAACTGGCTTAGGGCCCGATCTACCCAACTTTCCAGCTGCTGTGCAGCCCAAGGTAAGAGAACATGACTGTCCATCGTCCCCCCACACTACAGGATGTAGCATGTGCCCCATTGGCATGGCTACATCAACACTGGAAAGTTGGATAGGATTGGGTCCTTATTTATATAACAATTCAGTTATAGCTAATCTGTTGCTTTTTAATGAGGATGTACAGAATTTCTCTTGAAAAACAGTTATTACAGTTGGGAACATTTTTCCCAACCAAGAAACATAAAGCTTCTTGAATATATCATTAAGAACATGACAATTGGTTTGGTAGGTCAGACAAGGTCCATCTAGCTAAGTATTCTGTTTTCTAATAGATGTCTGGGGAAGCTCACATGGCATGAAGCCGACTACTATCCTTATTAGTTTGTCTGCACAGTCTTGTGTTCAGAAGTACTCCTTTATATTGAGTACCTCTGGCTAGGAGCCATCGATCGATCAGTTTTACCTTGTTTGAAAACTATTTAACGAAGTGCCAATCACCTTACCAAATAGTAGAGAATTTCATAAATGATTTATGTGTTGTGAGAAGAAGTAATCTTTTTTTTTCCTGGCCTAGCCTTACTGCAAAACAGCATCAGTAAATGTCCTTAAATTTTAGAATTATAAGTTCATAAGGAGAAATGTTTTCTTCTGATGTTCATTCTCTTAGCCTCTATCAGGCTGTCTTATTCCAGTGTGCATCACTTTTCACTTACATTAAATTTTTTCTGACATTTTGCAATCACTTGCAGCAAGCGTGTCCAGTTATTGCTACCTGAAAATTATAGAAGTGATTGCGTATTGCTCACTCTGATCCCAGTTGCCTAAGCATGTTAGCTTTTTGTGTATTTAAAACAATTTATAATCATTTTCAATCTGTGTAGTCATATTTTTGTAAAGAATGGATTATGAACTACAAAACACTACTTTCCATAATTTTGAATTTCTTGACACAACAAAAAATTGCAGAATTAAAAATGTGTTTTTTCATTAAAAAAAAAGATTAGTGATTATTATGACCTTTCTGATGATCTAGGAAATCTACTTCTAAGACATGTCAGAAGGATAGGAAATTGATATCGTATTTGCTATTGGCAACTAGATGAGTGATTGGAAATCTCTGAGAGACTACAGCTTTATCCTCATTGTTGCTTAGATATGTATGTGATGACAAAGATAAGCATTGAGAAGAGAGATGAAGAATTGACTTATTTCAAACTAGATGGTTTGCATTTATTATGCATTGGAATAATCTTCGGAGTATGTTCTGTCATTGCAACAGTTTTCAAACTCTCAGAGAGAGTTTGGGCTGCTGTAAGTATGCGCTGGAGCGAATGGAAGGCAGTGATGTGATTCCCAGGATCACATTGCTGAAAGGGACTGCAATGTACTTACCAGTTGCAACAGCAGACTGGAAGGGGGTCACAATTGCTTTTTTCTCTGTTATGTTTGGGGAACCCTGTGGATACTTCTTCAGCTCTCCGTCTCCACCTAGCCCTAGAGCTCAGCGCTGTGACTGGTAAATACATCGTAGCTCCTATCGCCCCTGGCAACGACGCAATCCTGGGGATCATGTCGCTGCCTTCCACCTGCCACATCCTACCCTAGAGTTGCAATGCCCCTGTTTGAAAACCTCTGCGTTATTGGATAACTTGTTGAGAAATTATTTGATACTGTACATTAAAAAAAAATCTTACTAATGTAGTTAATTTGAGATGTTTTTATCATCTGGATGATGTTGCTATAAAAAACAACATCTTTTTGTGTATTGAGTCAGTAACAGATCTGATGTATAGAATGTGACATTCTCCTTTTTTGACAGTTACACCCAAGGCAGGAGCATCAGTGGTACAGAATACAACTCAAGCATCATCCCCACCTCAGACACAGACTCCACAGCAGAATCCTCAGCCAGTGCAAGCAACTCATTCCTTTCCTTCTGTGACCCCTGACCTTATTGTCCAGACGCCAGTAATGACAGTTGTGCCCCCCCAGCCTCCTGCACCACCACCTCCCCCTGTGCCTGCTTCAGCTTCAGCCCTCCAGCCTGTTCAAACCCACCCACCAATTATCCCAACAGCTGCACAGCCCATGAAGGTGAGTAACTTGGGGACTCAGTTACTTTAGCTTCATGAATGATTATGGATAGAGGTGTTCTTACCCCGATGAGTAAGAAAGGATTACAACTTAAGGCTTACTTAATGGGCTTACTTTTGAGTAAAATAACCCCATTTTCAAACTAACTATGGCGAATGGGGGAAAGGGGAAAACGGATGAAATTACTTGCCCAAAGTCATGTAGAGCTATGAGCAGGTGTTGACCTTCAGCTGCTGATCATGCTATTGATTATTTTGCTTTAAGCCAGTGGTCAGGGAACAGGGGTAAATTACCCCAAATGGGGTAAAAATGAAATTCCTGGGGGTAATGGACGGTCACGC
Source organism: Lerista edwardsae (assembly GCA_029204185.1). Lineage (NCBI taxonomy): Eukaryota > Metazoa > Chordata > Lepidosauria > Squamata > Scincidae > Lerista > Lerista edwardsae. The sequence goes on from JAJKFI010000120.1 coordinate 2,314,618, forward strand.
TGCCGAGACACAGCCGGGCATGCATATGAATCTATATGCATGCCCGGCTGTGTCTTGGCAGCGCAACCGTCCATTACCCCCGTTCCGGTTCCGTTGCTGGCTGGCTCCGTTTTGTTTTGTTTGTCTTGCTCCACCCTTTACAACTTCATATTTACATAGCATTAATTAAGCTCATTAATTAATCAGATAAAAAGCAATGGGTTCCAATATGTAATTTTTTTTCTTTTTTTCTGGCTGGGGGGGGGGTAACGTTGGCGTATCTAAATATATTTTGGGGTAAAAGGTAAAAAAGTTCCCTGACCCCTGCTTTAAGCAGTGAAAGTCAGAAAGAATAAAGTACAATTGAGCCTCAGTATCCACATGGGATCCATTCCCAGACCCTCTGCGGGTACTAACAACCGCTGATAATGAAATCTGAAAGCCCACTGGGGCTCCGAATGCGACTGGAACCTTGCTCTGGTCATGTCCGGAGCTGAGGTGTGTGGAGGCTGTGTGTGGCATTTCCTTTGAAATGAAGCAGAGATCTTAGGAATTTTGTTAGAGCAGTGGTTCCCAACCTTTTTTGCACTGGGACCCCCTTTTTAGGTATGACAACCTGTTGGGACCTCCCTAAGACCTAGGGCCGGAAGTGATGTCATTAAGCAGGAAGTTAAGTCATTGTTTTTAATAAATCATACTTCTTAAAAGTCAACTTTTAGACTTCCCTGTTAGAATGTTTTGAATGCTTTGTAGCTAGCTGATGTTTGAGTTTTGAGTTCAGAAATTGATTCAGCACTGAGAACAGCATTGCACAGAACACATTGTGATTTCTCTTTGCCATTGCTGATCAAGGCAGTAAAGCCAAATTTTAGATAGTCTTTGGAGTATTTATGTTATTCTTCCCTTTGTGCTGAGACTCACCTAGTCAAGCACATGGAAGGCATGACATGCCTGCTTAGAAAGCAACCTGGGAGAGACTTCATCACTTGCCCATAGCAAGGCTAATTTACCTTGCAGTCACAAAGCATTGAGGAAGTGGCAGTTTAATGGGGAAGCCTCTTCCCTAGCCAAAATGAAGCTTCCAAGATGATGGTGTCCAATTTTTTAAGATGGCTGCCTCAAGTTCTTCGCGACCCCCTGAAAATTGGTTTGCGACCTCCTTGGGGGGTCCCAACCCCTAGGTTGGGAACCACGGGGTTAGAGTGAAAAGTGCTTCATATAGTTGAAGGATGATTGAAATCTATCTTGTAAAGTAGGTCAAGTTGAAAACTTTCCCATGACTTCCTTGTGTATTAATAACTGGTGGATGATTTGATTAGGGATCATCCCCAACTCACAGCATCACTGTTGGTCATGGCACACCCCACCTCTTAAAATCTATTTGGTTTTGTAAATTTACATTTTTTTTGTAAATTTGAAATTTGTTCTCTATATAAAACATGCATGCATGTATGTATAAACCAGCCAACAAATTCTTATTGATCTTCAGCTACTATAAAGCCTAAAAATAGAGCTTTTAATTTGAACTACCACTTTTTCAATTTGATTTGTATGTGTTTGATAGCTTGTATTATCTGCTTGGCCTCAATAATATGATGAGTATATATGTCCTAGAATTCAGAATGGTGTATTTGTCATCTTGGGTGTACATATTTATTGAAGATCTTATTCCCCCTTGTTTTGTGAAGCATTTCTGCACTGTAAGAATCCATTTCATAGAATTGGGCCAATTGTCCCACCAGCGGAGAAGGCTGTATAGAGTACAGTAACCTACTACAGTGTTTATTTTTCTGCAGACAAAAAAGGGTGTGAAGAGGAAAGCAGACACTACAACCCCAACAACAATAGACCCAGTCCATGAATCTTCATCGTTGCCCACAGAACCCAAGTCTGCCAAGACTGGTCCACGAAGGGAAAGCCGACCTGTGAAGCCTCCAAAGAAGGATGTTCCGGACTCTCAGCAGCATGTAGTAGAGAAGAGTAACAGTAACAAAGTATCAGAGCAATTAAAGTATTGTAGTGGCATCATAAAGGAGATGTTTGCTAAGAAGCATGCTGCATATGCGTGGCCCTTCTACAAACCTGTGGATGTGGAAGCACTGGGACTTCATGATTATTGTGATATCATTAAGCATCCCATGGATCTGAGCACAATTAAAGTAAGTGTAATTTTATATTGTCTATATGCTTTTCATATAAGTACATACACAACAAATGTGCAAATCTATTCAGTACTCAAGGGATGGCAGCTGTGTGTGCGTGCATGCATGCACCCATAATTATTTACTATTTAGCCACATAGTTCCAAGAGAGAAGAGAGGGGTGTGTGTCTGTGTGCGAGTGTATGTGTTTTTTCTGTTTGACCAAGTGTTTACTGAAGTTGGTGTTTTACAAAAGGACAAGGATTCTCGTTTTTAACAGGGACAAGGAATTACAAAAATAATTTTATTTAAAGATAAAGCAGTTACAGCTACCCAAAAATTTCCACTTCAGTTGTAACACTGTCAAAATCATATTGGAGCAGGTGTGTTTGTTTTTTAAATTGAAGATGGATGGAGGTTATTCTCCTAAACATTGTCTGCCAACTAGTCACTCTTTTCCAATCTTACAACATCATGATGTCATCTGTTTATAGCATGTCTTTTACACAGGGATTATGTGGTGATTTGCTAGGTATGGTTGCAGATATTGAAGTTCTGCCAATGTATAGTTAAAGCTCACATTTTGGAGAAAATGTATTGGTTACACTTTTGTACATAATGCTCAAAGGAAAAAAATTGATGGAGTTGGAGGCACAAAAATACAGCAGTTGTATATGCAAAGTTTACAAAAGATAGCAGACAAGTTTCCTCCCTCCCTATTGAGTCCAGAGAAATGCTGTCACTGTTGGAATGAAATTAACAGTGAATTCAGACCCATTGGCAGTGGAATTGAGAAGCAGTTCTCTGTCCAAGAGAAAGTGAAAAGGAATTTAAAGTCTCTTACTTGCCAAGACAGTAAAAGGACTTATTCCTGTGCTCCCTTGTCAGTTTCACCTTCAGATTGAAGAGACTTTTCCAGTTTTCAGCATTACACAGGGCTGATAATACACCTTTGGCACTACATTTTTTGATTATTGCTCAAGCTAGTGTGTGTGTGTACACATTCGCAGAAATTGTTTGAAAAAGCTGCATGTACAGTTTCCGTGCATATATGATACTATGCAATGGAAAACTTGGTAGAAATAAGGGGCCACATTTCACCTAAGATGTCACAAAGATGTTTGTGAAAAAAATGAATAGAAACAGTGATTTGCAGAACTGAAAAAAAAAATCCTACAGCCAGTGCACTCCTGCTTCACTGTGGGTGATCTACCCACCCACGCTTCTCTGAATAGAAGTATCCTGAACTCTTTCATAAGCTACTTGCAATATACAAAGTAGTCCACCGCAAGGCTTATACTATTTAACAGTGTTGTGCTTATCTGCCAAAAGGAATTTCTGAGGAGTTCATGTCTGTTTTGCAAAAGTAAGCTAATTTTTTGTATAGTGGTTTACCATCTGGGATTCATGGGGAAATAGGTGTTGCTAACCAGTTTATATAAGTTTTTACTGTACCAGAGCCACCCCATTTGACTGCCAGCCCCATCCATCTCTACCCAGACAGGGCCTGGTTCTGTGGTTCCATCTCCAACCTCCTTCCTTCCTTACAAGGACCCTCTAAGAATGGAGACACTGTTCTTCCTACACAGAACCCTTGTGAGGAAGGAAGGACTCTAAGTAGAGGGAACCACAGAACCAAGTATCACTGCAGAACCAAGCCCTGTCCAATAAGTGAGAGAGAAGGTGGGTGGGTGGGCTGGCAGGCAGGCAGGCAGGCAGGCAGCCTTCTTCACCAACACAGCTAACTGGCATCTCTCCCTGCTGCCTCACCCACCACACTAGGTGACTGGAAATGCTGGTCAACACAGAGCTAGTTAAGAAAACTTGTTCTGCATTTGTTTTTGAAAGGCTAGCCAAAGGTTCACTAGGTTGCATCTTTCTGTCTATGTCCTCCCAGTCTATAAAAATTGAAATAGTAATTACCTCTTCATAGAATAGCTCCTGGACTTGGAACTTACTGTCCACAAGGCTGATAGGTAGAGGTGTTTGTTTCCAGTGAGTAAGAGAGGATTACCGCCTGAGTCTGTAATGAAAGCAATGGTCTTACATCTGAATATAAATAACACTGTTTTCAAACACTTCTACTGATAGGGCTCTTTACCATGTAGATTTGACTTTAATCAAAGTAACCAAGGAATTGTGACAGAGGCAAGCAGTACATACTCTTTCATATGTGAATACATCATTAAGGCTGCAATCCTAAGTACCCTTTTCTGGGTGTAAACCCCATTGAACATAGTGGGGCTTACTTCTGAGTAGATATGCTTAGGATTGTGTTACACGTTACTTATCAGATCCTGATGCACTTGATTCCTGTGTTGTTAAGAGCACAGATGTGAAGAAGAGTTACACAAGCAGAGGCACCGTATTCAATAGCCTTCCAAAATATTATCCAACCCAGAGGCTATAAATGAAAATCTATGGTCATAACTACAGGAAATGAATAGGGAACATATCCTTTAATTTGGGGTAAGAATTACTTTCTTGTGTTCTATTACTATTATTAAGAGTATTTACATACCGCTTTTGGACAAAAGTACCTGTGGTTCCCAAAGCGGTTTACATAGCAAAATAAACCAATAAATGATTCCCTGCCACCAAAAATGATGCAGAAGATATACCAGCAACAACTACTAGAAAAGACACCACACTGGAGTGAGGGTTTCCCCCTGCTAAACCCAAGAGGACACCACTTTAAAAGGTCCCTCTTTGTCCAGTTAATGGGCTATCACAACTGTGGGCTCAATCCTAACCTGGAGTTAAGCTGGCACAATTAGACCAGCAAAGTTTGGCTGGCACAAGGGACACTGTAAACTATGTTTGGACCTCGCTCGGCGTCGGAGAGGCCAGCACACAGACATGCGCCATCCTCCCTGACTCCGAGAATGGTCCAAACTTGCTTTACAGTGGCCCTTGTACTGGCCAAATTTTGCTGACCTAACTGCTCCAGCCTAACTCCAAGTTAGGATTGCACCCTGTGTATCACAACCACCCAACTCCAAACAGGATCTTAACATTAATGGCTTTTCTTCTTACACAGCTTCAGATTTAGGAATTTCCCCTCCTTATGTGCCCTCCATTTTTTTTTTCTGGTGGAGCACTTCATTGCCTGTACTACTTATCTAAAGTGAACAGAAGAGGCAAATCTTCTGGTCACTTCCTCTCTTAAATTTATCAGGATCAGCTGATGTTGTGGAGTTTCCAATATTTCGTCCTATTTGTGCTTGAAGTTGTGGTGTTGGAGAGGGAGGGGTGTTGTGAGGCAACACAGTTCATGTAACTCAGCATGTTGTCAGATCAGCCAGAGAGATTTCCCTTTTGAACACTTACAGTTTAAACAGGCTTGTTTGTGATGTTGATACAAAAAGAATGAATGAATGAATCTGTTAATCATTTTGATAAGGGGGAAATAGATGAATCAGTCTTATGTTAATGAAGAAGCTACTGACAAGGAATCCAGCAATTGGGGAACTGATGCTGTAATGAAATTACTTCACATACAAACAGTGACCGTCTGATTTGTAATGGGGGAGCAGAGTGTGATCAACAATGCACTACTTAGTGAACCATGGATGTAGTATTGTTCTCATTATCTCTACCTGTAACTTGCTGCTGCTGTTCCTCCTATATACAGAGTTTGCCCTTGCATTGAGCAACACAAGTCCTCTGCACTGCCTTCTAATTGTAGCTGGGGCATACAGTTCTGGGGATAAGTATCTTTGCTCAGCTCCCAGGCTAATTTAGGGAATGATCACCACAGTTGCATGTAACTTCAGTCACATTTGCCCTGTTCTGCCATTGTTTGTGTTTGAGCATCTTCCTCTTCCTGAAATCACAATAAATCAAGGACCTGGCTTTGAATCAGCTCAGTGAAGCCCACCTGATCTCCAGGAGCAGGAAATTCAGGAGCTCAGGTGTCACCTCCCCCCCCCCCTCGGGTATTCAGTCACACAGCTAAACTATGATTAATGCTCCCCAAGTTATAAAAGTGTGTCAGTGTACACACACACCCTTTTGTGTATTGGCCTGGGTCAAATGTTGGAAACATCTAATGCCTTGTTCCACAACCTTGCAGCAAATGTGGGTGCCAGAACCTTGGAGCGGCATGAGTAAGTGGGGGTAGGGCTTGTGCTGGCTAGTTGCATTTGGGTTTTTTGCTTTATTTGCTGTTTGCAATTTTCTCCTTTTGCTAGTTGATTGGTGCCTTATTTTTATCCCATGCATCTTTCCCCTTCATTGTTTCGATTCTTCAGCTTTTTAATAAACTTACTTTTACTGTTTACCTGCCTCAGTTAAGAGGGAGCGAATTGCTATATTTGTCAAACCACTCACATTCAGTTACTGTTTGGTATTGAGGCAGGGACCTCTGCACTTTGGGAGGGGGTCTCCCATTAATATGGAAGGAGGTTTTTCTGAAGGTGGCCTTGTTGTGCCTGAGCTCTCTAGCTTTAGGTGTGGCAGTGAAAATTGCCTTTTCCTGATCCAGTCGATCCAGAAGAAACCTCTAAGCACTGGGGCCATTTTGCCTTCCATCCTCCCATACAGTAGGGAAGTAGGTATCTTTAGGTTATAAGACAGTTGTAATATTCTGAATTGTTTTCTGGACTCCTTTCCGGCCATGCGCACAGATGCCAAGGATTTACTATATAGGAAGCACATACACGTTACAGTAAATGTACTCCCCAATGCATATTAAACTTCTGTGGAAATTTTCTGCAGTAGTTTAAAATGTTTACAGGACAGTAGTTTACTGCAGAATTCTTCAGAGTAGGGCCAATTCCTGCAATAAAACTTGCAGTAACTGCTGTACACACATACCTGTAGACTGAAATATGGTGGAAGTTCAAAATAGTGGTTTCATTACGCCATATTTTTAACTTGTGTTTACAGTATTAGTGACAGAATTATTATTTCTTACACTTCCAGTCCAAACTGGAGAACCGAGATTATAGAGACGCTCAGGAATTTGCAGCTGATGTCCGATTGATGTTTTCAAATTGTTACAAGTATAATCCTCCTGATCACGAGGTGGTTGCAATGGCACGGAAACTGCAGGTAAAGAAAATGTTTATGCGAAATAATATCTTGTTTTAAATTTGTGCTTTTTGAACGTTTAAATAAAACCTGGTATATATGATTTAAAAAAAAATTAAACTGTAGTTTTGAACTAACATAAAACACTCATATGTTTAGAGCTTTATAATTCCATTACCCTGGACAAAAATGTTCTTTTATATATACATTTATTTTCAAGTTTCTGGTATTCAAGTGTTTATTAACACTTTAATAGCACTTTACTTGTTTCTGAAAATCTATAGTTTTAATGTTTAGATTCCAAAACTGTGACCTGGGACCCCTTTGTGGGATGGGATGGTGGTGGTCTTACATATGATTGGGAATGATCTTCTGTGGCTCGAATGAAAGTAGTGGTTGAGATTTCACTTCCTATCTGCAAGACCCCAAGCAGGAAGTTGTGCTGAGAAAAGGAGATGTGCAGTCTATCTTTAGGCCAGTGCCTAGAGCAGCCAGGTAGATATTATTTATCTCACCATCTTCCTCATTCCCCTCAGAGGGATGCCTTATGGCAGTGGTATTCAAACTTTTTAGACTGGGACCCAATTTTTCGAATGGTGCTCATGTCGGGACCCACTGGAAGTGATGTTTCGGCAGGAAGTGCTGTCATTGTAACTAATAAAATGAAAATCCTGAAATGCTAATTGGCATTCTTGGACTGCAGCAATTGTACAATCATGAAACATCCCTGACAGAAAGCAACATTAGGACAAAATATAATGTAACAGTACTGAACTAAAAACAAAATTTTGAAATACCCTCACTTTGAAAATTCAAACTGTTAACACTCCACAAAAGAAATATAGCAAGAGTACGGTCTGCAGTTTCCAAGATGGCTGCTCCCAGCTTTCCGTGACCCACCTGATAACAGGTCTCAACCCACCAAGTGGGTCCTGATCCACAGTTTGAATAACACTGCCTTGTGGCATTCCACAGGTTCAGTATTGTCCTCTGTGCTCTTTTCAAATAATATCGTTATTGAAACAAGTCTTTATAATTTTTATACAAAAAGAAACAATTACACATAGACCACTATAAATCTTGGCGGGGATTGGAGCAGGAAAAGGGTGCCTGACAACACTACAGCGATTTTGCATGAAAACCAGAAGTGTGGTCGAAGAGTTATTGTTAAAAAAGCAATTATGTTAGGACTGAGCTTGACAATTTTCAGACCAAGTTGGATTTTTCATCTCATTGGAAAAGTTCATTAGAGATTAGTTGTTTTCACATTTCCCATACTAGTTTACAATTGCATGAAACTACTAAAAGGTTGACCAGGGTTATGGAGTGAGAAGTCATTAGGAGAACCATGGTCTATTTCTCCTTTTCCTCAGAACTCATGTTTTACTACACAAATGCCTAGGAGTAGTGATGGACAGAATACGGGTAACTTACACCCAATCCAGACTACATGGCATATAATAGTGATGGGCAACTCAGTGCACTGCTTTTTGAGGAGAAATTTGTTCTTGATAAAACTGCACCTTTCTTAAGGGTCGGGTATGCAGCTCCTGAATTTCCACATGGTGACGGTGGTTCAGAATTCTTTTTACCGACTTTGGCTAGTTCACAGTTGCATCCTTCTGTAAGGCATGTCCTGTGTGGCCAGTAAGGGCTTGCCACCCGTGCTGCTGCAGCACTGTCCTCACATCCCTGGAAGCACCACTGCAGAGCAGGCGAGCGGTATGTTTTCCGTCGCCGGCATTGGCGGGATTCCAAGTGGGCAGGGAGGGTGGAACTGGGCAGGGAGGTGGGACCAGCGGTGACTTCCACTGCCAAATCTTATCCCTGGCCTCATAGCAAAAAAGCCAGTGGAGAGTCCAGAAGCCCAATTGTGGGCGGTGGGGCTTCCTCCTGGGGAACGGGACCAATGTCCCCTTCTCCCGAGGAGACCCCAGCAGCTGCCTGGCTGCCGCTGGATGCAATGGAAGCTGTTTGGCTACCGCTGTGCCCGTGGCAACCAGGCAGCTCTGGATTGTGCTGTTACAGTGGAACCTTGTGCAGTTTTACTTGTAAATCTCACTGTGTTAAATGGGACTACTCCCTAGTAAATACGTTTAAGATTGCAATCTTAATTATCACAGAAGGATTTGATGATACATTTTCTCAAATGTTGCTGAGAATTTGAAGAAGAGTGAGCAAGCAATGCTTTCCTGCCCAACTCCAGCTGATCATCCATAAAGATAACGGGCAGCCCAATCCTCACTGTAAGGCCAGAGAGGCAGCCAGAGGTCTCCTTGGAGTAAGGGAATATTCCCTTATTCTATGTCTGGCCCTGGCAGCCGCTATGGGTCTCTCAGATCTGTGCCAACACAATTGCTGATGCTGAATCGAGTAGACCCATGAGGTGGCTTTGAGGTGTAGGAGGGGGTATAGAATCTGGCAGCAGACTTTGCTACTGTCCCTGCCCCACTCCTAAGCCTGAATCGCCCTCCTGCCCACCCACCCTCCATCCTGGAGCACCTCCCTGCTGTTCAGTGGGGTACTTTTCGGGCTCCTGGCAGCTGTCCAACTGATGCAGAGGCCCTGCTGACGCTCGCCTCCCTGCCAGTGCCTTCCTTTTCTTAGCTGCAACAACTGGCCTTATAGCATGTTTGTGACACCTGTCTCCCAGGAAGTGTGTGGGAGACCAGCAGTGGCCTGGGACAAGTTCAGAATATCAGTTTCCATCCCCAAACCTGCTCTGAAGCCAATGAGCATTTAGAAAAGCAGCTTCCTCTAATAGTTATTGAAGCTGTACTGTTATTTCTTATCAAGGAAAGGCAGATTGGAAATGGGCTTATAATTCTGCTGATTGTAAGGAGGAGCTTTTCTTGTCTATGTTGATATTTATAGCCATTTACAAGTTTGCCGATGCAAGTGGTTATATTGCACTTTAAATCCAGCATTATTTTGAAGTAGTTATCTAATGTTTGGTTGAAGTGTGTGTGTGTGTGTGTGTGTGTTTGAAAGGAGGGTATGTTTGATGCCTGCTGCAGGAGTAAGTGGCAGCCACTCACTTATGAGTTGTTGTAAAGGGGTGAATTTGGGAATGCCCTTCATGTCAGGGCTAAACCTGCCTTTGGTGTTCCTAATATCTGTGTTGCGGGGCAGTTTCTGACTATATTAACAGATTTTTGACTTTTTTACTTTGCTCCACTTATTGTAATTGGAGCCAATAAATCAGCTCCTATCCATGTACCACAGGTCTTCATTTGTTTCTTAATCACATTGGTTTATTATAGAACCAAGGAACTGGCTCTTCTATATATATTTTACGTATATCTTCCCTAGGATGTATTTGAGATGCGCTTTGCTAAAATGCCAGATGAACCTGAAGAACCTGTGATTCCAGCTTCCTCTCCAGCAGTGGTGCAGCCCCCACCCAAAGTGCCCCCACCTTCATCCAGTGATAGCAGCAGTGACAGCTCCTCCGATAGTGACAGTTCATCAGATGATTCTGAAGAAGAGCGAGCTCAGAGATTAGCAGAGCTTCAGGAACAGGTAAAATGTTTGTCTAGCCTGCTGAGAATCTAGACAAAAACAGGCAATTATTTGCCTACCTCTGGTTCTTAACTGCAGTTTAGTGTTGCAAATACTAACCTGAACACCTCCAGCTTTTGGAATCCAGTTTAAAAGCTATGTTCCTCGATTGTCTTGGCCAGCAGTCTCCAAACTGCAGACCACTGTGCCAAAAAGAAACTCTCCCTGGTATGACAGGAGATGATTATTCCACAGCGAGCCTGCAATCTTTACCCGTGATCTCCTCCAATGTTTGTGCCGCCCATGCACATCTGCCCAGAAATCTGGGTGCAAAGCCTGCTGGGACAGCAGAATGCAGATTGACTGGATGGTGTGAACATTGGGGAAGATCAGGAGTGAAGATCGCAGGCTCCCAGTGAAACGGTAAGCTCTGTTCACGTGAGGGAGGCGTTTGAACAGGCACCAGATCCAGCCCCCAGCTTGGGGTTTGGCTCCCGCTGGTCTTAACTAAAAGTATGATGTAGTGGTCAGATGTACAGTGCACCCTTGCATTTGTGGGGGATCCATTCCAGGACCCCCATATTCGAATTCCACGGATCATGAAATCTGCAGGAGGAGTGCACAGTGCTAAAATTACTTACTTGGAGGTGGTGCCTGGCCCTCTAGAGGTTGCACATGGTCTCCTTGCAATCTCAGAAACCTTCCAAATTGTGCTGGCAAACCAGAAGTGCTTTCCAATCACGTTCCAGAGGTCTACTAAGGCCCTCCAGCCAGGGGCTTGGCATCTGCAGATATTAAAATCTGAGTGTGCCAAACCCACAGATAAGGAGGGCCCACTGTAGAAGAAACGACACAGTAAAGAGGAAAGAAGGGTTTGTGCCTAAGAGAGTAGAGTTTACTGACTGCTCTCTTAGTCGTAGTTATTAGCCAGGGTAGTACAGTGCTGCAACCTCTCTGGTACCAAAAGTGTATTTTTGCATTTTTATATGCCAGGAAATACTAATGTGTTTCTTAGCCTTCTCAGCCTTGCTTTGACTAAGTGATACTTGCGTCCTAGATCATTTTCACTATTCCTGGAATAGCTTAAGTTGTCCAAGTCCCAGAAATTTCTGTCTGAAATTTAGAGCACAATCCTAACTTGGAGTTAAGCACAGTTAGGCCTGCAAATGTTGGCTGGCACAAGGGCCGCAAAACACTCATGGACCACTCTCTGAGTCGGGGAGGATGCCGCACGTTTGTGTGCTGGTCTCTGACTCCGAGAATGGTCCAAACATACTTTATGGTGTCCCTTGTGCCAGCCAAACTTTGCTGGCGTAACTGTGCCAGCCTAACTCGAGGTTAGTTAGCCTAACTGCATTCTTAGTTACATTCTGTGATTTTTTGAAAGAAAACCTGCGCTGGATCCTGCTATATTGGAAAACTTCTGGCTAATTTCTGGGCAAGTAATGAAGCAGGTAATGGTGTCTCAGCTTCAGAGCTTTCTGAATAAAACTATCTGAACCCCGTCCAGTCTGGTGTCAGACTTGGCTTTGAAATTAAAGCATCCTTGTTCATTCTGATGGATGATCTATGCTAGGGATTAGACGGGGGTGGGTGGGGGTGGAATACATTCCTATTGGCCCCTGTTGGCCACATTAAGACTGGGGATCTGAGAAGTGATGCACACTGGTATTTCAAAGAAGGGGGGTTGTTTTGCAAAATAGGAAGAACAATCAAGCCTGTTGTGGGTTTTTTTTTAATTGTAGCTTATAGAAATTTTTTTGTACCTGAAAATGAAGCATTGCTAGACTCCTTGTCCTATCCATAGGGCCGGGCAGGAGAAGCAGGAGTCAGGAGAACCCCAGAGGAGCACCAGGAAGGGAGGAGAATGCAGAGTGATCATGGCAATACTGCTTCTATTTTTCTGTTTTTTCTAACAGTCTTCCTCCTCCCTGGCTGCCAAGTCAATCAGGCAGGCAAATTGCCTCCTCCCTCCCTCCCACTGGCTGTTCCATTGCACACAAGGGAGGCATGGCACACAATACTGCACAAGCACTGTGTAGATCTCTGCAAAAACTGCAGTGCAGTTCAAATTCTTTCCCCCTTTCAATCAAGTTCCAGGGCAATCAGTTTCCATTCCCCAAGCCTAACCTCCGCATCTCATCCAAGGGTCATGGAACAGTCCATTATTTTTGCCTGAAAACCTGCCCTGTTAGATCTGTGAAATTGGCTTATATTCCAAAGTAGGGAGGTTGCTTTGCTAAATAGAAAGTACCAATCCATTATATAGTGGCATCAAGCCTTGTGTGTGTGTGTGTGTGTGTGTGTGTTTAAATTGTAGCTTAATTTCCTGTCTCTCTATGAAGCTTATAGCCCCTCTCTTTGGTCAGGTGTTTAACAAAGCCAGAATAGCTCAGTTGGGTAGGCAAGTATGCTAGCTCATGCAGAATGAAAGGTGGTTGATTCAAATCTTCGATGGGGGGGTCAGCAAAAAAAAAATTTATAAAGGGGGAGGTTTGCAGCAGGCAGTAACTGTGATGCAATGCAAAACTAATTCAAATGCATGGGGAGTCCTTGGAAATCTCCTAAATAAATAAAAGACGCATCTTCGGGTAGCCAGCCATGTGGAGCCCTGGAGCAAAATTCAGCTGCTGGAGTGCAGGGAAATCAACACAGTCGTTCTCACTGAATCCATTACTGAAATGATTCAGCTTTTCCAAGTCAGTGGCCCGACTCCGAGTACGGGGCGGAGCCATTGACATGCAAGACTCAAGTCTCATGAGAGTCAGGCTAAAACATCAAAACTTGTAAAAATTTGAATCACAACTCTTCTTTCCCAGCACTGCTATCAAACTGTTCTGAATGGAGTTGTGCTTCTTCTGCAGGAGCAGGTTCAAAGTTAGGGTGTCCTGGATAATCAGGTGGTAGCAGCTGCTGCGGGTGGATCATTTGTCTAATTTAGGTTGGTGCACCAACAGTGGCTTTACCAGATTTAGTTAGGTATGACCACAGTGATCCACTGCTGCCTCCCTGTTGATTTTCCAGCTGAAAACCTTTCTACTGGTTACTGAAAATGTGTGTATAGAGGGAAGTGTTAGTTCTAGCTTGAGTTCAAGGCAATTGAGAATTTTGATCGCTAAAAAAGTGACCTCTCTGAACGGTTTTCATATTTGGTGTCCAGATTCTACTTCACTCTCAGCATACCAACTATGCATATAGTCTGGGTCTACCATTCCATTTAATCTAGTTTTTATTGCGTAGCCATACATATTAGGTGAGATGAAACTTCAGCAAAGAAATCAATCAACCACAGAGACTTTAAACATTCTCAAATCCATAGTAACTATATGCTGCTTCTAGGAAGGAAGATAAACATATATTTATTAAAGCCAGAAATAATGAGCTTCTTACCCCAAGTTTTACAATTCTGTTCAAAGAAAGGGAGAAAAGTCTTACTTTCACAGAAACTCCTCTTGCTTGTACTATTGATTTGTTGGAACATTTGCACCACACTCTGCAGTTTCTAGCATGTACTGGAGAGAGACAAATGCTTCATTATTTGTTCACTAAGCACCACTGTGATACCTTGTTCTTTATTGTATGTATGTTGGAGTGTCATGGGGCATAGGAGGACACTGATCTACCATATTGGACTGTGCTTTCCGTAGGGTCTGAAATTTTTAAAAGTTATTTTAGTTTAATCTCTCCTGCTTCATAGGGGATATTTCTGGTGTAGAATGGGTGATCATGATGAAGTTGAACATTTATATCTCTGTAAAAAGTAATTAGATATGTGCTAAAGTGAACAAGATTCCCTCAAAGGGCAAAATAAGGTGTTTATAAGTGGGAGGAGTAAATTAGAACAAAATTTTCTTAATCTTTGTGTCTGCTCCTTAGCTTAAAGCAGTACATGAGCAGTTGGCTGCCCTGTCCCAGCCACAACAGAACAAACCAAAGAAGAAAGAGAGAGACAAAAAAGAAAAGAAAAAAGAGAAGCACAAAAAGAAGGAAGAAGTAGAAGAGAATAAGAAAAATAAAACCAAGGATCCACCGTCTAAGAAAGCCAAGAAAAGTAACAGCAGCAGCAGTAACTCAAGGTTAGCTCTCTACTAGTTCTCTGTAGTTTGACCGAGTTCCATTCTGTAGTTCTTATTTGTTTAGCTTCAAATGAGGAACAATTACAATATAGTGGTCAAGAGTCTACTACAATTTCCATTATTTCTGCCTCTGATATCTGAAACCTTTAGTTTAAAGTCACATTATTTTCAATCATGTAACTGTAAGCTGTAACTGTAGTTAGCTAGTGCTTCTATTTATTTGAACTTACAGTTTTTAAAAAATCTTAGTTTCTTGACTAGGTGCCACAGTAAGGTGGTTATTTGCATTTTAGTAAATACTTTTTCTTCATATTAAGCATTGCTCATTTAGCACCCTCTATAGTTTCAGTTTCTATAGAAGGCTTTGAGAAGCAGCAAAATATATCTTGCATATCAGAAAGCCTTGAAATCAGTAAAATCACTTCTAGCAGTAAATATCAGTATCACTTTAATATACAAGTTAGGCAACCCTTTTCCAATGTGCTTGGGACCAGAAGTGTTCTGGATTTCGGATTTTTCTATATTTCAGAATACTTGCCATTTATATAATGAGAGGTCTTGGGGATGGGGCTCAAACCTAAAAACAAAATTCATTTATGTTTCTTATACACATAGCCTGAAAAGTAATTTTATATAATAACTTTAATCATTTTGTGCACACAACTTTTTTTTGTTACATTTACCCCAAGAAGGGCTTTTGCATCTCCCTTCAGAGACTTTTCCAATTTCTACAATCTCAATTTTCTATCAATTGGCAAAACAATCTGTCCCCACTTATGTGAAGAGCTATTCATCCAGGGATGTTTCTGTATCTGTCTTATGTAAAGCAGCCACCTGTTCACTCCTTCCATGCTCATAAAACTTTATGCCATGGGTAGCAATGCACTTGGGCAGAGCAGATCTTCAAAGCTCATTTCTCTGAGGATATCTGTGCCTTCCTTTAAAATGTCTTGTACAGAATCAAATGATTGGTCTGAGATTACAATCTCCACCTGCTGAAATTCCCTCTTCTACACAATTGTTAAAGGTCCAGGAGCTGTTGGCCACCCCTGTTCTACAGCAATAGGCAGTTGCTCTCCAGGGTATCAGGCAAGGGATTGCACTTTTTAGCCCTAACTAGAGATGCCAAGGATTGAATCTGGGACCGTCTGCATGCAAAACATGTGCTCTACCTCACAACTGTAGGTCCTCCTCAAATAAGCCAACTGGTGACCCATTTGTTGGACCGAACAGATGGTGAAAAGTAAGAACAGGTTGTTTATCTGTAACTCGTTATTTTTTGAGTGGGTCATCCATGCAATCACACAACGTTACCTTCCTCCCATTGCTGTCACTTTCCCCTTACTAGTGTTGATTAAATATACAACTACACTGAATGGGAAGGCACTTACTGCACCTCTCAGGGTGTGTGCAGGTTATTTTTAGGTGGAGAGGCAACATTTCATCTTCCCTGGATAAAGCTCTAATTCAGTAGTTCTCAACCTGTGGGTTGCTACCTGATTTTGGATGGGTTGCAGGTCATAAGTTGTGGCACTGAAAGGCAATAATGGGGCATGACACAGCTCCGAGGAAGGTTTGTCCAAGACTGCAGACTTTTAATATGATTGCATTCTTAGCAAACTAGAAGCAGGCAGCGGAGATAACGGTTCTTTCACCCTTGATAGAAATGGAGGCAAGCGGCAGTAACAAGTCAGGGTAGAAATATGGCTTATATTAGGCGTGGGTAGGCTGCTCCCTTTCCTACATGGCCACTGGGCAGAAGTGACATTAGAATTGCTGGAATTTGTAGTTTGCAGTACTGCCCAGATAGCCAGGGAAACACTCTCAGCGCTGAGGAGTCCAAGGCGCATTCACTATGGAGCTGCTGTTAGCACCCTATTTGCTGCTACTGCCAGTGGTGGAGGTTCCTGCTGCGTTCAGCTGCCTTGCGGTCCATCAATCTTGGCATTGCCCTCAGTGCTGACCAGCTACCTCTCCTCCTCACGTTTCTACTATGCCTTCATACAAGCAGGATTGGCCCAATGGAACCAGTACAAGTGCAAGAGCGGGGGGAGTATTATTGGCTGTATCATACCCCAGAATGCCTTGCAGCTTCTGGGCCATGGAAAGCACAACTCAGAAGATGCAAGGCATTCTGGGGCACAATGTGGCCATCACAGCTAGTAGAGTGGGTTAGGGAGGAGAAACTTCTTCTCTAGAATGTTCTGGTATGTTCCTGGGTTCTGCTCTGATTTGGAGCAGAATCCATGTGTGTGATGGCACAGATGACTACCCTAAAAATAGGTTTTAAATAAACAATCTGTTTTTTTTATTTTCACCATGAGAGTAGATTTTTAGTTCAAGGAATTCAATACAGCTTGAGGAATGTAGGCATTTTGCACACCAGGGGTCTTCAAACTACGACCTGTGGTGCCATATCTGCCCACCACAAGATTTTATCTGGCCCTCCGCAACTTAAATGTTTTTTCCCCATCCACCTAGTCAGACAGTTAACATGCACAGTTCTGTCTGCTGTACTCTTTTCCATATGACCTGTGTCAGCTTGGCTACCCTAATTGTCAGTCACCAGTGCCATATGCTTTGGGACAAAACATAATTATTCAGTGGTAACCTTATCCCTGCCAATAAAACAAATCAAGTTTCTGCATGTTGAATTTTCAACAACTCCATAAAATGATCAAAATGAGGGAATAGTGTCATTTTTGCACATTTGTAAACAAATCATAACAAACTGGGTTTTGGAACAGATCGGCCAGAGGCAGCATGCCATATGTTGCTCTCTTGCACCCTAAATAAAAATGATTTTTATCAGTTTTATAAACACAAAATTTGTAAGTGTAAGATTTACAATATGGCCCTCTTACTGAAAAGTTTGGAGAACCCTGCAAAAAATTGCATCATGAATAATACTATTAAGGACCCAGTCCTGTACTTATCTTCTGCTGGTGGTGCTCCTCTTCCACTGGTGCTGACTGCTATAAGGCAGTCATGCCAATTATAAAAGGCACTTTAGCAGCATGCTATTTAGCATGCTGCTGGAAACACTGGTGGGAAGGCCAGCACCTTCTCTTGCCACCCCAGAACATGGGCAGTGGGGTAAGCAAATTGGGTCCAGGAGGGGGGCAGGTTTTAGAGTGGCTGCCGAATCCTAATCCCCTTCCTGATCCTATGGTGTGGGTCCATGCTGATTATTGTTCCCTTATCCAGAGTAGACCTCGGCAACTGCCTCAGGATTAGGCTGCCCAGCTGCAATCCTATCCACACTTACCTTTGAGTAAGCCCCATTGACTACTTCTGAGTAGTAGGATTGGGCTGCATATCATATCTTCCCTCCTGGGCTGGGCAGCCCAACACAAGCCTCTTTGAGTCTGCTGCCGTTCAACAGCAGACACAGAGCCAAGGAGACCTGTTGCCACCAGCTGCAGTCTCTCTGGGATACGGGATCAAACACTCTCTTACCCTGAGGGGACCTCCAGTGGTAGCCATTTTGATGCAGCTGGAGCTGTGGGTGATGGGTGCAATAGGACTGGGCTATAAATAATTTCCTTCAGATAGTATAGCAGTGTTCATATTGAAGACAGTAGACATATAGTCTTCCTCCATTGTTCTTTTGCGTAATAAATTAGCAAAGCACAGTAATCATTTATGTTTTGTATTCTGAAGTAAACATTGCTAGAATGTTTATCCATCAACTTCTCTTCGTCTTTTATGGACTCTAGTTATAAAATATAGGCTGATGATCCCCTTATCCGGACTTCGTGGGACGGGAAAGTGATCCGATTTTGGATTTTTCTGGATTTGGGAATAATTGCATAAACATAATGAGAAATGCTTCCTCTTGCTCTTTTCACTGTTACCCATTTGGGTGTCTGCTAGTCTCTTTGACATTTTTCAGTGATGTCTGTAAGGGACACACCACAGAGCAGAGAATAGAATTTACAGCCTGTACATGGGAATGGGCACAAGACATTCTAGTGTTCACAATACAGAAAGTTTAAAAAAAGTCTTAGGCAAAAATGTCTGAATTTTGGAATAGTCTGGATTTCGGATGTCCAGATAAGGGATCATCTACCTGTATGTTGGAATAAGAATACTTGTGTGAAGCGTTCAATGCATTTCACATACATTATTGCAATAACCCTTGCCACAAAGGTATTCTCAGATGAAGGTTTGAGATAATGACTTGTATAAAGTCTCCTAGTGAACAAGGTAAGGTTTGAATTGTAGATTTCTTAACACACCGTTCAGATTTTTAGGTATCATAGTATGCAAACTGTCAGCACTAACACACTTCAAATGTCACACTTCAGAATAGCATGATGCTACTTGTTTAAAATTTTGGAATCATTTTTGTTGTAATAATGCATTATAATTGTTCTTTAAGTAGTAAGAAGGAGCCTGTGACTGTGAAGAACACCAAGCCGCCTCCTGCTTATGAGTCTGAGGAGGAGGACAAATGTAAACCAATGTCTTATGAGGAGAAAAGACAGTTGAGCCTGGACATTAATAAACTCCCTGGTGAAAAACTTGGCCGGGTTGTCCATATCATCCAGTCACGAGAACCCTCACTCAAAAACTCCAATCCTGATGAGATTGAAATTGACTTTGAGACATTAAAGCCATCCACATTGCGGGAGCTGGAGAGATATGTAACGTCTTGTTTACGGAAGAAGAGGAAACCTCAAGGTACCTTTCAAGCTCAGAGCAGTTGCTTCACATTCCAACGCTGTATATTAAATCTCTTACCACTGTATAGAGATAGGGGAACACGTTAATTTTCAGGCACTGTAAACTCATGCAAGGAAAAAGAGGCCCCTCATTTTGGAATTGCAACCTTTCCAGCAAATGATGGATTAGATTTACTAACAAAGGAGCAGATTGTGTTAGATGTGTTATCACTGGACTTCATCTTGATAGCCTTTCATATAGGCCATTGGATCTTAGTATTCCTCTGCTTAAGACTACAGTACAAGTATTTTCTTCAAACAGCTATAAAACGTATCTGTTTTACTGGAGTATTATGTGATGTTACAGACTATTTTTAACTGCTTTGTCAAAAGTGTATTTCCTTTTTATTTTGAAGATGTTTGCTTTGGGCTGCAAACTCACCACAACAGACACACAGCCTTTTTCAGGTGTGCTTCCAAAACAGGCTGTTACATTGTAAAGCAATTGACAAAGGCCCTGTGCTCTTCTCCAGTTTCTTTTTCTTTTTGTAAAATATTAAAGGTTTGGCATTAATAATGATTAACTCCTTTCTCATAAACATCAAAGGAAAAATAACATCTTCTAAAAAAGTGCACAGCAGCAAATGTAATGATTTCAAAGTACTTGTCACATGGAGAGAAGAGCACAGCAATTCTAAACTGTTTCAGAAATACTACTTAGCAATTTTGAACTTGACAGTACTTTTAATTCTGTGTTATTTCCTCTTTAATGTAACAAGGCAATTTCTCTTCTGCTTGCCTTCATTGAAGACTGGGAAAGAAAATGTTAGCAGGGCAGCATGATCTCTCTGCCATTCTGAAGTACTGCTTCAGTTAACCTAATATCAGAGTGCAGAAATCTTCCATGCGGGAAAAAACCACCATAATTTGTAATGGAAGTACTGCATAGCACAAGAATGGGTTCTAAATCATATTCTTATCCAATGACAATATTGTGCTATTATCTTGTTGCAGCAGAGAAAGTGGATGTAATTGCTGGTTCCTCTAAAATGAAGGGGTTCTCCTCCTCAGAGTCTGAGAGCACCAGTGAATCCAGCTCCTCCGACAGTGAAGATTCAGAAACAGGTTAGATGCAGATTATTTAAAGACTCAGTCCTATACCTGTTTCCTGTATAAATAAATCTGTTTTTAGTACTGGCTTGGTCTTTTTAATTTTTCATTGGGGAGGGGGCTATATAATTAAAGCAATATGTATAGTAATGTTGCTGATATGGAACTTTCCCGATTTGGACCCAGCAATATGATGAGGCTTTTTACAAACTGTTACACTGTGCACTGAACTATGCTGTATTACTTTAGGATGATCGAACCACATTATAATTTGTGCCAAGGTATCTTTTTATCTGTCTAATGATTTGTATTCACAGATGTAGGCACATTTTCCTTAACTGTCTTCTCATCTTGACAGGAATAAAGGACACTTTTCTTAGCAAACATTAAGGCAGGCTGCCCAAAAGTGTTAGAAATAATGTGTAAAGAAAAATGGCATTGCAAATTCTTGAAAAAGTTGCCTGAATCCAGGGCAGAAATGTTCTGAAATGTGTGCTGTTTTTTTCTGCAAAAAGGTGTTCTTTTGTTTTAATTAATACTCTAGTAAAAGTTGGCTTTGTGCTTTTTGTTAGCTTTTAGAGGTTTCTCATTATTTAAAATGAAAATGGCATTTTATTTTATAAAATACTTGTGCCTCATATTTTGATTTCTACAGGTCAAAAGTTGCACTTTTAGTTGATACTCCCCATGGGTCCCAGAAGTAGTGTTGGATTTTTCATGGTGTACTCAGTACCAGCAGGATTTTGAAATTCACAAATATAGCTAAATAAATTTCTACCTGCTATTCTGTTGCCAGTTTAGTCTTCTAAAATTTTTTAGGGGTTATAAATATGTTAGAATACAAGACTAAATATAAATAGTTATATTTATAAATAGACTGGTTCTGACTCATTTGATTCATTAAAACAGTGTTTTAGAATAGACTTGTATTTTAGCCTGCTTAAAGTAGATCCTTCTAAAAAAGTTCTTTTTCAAAATTTAATGAGATTGTTGTAAACAGTAATAAAACAGTGATGCGGAGTTAAGAGCTGTTCAGGTAAACCTGTAGGTGATGATTTCTTGTGTCACGAAGAGACACTCCATGTTGGGCACAAGATACCCCATTCTTAGGGTCCAATCCTACCTAGCTTTTCAACTCTGATGGCAGCCATGCCAACAGGGTGTGTGCTTCAACAGTGCTGGAAAGTTGGATAGAATTTGGTCCTTAGTATCCACATAGTTCTGTGATAGGGTCTTAGAGGTTCTTTAGACCTGGAAAGGTAGGATTTATTTATTTTTTGCATTTTTAAAATTTTTAGGTTTTTTTAAAATGTTGACTAAGGTGTTAGAGATTGGCTATGCGGTGAGCACTCTTCAGAAGCTGCTTTCAAATGATGTTCATAGTTGCTTGAGATCCTCCTCGCTCTTTTTTTGGTTGTGCTTCCTTTTTTGTTCTATCTCAGTCTACCACTTAGCAGGATTGTCAACAGCAATGTTCTTTAAGATGGCAGTTGTAAGCTTGGACTTTCTTCAGCACAAATACATCAGAAATATTTTAGGTCTTTGTCCATCTGTGATCTAAATACTTGAAATACCATAAAGCTTTGATAAAGACTTTTTTCCCTTGCTGGTAAAACATACATTTCAGTGTTCAGTGCTCTTATTAATAGGATGTTTTCCTAGAGACTCATCTCCTTCTTTTGGGTAATTCTTAAAGATCCTTGACTAGTGGAAGAAAAAGATATAATTTAGGGCGCAATCCTATCCTGAGTTAGGCTGGCATTGTTAGGCCAGCAAAGTTTGACTGGCACAAGGGACACTATAAAGTATGTTTGGAACACTCTCACAGTCAGAGAGGCCAGCACACAGATGTGTGCCATCCTCTGAGAATGATCAAAATGTGCTTTATGCCCTTGTGCCATCCAAACTGTGCCGGCCTAACTCCAGGTTAGGATTGCGTCCTTAAGCTGTGTAGTTCTCAAGTTCTTTTGTCAAAACAAGCATCTTCCTATTGGACTGAATTTTAGACACTTGGCCTTCTTTTCTTGTGTCTTTAAACCCACTTGTTTTAACTAAGTTTTGATCAGGTCACAAACTTTGTTAATAATGATTGTAGGCAGCAGTATGTTAATTTACCCAAAATGAAGGAGCATCTTAAACACACATGGTCCAAATACACACCAATATATTTTTTGTATTCAGAAAATACTGCTCTTCTCGCTTGAATTTAAAAGGCAGTTTGGGGTTTATTTGAGAGAGAATTTCAAAGGGAGACTGTTTAGGTGTTAGAATGTGCAGATGCTCCATGTCCCTGCCCCAGTTACATGGCCAAAACAATTTAAAAGGATGTTTTAAATAGACATCTGTTACTCAATTGACAAAGATGTGCATCACCTCACAAAGCTCAGTCTCAAATGGGATCAGTTGTGTATCTGATATGAGAATGCGGCATCTAGTGGCTTGTTGACGTAGGGAAGCTTGTTGGAAGTTATGTAGATGCTTCCACAGCATTGTACCATATCTTAGCAATGCTTATTTTCAAGTTAGTGATAGTTTTAATATGGTCAAACTCTCTCATACTTTTTGCAATTTATAAAATTGTAATGAATGTGAACAGAGTCTATAAAAGCTGTTTGCATATCAGAATTTCCATTAAAAATATTTGGAATAAGTAGTATCTGATTTATGGGGTTGGGAATAGGCTAGGGATGTCCACTTGGAAGAGCTCTATGTATAGGCAGGGATGAGACCTGCATGCAGATAGAGCAGGGGCCAACAAACCCCAGCTGGGCAGCCCAATCTAGCACCTCAAGATTACCAGTCTGGGTGCGGAGGTGGCAACAGTTTTCCATTCCGAGCTGCATCCTCCAGTTTTCACAGCTGTTGCAAAAACTCATGCCAGGCAGTCGCTTCCTCCAGCAAATCAGGGCGCAGAGCCTGCTGGGGTGTTGAGCAGTGGAAGCGGCTGCCCAGTGCAAATTTCTGCAACGATCAGCCGCAAAAACTGGAGGCTATGGCACAAAACAGAAAGTTATCTACACCACACCTGGACAGGTAATCTTGGGACACAGCAGGCCGCAGTTTGGAGACCACTGAGCCAGAGGTTTGCTTTTTGATTTGATTATAGCAATTCCCACTGCTAAAGAAGCAATTTATAATCTGAAATTTTAAAATTGTCTCTTTGCTGTGGGAACTGCTGCAGTGAAATCAGGGAAGCAAAATCTAGCTGCATGTGCAGTTATTTCTCTCATTCCTATATCTGCATCTTTTTCTTTGAAATCTAGCGCCCCCCCCCCCATGGCAGATGTCTCTAGTATCCTAAAGTTTTAGTGACAGAAAAAGAATATAAGGCATGAATAAAATTTCCATTTAGAAGACTCAAATAATCATTTGCTCCGATATACTTGTTTTGCTCTTAATACTGTTTGCCATTGTTAACAAATACAGTTAAATTCACTTGGGATTTCTCAGTGAAATGTTGATAAAACAATTGTAAAGGATTATAAAATGCCAATGTAATGAGAGTTGTATTTGCTGCATAGTTAGTATATGCTGCTTTTTTGTATTAATCCTCTTGTGAGCCTTCCAACACATTTAAGCAAAATGTCAGCAAAGGGAAGTGAAGGGTCTAAGCAAGATTTGTTGTAGGGTCTAATACATTCATATATAGTGTGCTGTTATGTAGGGTTATTCCAAGTAGCAGAAACTCACAAAGAAAATCTCACTGAATATTAAAATAGCACTTTAAAATCTTTTCTAAGATTTGGAGTCTGTTTCATAGTAAATTTGCATTAACTTAATACCATGTAAAAAAATTTAGGAGCTTAAATGTGTAAACATTAAGATTAAGTCGCGAAGAGTCGGACACGACTTAGCGACTGAACAACAACAAATAATATAAATTATGTATTATGTAGGCACAATGGAATTTCTATTTTTGGCAATATTTCTGTGGGTTTGGTTGTCATAGTAGCTGGGCAGTGTTCAGAATGGTAAATGAATCAAAACTGAATAGAATGGGGTTAATATCATTCTTTGTATCCTCATCACCGCTACCCTGCAAATTATACCCAGGGTTATGTTTATCGAAACGTATCTACTGAATGGGGAAATGAGAGCATTTTTAATTTTATCCGGTCTTTGATATGTAGCTGAATTTGTAAAACTTGAGATCTTCATTAATTTGATATTTATGCAAATTAATGGGAACTAAGTCTTAGAACATAAGAAGAGCCCAGCTGGATCAGGCCAAAGGCCCATCTAGTCCAGCTTCCTGTATCTCACAGCGGCCCACCAGATGCCCCAGGGAGGCACAAGACGCTTGCATCTTGTTGCCACTCCCTTGCACCCGGTACTCTGAAGTAGCCTACTACTAATGTAAGGAGGTTGCACAATCCATCATGGCCTATAGCCCACGATGGACTTTTCTTCCAGAAATCCGTCCAATCCCCTCCTAAAGGCATCTAGACCAGATCCCATCACCACCTCTTGTGGCAAGGAGTTCCACAGACTAACCACCCGCTGGGTAAAAAAGTACTTCCCTTTTATCTATTTTAACTCTCCCAACCCTCAGTTTTAGCGGATGCCCCCTGGTTCTGGTGTTTTGAGAGAGGGAAAAGAACATCCCTCTATCGACTCTATCCCTTCCACGCATAATTATGTATGTCTCAATCATGTCCCCCCTCAGGTGCCTTTTTTCTAGGCTGAAGAGTCCCAAACGCTGCAGTCTTCCTTCATAAGGGAAGTGCCCCAGCCCCGTAATAATTTTCGTCGCTCTCTTCGTCTTGTCAGTGACTTACGTGGGATATGGATTGCACCATGGGGGCCTGTGATTTAGGCCTTACTAAGTTGAGAGGATGAACCAGTTGTACAATTTGAAATGGCAGGTGGAGGGCTCATGTGATTGAATGCTCCTCTGTATGAAATAAAAATTGTGGCGCATAGAACATTTCCATGTCAAGGTGGCAGGTTCTAGTCTTATTTCTTGCACACTAGATTTTTGTGTGCCAGAAATGGCTTTTGTATGGAGAAACATTCAGTTATGTCAAGTGTCTCCAAATGTGTTCAGTATGACAGTCACATTAAATATTTACACATTTTGGGGGACTAAAAAAATAGTTTTATAAATGAATGAATGAAATTTAAATGAAGAATATATCTTGGGGGTAGGCAATGTGGGGCTCATGAGCTAACAGTAGCTTGCGGGGTGGTTACTGGTAGCTCATGGCCCTTTTCGTGCAGCCCTTTGGAGCAGCAGCTGTCACCAAGCTGCCAGAAAGTATGAGATGAGAGTACAGACCCACCAGCTGCTCCTGGAGCTCGTGAGCTCCTTGCTGGCCTGTGCTCTCCAGAGGTGGCTCCTTGAAGTGGGACTGGTGACTGCAGTGAGATGGGGAGGTGGGAGAAGCAGCTTCTTCCGCGATGGTGAGAGGCGGAGCAGGCAAAGTACAGAGGGAAAGAAAGGGAAGTGAAAATCATTTCCCTCTTCTCCCCGGAGTGGCTGGGGGACTTTCTTGGAAGTTCTCCTGCCCTCCAAAGCACACCTGGTGATCTGCCCTGCTCCCTTGCTCTGGTGATTTTTTTGACAATTAAATATTGGGAGTGGGGGGAGAGAAACCAGGTCCATGATGGCTGAATTTAATGAAAATAAGATCTGCTGGTGTGTGTGTGTTCGTGTGTTGCTTGTTGGAAGGATCCCCTGCCCTGCGGTCTTTCTCTGGCTATTTTTTTTTCTACAATTAAATATTGGGGGTGGGATCACAGCAGCTCTTTGCCAGTTAGTCATTTTGTTAAGTAGCTCATATATATCTGACTTTTTGCTTATCCTTGGTATAGCTGAAAAGATTAGAATTATCTTTTAAAATTCTAATGATTAGGATTCATACAATGATGATAGTTCTTCACAGAAATGATACAAGAAGCAGGACTCAACATGAGCTGCTTATATAGGGCAGAGATGAGCAATGCATGGCACACTGTCTCTCCCTGATCAGTTGAGGAAACTTGGTTTGTTATTTGTTTAAAGGTAAAGGTTTCCCCACGACCGAATGGTCTAGTCGTGACCCACTGTAGGGGGCAGTGCTCATCTCCATTTCAAAGCCTGTAGAGCCGGCGTTTTGTCCGAGGACAAGCTTCAGTGGTCATGTGGCCGGCATGAATATATGCCGTAGCGCATGGAACGCCGTTACCTTCCCACTGAAGTGGTTCCTATTTATCTACTTGCATTTAGGTGCTTTCGAACTGCTAGGTTGGCAGGAACTGGGACAAGCAACAAGAGCTCACTCTATCACACAGTCTTGAACTCCCAACCTTCTGGTCGGAAAGCCCAGCAGCAGCGGTTTAACCCGCTGCACCACCACGTCCCCTTGTTATTTGTTTACACATGTGCAAAAATGACACTGTTTCCTCACTGTTACTGTTTTACAGTGTTGTAAAGTCAACATGTGGAAACCCAATATATCAGCAGAAGTGAGGTCTTAAAAGTATATGGCCCAGGTGATTTGAGGGTTAGCCAGGCTGACACCACTCTGGCGATATCAAAAGGAGTGTGGTGGGCAGAACTGCATGTGTCAACTATCTGACTGCATGGTTGGGAAAAAAATATTTTAAGTTGCTGCAGGTTGGATAAAACCTTACAGTGGGCCAGATGTAGCCCCCTGGCCATAGCTTAGAGGCCCCTATACTATGTGAATCCCACCTGGCAATCTCAACTCTTACAGAAATAAGTCTTGCCACCTTATCTGCTGTTTATGAGAACTAAGTATCTTGTTTCGTCACACTTCTGGAAGTTAGTTGTCCAGTCATTATTAGATTCACAATACCCTAATTCAGTCAAAAGCCAAGAATACAGAATACATACAAATGCATGCCTCTAATTTATAATTAAAGCAAATAAAATATAGAGCAAAAAAGGGAAGACCATAATATTTAAAAATGCAAGGCAAAGAAAAAGAAAAGGAAGCTGGGAAGTAAAACTTTACCAAATAATCATTCATAATTCTTTCTTGTATATTTCTAACATTTTCAATTAAATTTTAAATTTCCATTTCTGCCGAAAATACATAAAGAGTACCCTGTTTACTTGCCTCAACACATTTTTCTATAACCAAAAACATATTTATTAAAATCAAGATAAACATATTTAATAAACATATTTATTAAAATTAATGATGAAGGATAGAGACATTTTTATGTGATTGTTTATATCCTTTCAGAGAGAAATTATGGTAGTTTGTGATATTAGTTTCTCTCTCTCTCTCTTTTTTTTGTTAAGCAACTCTCAGAACTCTTCCAATTTTCCTCTTGTTTGATCCTTTGTTTCCCATCCTATTTGTCTTAATTGTCCTACCTATTTTCTTGTAATTAGAAAATCAATAAAATCATCTTCAAAAAAAAAAATGGAAGTTAGTTGTCCAGTCCCCAAATTTCCTTTACTGCGTTTTCTAAACAGAATTTTCAAAATGAAAATATATTCAAAAGATTTTGTCCAAATTCTTCAGTTCTGCAAAAGCCCATCTATTGTTTTGATCAAAATCCTTATTGACATCAAACATAGAAACATTTTTCATCTACTAGCTTTTTTAGATTGCAGGTGAACAAGCAAGGGTTAGTTGCAGACTTATCCCATGCATCATATCAGGTGAGCCCTAATCTAAGAAGCAAAATCAGCTGTGCTTTGCCCCATTTATGTCCAGTCCTCCTTTACTGCAAACAGGTTCTTTTCGGAATAAGCTCACAAAAACACTAGTATTTTATGACTGATAAATTAGAGTGCTTTGATCCGATTAGTGTCTGATAATATTTTCATTAGGATTCCCTAAATCAACATTCTAACACTCATTTGATTGTGGAGTTTATGTTGTTTACTGGTTTGGGAACATTTTCAGTGAAATATGTTCAGATGCAAAATACGTTTAAAACAATGGATAAATACCCTAATGCTATGCTAATTTCTAGCATACAGTAGCCAGCTTGAATCTGTAAAACAGGTTTGATCCTCCTTTGACTTGGACTGGCAGCACAATCCTACCTCTTCCGTTGCATCAACGCTACATCATAATGTCAACGTGCCGGCTGTAGTGCTGGCGTGGGGGTGCCGATCAGCACCCCCACATCAGCTGAAGCCGGCTGGCGCAAAGGAAGCTCCGTGTCGACAGACAGACATGGGATTGGCGGGGGGGAGGGAGGATGTGGGCAGGCTCTGGATTCAGCCATAAGGCCAAATCCTAAACCCGTCCAGGAGGCCACACAGCCCCGATTCGGGCCCCCTGGTCTCATAGGAGACTGCTGTTTAGCAGGCGCAGATCCAAGGAGCCCATAGGGGAGGCTGGAGCCTCCCCTATGGGTAAGGGTGCGAACGTGCCCTGGCCGTGGGGAGGCTCCAGCTTCACCTATACTGTGCTGGATTTGGCACAGGTCAGCCGGCCTAGCTAATCCAGCACAGTATAGGATTGTGCCCTGAGTACGTTACTGTTCAGTCTTGTGTTGGGCATCGCATAGCTTTCAGTTCCTTGATTTTTATATCTTTGACTATATTTCCTTGATATCAGCATATTGAATTCACCTCTGACCCAAATGTGAATGTTTTCAAACCTAGCATGTTGGTTGAGTCATCCAGTCAGTTGCGGACCTTTGCAAAAAATTAAAGTCCCTTAGAATGTAACAATTTTCATGTTTTGGTTTATACCCACATATTTGTTTCTTGGGAAGCTCATGAGTAGATAGTTTGCTATGGCCATAATCTAGAACAGTGTTTCCCAAACTGTGGGGTCATGAGCCAATTTTTTGTGGGTTGTGAAAATTTTTTTGCAACATTCTTTTTAATTTTCAAGCACCCTTGTTCAGTTTGAAGAAGCAAATTGTTAGCTGGAATGCTAACCTGTGTTATGAGGTGATCTTTGTACCCCAAATTAAAATGTCATATTTTCATCAAGTAATTTGTGTGCTGTAAATCACGTGTGAACCTAGTTTCAGACTTTTGTCTGTCCTGGAAGTCCGTAACTGCACATCTTGCTCTCCAGTTCAGCCTCCTGGGTACACAGGAATGACTGCAAAGGTTTGTGGGAATAGTCCTTGAACTATTCCTTGAAAGAATAGTCCTTCAACTCCATTTCTGGGAAGAATCTAGCAAATACACTCATACTATAGGTAAAATCTCTAGCAGCCTCAGGCATACAGGACTATGATTATTATTTATTGATAATAATTATTAATAAACATATTTCTTTCTAGGTTTTTTTTGTCTAGTGGGTCATGATAGAGTGTTATAAAAAGTGGGTCCTGGTGCTAAAAAGTTTGGGAAGCACTGATCTAGAGGTATGTGTGCACGAAGGTTTTCTTGTCAATTTTCCTTTTAATATAGTGCCTTCCACTGAACCCCCAAATTGCCTTTTAAAATGTCTTCCATGTTTAAAAAAAAACTATTTTGTGGTTTAGTTGTAAAACTTGCTGAAATAATTCAAGAAAAAATGAAGTTCAGATCAAATTGTTGGTCAGTGACTGCAATAAAAATTTGAATATGAAGAAAGAATAAAGAATTATTTGCTGAAAGGATGAGCTTTGCTGGGTGGTAGCAAATATAACTGTACAGGCATGCCCTGGTATCCCTTGGGGTTCCATTCCGGACCCCGCCATGGATAGCTGAAACAGTGGATACTGGGGATGCCTTTTTAAAGATAGGGGAACATCCGTGGTTTTGCTGCAACAAGGTAAAAAGAGAAATTTGTTTAATGTTCCCTTTTTAATAGGCGTCCCAGTATCCATGGTATCTGTGCATAACTGAAACTGTATACCAAATCAGTGGATACCAGGACACGCCTATATTGTTCAAATAGTACGTACACTCTAATAGATTATCAGATTTTATAGTCATTGTGCGCTTGCCACTAGCCCAGTATGTAAAGCTCTGCAGCCTTTTATTGCTCTATGCAAAGTTTCCTCATGAGCAAGGGTTCAATACAAAATACTGAACTCTGTCCAAAACTGAAAACTGTCCACATGGCAAACTGCAGGCAGGATGTCTGGAAATGATTCAGTATGGAAGCTCTGACTGACAGGAAGCTGCTGGATTGTCTGCAAGTTCACAGTATAGTATTAAATGTATTTACATTAAATAGGGTGTTTCATATCTCTTTGTACGTTCTCCCTATAAAACCAGATTTTCATTACTTCTGAATAATGTATATTCCTACAGAAAAAATGGCTTTCATACAGAAAGAAGGGCATAGTCAGATTTAATTCTTTAACATTTAAAAGACATTATAAAACTTTCTAATGAGCAAGTTCTTCACTCTCCCAAAATTTCATATTCTCAACCCATTGTATCAGTATAGCATATAGACTCTCATATTTAATGAAGGATATTCATCAATAAAGGTACTACATTTAGAGATTTAAAATATATTGTCCTTTTTAAAGCATTGTTAAATTATTTCCTCCATTTTGCATGTGTTCCTGTCATTTTGTTTTTAATTTTTGTGAAGGGATAGTATTCGATCCTGACTTTTTGCTGGAATGTATAACTGCATGTTTTTAGCAAAATTGTAATTCTTCTGTCTTTTATACATAATATAAGTGTGAACTGTTCAAAATGCATTTGAGAATGAGTTGACTGTCTCCTGTCATTTTTATTCAGCTGTTTATAAGTCACCTCAGTTATTTCACCTTTACAAATAATAATTTATAAATAATTTATATAATCTGTTTTTTATATTTTATCTGCATGCTCATGATTTTACTGTGATGTAATCACAAATTTTTAAAACAAATTGTATAGTTTCTCTATTTTTGTTTTAAAATAAAAATGAATAAAGAATTTGATTTTTTTTACAGAAAATGTACCTGTTTGTATAATAAGTGTAGATTTGACATTAAAAATGTAGAGAGAGTATTTTTATCACATTGTCTACTACTACCAGTTACTAGCTATGTCTCCCAAGAAAGTCAACATTTTAACATTGTAAAGAATGTTGACATGTAAAGTGTTTGAACCCTGATGCTTTTGAGAAAGCACTGTGTGGTCCTAATATACTTTAAACTTAGCAGGCAAATAAAAAAGCTGTCTTTCTTTTCTTTTTACACACCAGTCTTTTTACTGGAAACCTCTCCTTGATTCTGATTATCAAACTGGCATCCTAGTAAACTAATTATTTTCATTCTGTAAGACTTTTTTAAAAAAATGCTTTAATCCAACTCCCTTATTCTGTAGCAGTGTTCTTCAACCTTGGGTTCGGGACCCCAAAGGGGTTGCGAAGCCTCAGTTATGGGGTCATGGCACCGTACAGGAATTAAAAAGGTTGAAGACCACTGGACCATCAGGTAAAGGGGGGAGGCATCTGGTGTACCCCTTCAGGTACCATGAGGTTGAGCTCCAGTCCTGCTCAGGTTCTTAGCAATTGTGCTAAAATAGTTTTTACTAGTGCCAGGCTTCATGGTAGCTTTTTCTGTTCTCTCTAATAATATTTAGTTACAGTGCAGTGGGGGGGGGGGGTAGGCGGGTCCTGGGAGGGGCAGAAGCAACGGTGGGATCCCTAGTCTCATACTTTATTTATGTGTTGGGGTTGTGGTATGAAAAGTGTTGAAGACCACTGCTCTATAGTGTGGAAGATACTTCTGCACTTAACGGGGGTGGGGAGGGATATTTACTAAAAAAATTTCTACCCTGACTGCAGCTTCTTATGCAACCTAAAAAGCTACTCCAGACAGTCCCTCAACTTCTGGGATTTTTTTGGATGGTGTGCAGGTTTCTACAAGAAGTGAGAGCTGGGAGATCCCCTTCCACACTAAGGACCCAGTCCTATCCAGCATTCCAGTGCTGATGCAGCCATTCCAATGGGGCATGTGCTGTATCCTGTGGAGGGGCAGGCGTGGAGGCCTACCCAAGATAAGGGGACGTCTGTTACTTTACCACAGGGCTGCACTGCAGCTGCATCTGTGCTGTAAAGTTGGCTAGGATTGGGGTCTTGGAAACAATGTTGCACTACTTGAATCCAGGCTAAAGTCTTGAATCAGGTTCTTTCTACATGTGAGAAGTGAGGCTTTAATGGACTAGTTGCTATTCTAGCAGTAATTTTACACGGAATTGCAAACCGTGTTAAAATTCAGAAAGAAAAGTTAATAAAGTCTGTTTAGATGCTTTGGTACTTCTAGAAATGGGAGCATTATCAGCCCAGTCCTGCCTGAGTTCCCCCGTTCTGATACAAGGGCAACAGCATGGGCTGAGCTGTGTCTCACAGGAAAATTTAGCAGGTGGGAGGTCTTCTTGGGGGTAAGGGGACACCTGTCCCTTTGCTCCTGAGTAAGCCTCAGTAGCCACAACAGGTCATCTCGGACCTGTACCACTGATATCCTGGCACAGATCAGCATTTATCCATGTCAGCAGATCAGGCCTGGGAAGGGGGATAGGATACAGTGCACCAGTTCCACCAATGCTGCCCCTTCCGAGCCTGATTCACTCACCTCCCATCACTGCTCTGCCCCTGCGCTGTTCAATTAAATGCAGACCACGTTTGCTCCAGCCAACCTTCTCCACTGTGCCGCATGCACGGGAAGGCACTGGCCTTTCTGCCAGTGCACCTAATTGCTATGCTGTCACAAAGTGCTTTACAGCATTTTTGTAAAAGCTGTTGCCAGCAGAGCACACACTGTGCCAGCAAAACCCTTAGACAGGATTATACCACTAGTCTAGTATGCTAGGGTTATCACATATAATAGCCTTTGCAGTAGATACATATGAAGACCATTTCTGCCTCATGTTTCCCTGCTGATTGAGCAGAGAAATACAAATAGCATACTTTGATGATGTAGACTACAATTGCATCTCTTACTTAGAGGACATCCTAAGGTTTTGTGCACAGATTCATTACTTTATCACTAGTTTTATAACATTCATGTAATTTGGACTAAGGCTATCCCTAAATCACTACATAAAATACTGGCTGGATTCAGCTGTAATGCTAAACCATGGTTTAGTGTTATTAGTCTAGTTTTGTGGTATAAAATAAATAGCAATTTGTTGTTGCCTCTGGTGTGAGTGGGAGGGGCAATCATGAGATCTCACAGCTTATGTTCATAATGCTAAACAATGGTTTAATTTTGACTTAGTCTCAAGACTTTGGAATACATTCACTGAGACATGCTGCTTTCCTTCAGCTGGGGGTTTAAGGAGGGGAAAGGTACTTCAGGACTGTATGTAGGCAAAGGCCCCATTTCATGCACAATAAATCAGCTTAGGGCTAAATATTGCCAAAGATAATTTAAATATTTATGTTGGCGCTTTCAAAGCAACCCTAATGTTTCTACTACTGGGGCTGAATGTTTGCCTTCTAAAGGTGTTGGCGGTTTGTTTAATTTGCACACTTGGATTAACTCTTACAATACTTAACAGAGCAGAGGACCAATAAAATAAAGTAAAACAAAACTATATAGTTGGTACACTCATTTTTAGTTCTTCAGTCCTATGTTGTCAAGCTGAAAGATGTTTCCTACACAACTGCTGTCTTCTACACTGGCTGAGCTATTTAGCAGTACTTTTTAAATTAAACGGCCTTGCATCTAGCTTCAACATGTTAAATGCATTCTTGGGCCTAGTTTAGACATTATCTTAGCATTAACTTCTAACTGTGGCTTCTCTTTGAAGCCTCATACAGCTGTGGCAATGTCTAGAATAGATGTTTGCCTCTTGCTTTTAAACTTGTCAGGTTTCTCTTCTTTTACTTTCCCTGACCTAATAAAATTGAACACCATCAGCTAAGAAAGTTCGGAACTTAAGAAAGTTTGCTTTTGCTTTCCGTTTCTAATTGTGCAGCTTATTGACTAGATTTGGAAAGCACCTTATGACCCAAAAAGGGTAGGTTACCTTATTCTTGGAGAAACAGAGTTAAACGTGTGTTTTATAGAATAAGAATAATCATTAGTGTAATATGCATGGAAAACGTGTTTTAGCTTCCATGCATATTCCACATATTTGTTGCAATGTCAGCATCAGGTTACTGGCATCCCTGAAGCAAAGGCCTGCACTAGATACCCCATGATGCCCTTGTCTGGTTTATTACCACCATTAGTGCATTGGATACTATCACTGCCATCAGAACTAAGGTTCAGAGCTTGACCAGGCAGCATTAAGCCCTCTAATTGGCATGGGACCCTGTGTGTAGTGCCTGACCTAGCTACCTCACCCCTTACTTATTGTATACTTTAAAAACAAGACCAGCCTATTCGGAGTCTAGACATAATTTCACACTTGATAAAGTTCACCCACTTACTACCAAAATATACCAGCAGTGTCTGTGTGTTCTTGGCATACTGACATCAAATATACAAGTACCTGCAAGTTCATTTTGTGGCAGTCTAATTATGTGGGAAAAATAGCCTACTATGAGAAATCCCTCGTTTCTTTACGTTGTTGTTACAGTGACATTTTATAAAAATAAGGACTAGAGAATATTGTACTTGACACACAATTATAAGTAGCTAGATTGTAATGGGGGCAGTGTGGTGCACTCAGTCTAGTTCAGAGGAGCCATTCTGATAGGTGGGCCACTGGTTATGATGCTATAAACCATTCAGTTTGCCAAATCTGTCTTAGAAACCTAAAACAGTGGTTTTCAAAACTGTGGCACAGTGTGTCATGACGAAATTTTTAGTGGTTCACAAAACTGACAGGAAAGATTAGGTTTTTATGCATCAATGGTTTAGCAAGCTGCTTGGGGCAGGGAGGCTGCTGCCAAATCACCATTATAGCCACACCCCTTGGCATTTATAAAGCAGCAGCCTCAAGGGCCTCAGAAAACGTTTGGGACCCCAAAGTGTTCAACAGATGTTGCCAACAATGATTCTAGGTTTGGTTTTGATGACAGTCCACCTCTCTGATATTTTAGTAACTTTTATTGAGAGGGGAGAAGGGGACAACTGCCAATCTGACACACAAAAAGAAGATAAATCCTGCCATGTTTTCTTTTACGCTTCCTAGCAGAAGTGTCAAAAGTTGCTATCGAGATAGATAAACAAGATGGATTCAGAAAGGTCCTGGTTATCCAGTAATAGGTTGGATATTCCTTGCACATGGTCTAGTCAGTGATTGCAAGTGTAGCTCATGTACCCATGATTTCCTCCATAGGTGGACCTGGCAGCAACTTTCAATATGGCCTACATACGTGGGAAGTTTTTGATGTGGTTAGTTTGCCTCATTCAAGTGCACCAATTTGAGATTGAAACAACTGGAGCCACCCCAAGTGGGCTAAAGACATTTGGGATTACAGTTATATTTGTCTCTTCGTAATGCCAATCGGTCCAGTGATGGGGGTTAGGATCCAGCTTAGGTAACCCAGACCTGTCCCACCTTTCTCCCAGACCACCGTCCCCCTGCCTTCCCTCACCCCAAATTGCCGTCATTCTACCCTCCCGCCATCCTCTTCCACCCCTTGCACCAGCCTGCCCAAACCAGCACAAACTCAACACGTCCAGCACTGTTGGGACATGCATGGCCGTGCGCTGGCCCAGCCTGCTCCCGAGTAGCCGTGAACATGCTGTATGGCACATTTGCAACTCTTGGGAGTCCGCACAAGGGACTTGTGCCGGCTCAGGGCAGTGTTAGGATGGTACTGTTAAGTCAATTTTACAGATCCTCATCTGTAAAATGAAATTACCATATATCTCTTTTGTACAGTAGTTCTCGGAAGAAGACTGTATAATGTTGCCCAGGCAGAGACAAGATTTGTAATGGGCAACACTATACATGTGCATGTGTACAAATATAGTTGTATGCATGGATGTGTGCCTGTTTGCTGCCATATTTGCCTTTAATTCTAAATAACATGGATTTTTAAAATATGCATGTAGTGGTAGGGTTCTGAGACACTACTGGCTTTCTGAACACTGCGGTTTACATCTTACTGATCTGTTCCATCCAAAAGTTTCTGCTTCAAAAGAAGCCTAGTTAGTAGCAGTGACAACAATATTCTGTGTCTGGTCCCTACTGATTTCCTTTCTGTCCTAATTCTAAGCTTCAGCAAACAGCTGCAGACCTCCAAGACCTCAAAGGCAAATTGGCCAGCAAAGGCAGCTTTCCACATTGCAGTGTAGAAATACGGGAGTCCTTTCATATCTTTAAATTGCAGCATGTAGTTTCCCAGAGTTTATGGTTGAACAGAAGTTGAACGCAGTAGCTGGCACACTGTAAGGGCTTTCTCTAGTAAAATTACTGATAGTTACTGACTGACTGACTGACTGACTGACTGACTGACTGATAGAAGCCTGTGAAATCCTTGCAATTTGTCAAGGGAGGCAAAAGAGCTAAAAGATTTAGGTGTTGTTGTTTTTCGAAGACGTGATGTTTTGCTGCTGTTTGAGGGGGGATGAGGTTGGGGAGTCTTTTAACATTGTTTCTGTTTTAAAGGCAGTGCAACAAAGCAAGGTGAGGACTTCATATACTGTGTGGATCAGGTTGTGGTTGGTAACAAGGTTGGGAAAGGAGCTGATGTATTCAGTATTGTAGAGAAGTGGAGATGGGTCTGAATTACATTAACAACTGCAGTGAAATCTGAGGTTAAAACTTGCAAAGCCTGCCCATCTGGGAATACTGGGTAGTGTTCAGAATTCCTTGCTCTGGGGGAAGAGAAATTCTGGATGCTAACCACTGTTTGGAGGGTATTCCTGTTCTTTATGACAGTTCCATGCTGATAAAAAATACTTTAATACTCATTTAAAAAAAGGAAATATTCCTATAGTACAAAAAAGGAAGGAAGGAGATATGAAATGATGTACTTTATCAAGCTATTTAGAGAACTTTAGGTTCATATAATGACACTGATACCAAATTAAGGGCAGGACAATAAACATTTATGTTAAATGTGAAAGAA
Source organism: Lerista edwardsae (assembly GCA_029204185.1). Classification (NCBI taxonomy): domain Eukaryota; kingdom Metazoa; phylum Chordata; class Lepidosauria; order Squamata; family Scincidae; genus Lerista; species Lerista edwardsae. The sequence continues at coordinate 2,351,961 of JAJKFI010000120.1, forward strand.
AAAATACAAGTAAAGGAAAAAGGGAAGAAATATAGATATGTAGCTAGAATTCATCTGGGAAAAATTTGAACCAGAATGACCAGTAGGATGCAGTCTACTTATGTACATAGTCTATATATCAGCATCATTTTTTTTGGAGAAATCCTATCACAGTCAAGTGTTTTGGTTCATCAAAATCACATATGTGGTTTTAAAGTCAAACTGATTTCCAGTCTGGAAGTCTTTCTTTTACTTGGACTGACCAGAACCAACACCTTTATCTTTATCATTATCCTTCAACAAAGAATTTTTGACCTATTTATTATAGTTGCAGAAATGCTGTCTGTCATGGAAGTAGCATCTAGAATTGTTTTGTTTTGTTTTTGCAATTGTCCAAGTGTGTCATAAGAAAGTAGTCACCTCCCTTTTACCAGAAGGGGCAGACTTTACTGGGATAGCCGTACCAGCTAGATATGCCTCCCCAATTTCCTTTTACAAGGAACGGATTCAATTGAATCCTTTTTTGTGTGTAACCACAGGAAGTAAAAATCACCAAGCTTGAAACAGCATTACTTGAACTAATTAGTGTCAAGAGGACACTTCTAGAGTATTTTATAGGACTTAACAGATACTGTAGTAAAAAACCTAGAGAGCAAACTGTTGTCGTTACAGCCTGTTTCTAATGAGTGTGATCCACCAACCTATACAAGGGAAACTGTTAATTCAGTGTAAACAAGTTGCTGCTGATTTTATCACATTCTGTGCTGTTCATAGCATATAAGGAGAAGAAGTTGCTAGCAACTGTACTGGTTGAAGGAACATGCCCATACAAATTGAAGGGCTATGCAAAAGTATTGCTTCCTTTCTCCAAGGCTTTGGCTCAATGGTGCTGATCAGCCAGTTTAATTGGAAGGCTTTCTTTGTAAAACAGTAGTGATTTTGAGTAGTTATTATTTACATTTGGCCTCTTCTTGGGTGTGTGCACAGAGTAAGAAAGAGAGAGCATTGTCTCTGTACTTAGGCATTTCCTCTAAGTTTCAAAGCAAACGAGTTTGAGTGTGTACATAGAAAAATTGGGACGCCAAGTAGAGTTTCCTATTCCCACTCCAACACTACGAATGATGTGCCTATTTTATTTGAATGCCACTGTAATGCTGGAATGTCCTGCCCACACTGTAATCCTTTGTTGTTCTTTTCCCACAGAAATGCCTACAAAATTTAAGAAAAAAGGACATTCTGGGCGAGAACAAAAGAAGGTGAGTTACTATACATGTTGTCTTCTGATGAAGCATTGTTATGATGATGGTTATCTGTTCAGCATTAGATGGATTTTTTGACAAAGAAACCCAGTCCTTTTGGGTCCAAGAGCCAGGACCACCCCCTGTTCACCTCATCTTGATAGGAAGGTTCATCCCACCTTGATTCGCCAGACCTTGCATGGAGAAATGGCGCATACCCACCACTTGGAAATGCAGTCAGAGTTCAGTGGTTAACCACCTCCAGCACCAGATACGGCTCCTGACAGAATTGTTGTATAAACCTACTTCTATTTCCTGCTGAGACAAGCATTGATTACTGACTTGGATTCTTTGGTTTACAAAATGGAAACGAAAACCATTTTTATTTTTTAAAAATGGACCTTTTTTTATGTTCCATAAACATAGTGCCCCGTCCCCGCGTCTGCGCTAATGACGTTGCTCCAACGCTATGACGTAGCGTCGGCGCAACGGGCAACATGGGATTGCACTGTTAGTTACATATAGTTGCATGTGACCTGTTGTCACATGAATTGGGCTGCACAAGATACGCTGTGTTGATTTTGGACATCTCTTTTTCTTTCCCACAGCATCACCCTCATCACCCGCAGCAGCAGCCACCACCACCACCACCACCACCGCAGCAGCAGCAGCAATTGCAACCGCAGCAACTACCCCCAGCGCCGCCACCACCTGTCCCCCAGCAAGCAGCCCCTCCAGTCAAGTCCTCCCCTCCAGCATTTGTTCCAACGCAGATCCCAGTTATGGAGCATCCTCTCCCAGGGAACATGTTTGACACTATCTCACATTTCACTCAACCTATTATGCATCTTCCTCAACCAGAGATGCCACCCCACCTCCCTCCGCAGCCTGAGCACAGCACTCCTCCACACTTGAATCAACATGCAGTGGTGTCCCCTCCAGGTGAGCAGTCTTCCCCCTAAATTTGCTTGAGCTGCCATGCCCTCTCAAAGGGAAGTTGGAGCTCCTGAGAAGCCAAAAGCCGTATAAATCAAGTGGTAGCTTGATGTTAAGAGACAATGAGGGTGGTGGTCTTGGTCAGTACATGGAGTATGGAAGGCTGACTTTCTTTCCTCAGCTTGGCCATAATGTAGAGGATTATTCTTCTATTGGTCTGTTTGGCACAGAAAAAGCTGTGCAGAGGATTTTGATGTGTAGCCAATCGTGCTCTTTGGGATGTCTTCTTTCTGTTATGTTTGATGCCTGAACACAGTACAGTACATGATCTTTTATTGAACAAAACTCTGTGCTTATAGGAGCAGGCAGGCTTCAATTTACAAAGAAAGAAAGAGTTTTTTTTAAAATAAAAATCTTCCAGTGCTTGTATTCCCCTACACACAAATATCAGTGTAATGACATTGCTTTCCCCTGTTCTCTTGGAATAATATGACAGCCATTTCTGTACCACAGTATTTGATGCCATGCATTGCTGCTTTTTCTCCCCTAGCTCTGCACAACGCTCTGCCTCAACAGCCCTCAAGACCCAGTAATCGTGCTGCAGCACTGCCCCCTAAACCTTCTCGGCCTCCCGCAGTGTCACCGGCTCTTAACCAGCAACCCATGCTTCCACAGCCCCCACTCCCCCAGCCTCCCCAGGTGCTTCTGGAGGACGAAGAACCTCCCCCTCCTCCTCCTCACCACAACCTGTCCCTGAGTAATAGCCAGATGCAACTGTACCTACAGCAGCTGCAAAAAGCGCAGCCACAGACTTCTCTTCTCCCTTCAGTGAAGGTCCAGTCACAGCCTCAGCCACCCCTGCAGCCTCCCTCTCATCCTCCAGTGCAACAGTTGCAGCATCAGCCACAGCAAAGGCCAGTACATATGCAGCCCATGCAGTTCCCTCCACATATCCCTCCACCACAGCCACCTCCACAGCAGCATCTTCCCCCACAGCAGCCACCACCACCCCAGCAACCATCATCAAAACCCCAAGTCATCCAACACCACCCGTCACCGAGGCATCACAAGCCAGACCCCTACTCGGCTGGTAAGTATTCAAAGATGAACTGAAATAAATCTAGTAACATCTTGGGTAATGAAACACTTCTCTTGAAATGTCCTTCCTAAAATCTCTCACACTTCATTAATCCTGAATGATTGAATAACAGGTATTTGTGGGGTGGGAGTGGGTATGTTTGTATATGGTTGAATCATTGTAAAAATCATCAACGTTTGCTCAAATTTTACGGCAGCTTAAATTCAGCCTTGCACAAGACAATGCAAGAAAGTGCAAGGCAGGAAAGCGGTTTTTCTAACTGAAATTATTTTTATTGTGTTCCTGATCAAGTTGACTTCTGACCTCTGTTTGATGGTAGTAATAGCTGTAGAATTTCATCTATAGTTTGAAACTGAATCTCTCAAGAAGGTAGTTTTCTATATTCTCTAATTAGCCCTCTGCGCCAGTCTTATTCTCATATATTGCCTTGCTTATTCAGTATCTCCCCCATCCTTCACCTGTCCTTGCTTTAAAATAGTCATATTTTCCTAGAATGGAAAAAGAAGGCCCACAAGGAGCAGAGTCTTTTGGCACTGGTGATGGCCCTTTTGAATATCCTTCATTGGATCCATTGCAATCCATTGTTTCTGATGATCCTCAGTGATCAGCACAATTGATTTCTGCACCTGCATACATGTGCCCTCATAATGATGGAGGACTAGGTAAACTGACAGCCCGATCCTGTCAGGCTTACCACCTGCATTGTTGGCTTACTGCTGGCTCTGAGTGTTGTAAAGCACCAGTCAGCATGGGCCTTAGCACCACAAAGACGACAGGATATGGCAGCTTCACCACCAGCCAGCGGTAGGCCTATTCGGGGGGGGGGGAGGTGGAACTGGGCAGAAGGAGAGTGTGCAAGGTGGGCTGGGCCCGGGTTGGAGACACCAGCAGACTCTGCCACCGAATCCTATGCCCTCTTCTGAGCCAGGAAGCCCAGCAGGGGTCTCCTTGGTTCTGCATTCGCTCAATAGTGGTAATAGACATTAGAATAAGAATAGCCCACTGGTGGGAGAAGGGAAGCTTGTGTGAAACAGAAGTATTGAAGGAAATGCTTCATGGGGAATGGAGAAATCCCTCCCCATGGGGAAATGCTTTTAGGACTTTGGAGTGGAGTTAGAATTAGGACTTTGAAGCTGTTGTGAAGAGCAACCGGGATCCACATAGCCAGACTATGTGGTGATGCAAAGACAATTCTTCCCTACAGAATTCATCTCAACTCTAGTTCTATTATTCTGTTATTTCCTTGGATAAGAATCTAAAACATGAAGTTTCCCTTCTCCGTTATTTGATACCCAAAAAACATAGTGCCATGATGCTTTTAAAACAGCACATTTTGGGTATCAATGTAGTGCTTTCATCCAAGACTATTAAAGATGTATTCTTTCCCCCCACCTCTCCTGCCCAGCTGTAATGTGAAAACATCCGTGTTTTGTAGCTCATGTGTTCATTCTCCCAGTCTTAGGCTAATGCCTCTAGATTAACTGTGATGAGAAACTGACTGGCTGGTACTGAATTGTTCCAGGTCATTTGAGAGAAGCACCTTCCCCTCTCATGATGCATTCCCCACAGATGCCACAGTTCCAGGGGCTACCACACCAGTCTCCACCACAACCAAATGTCCAGCCAAAAAAACAGGTAAGGCACAGTTTGAATGTACAGGACTTTACAGAATTCACAGCTTGCACATGTGCCCTGGAAACACTTCCTGTCATTCTCTACTTTCAAGACAATAAGCTGCTCTTGGCTGGAGGAGTGGTAGAGGAGTGGTCCAGGTGAGTGAGCTGATACAAAACAAGGAAGGACATGGTGGGTTGACTTGTTTCATATCCTACCATGGCAGGAACTGAGGGCGGCGTCTGTGGTTCAGTCTCAGCCTATGGTGAAAGAGGAGAAGATGCAGTCCCCTGTCATTCGAAACGAGACATTCAGCCCAGCTTTGCGGCAGGAGCCTCCCAAGCACCCAGAGAGCATCAAGCCACCCACACATATTCAACAACGTGAGTGAGGCACTGTTCATGTACTTCATGTTGAATTTGCCTACAATGAAGGCGAGGGGGAAAGGTCAATTTTTAATGGCATATGATTGTCATTTATGTTATCAGTTTCTTCTTTTAAACACAATTGTTTTCACTTATTTCCTGGTCCTACTGGTCCTACTGTGTTTATGCTACTGCTTTATTACAATAAATTGTAATAAACAATTTATTACATTGTTTTAAGTTTGTTGATGTAGTTAGCTGCCTTAAGGCATTTGCAAAGAAGTAGGATATAAAAATCAATTCTACATCACAGAAAACCAGCTGTCAGTGTTTCCTTAGCAATGATCTACAGGGTCCTTTCAGTGATTATTATTCTTTCAGGAACAGAGATGAAGCCGGTGGAAAGTGGACGACCTGTTATTAGACCCCCAGAGCAAAATGCACCACCAGGAGTTCAGGAGAAGGAGCGACAGAAGCAGGAACCAAAAACACCCGTTGCCCCTAAAAAGGTAACTTTCCATGCTAACTAGCTAAGTGATGTTTTCTGTGAGAATGGAATACTTGGAAGAAGTTGAACTCAGTAATGTCTAGGCCTATGTTTGCTTCCCTGAAGATTGCACATGCTTTCTTTGGCTGCTCATTTCTCAATTATAATATGCAGGAATGACCTAGAAATGCCTTTTACAAGATCTTTTGTTGTAATGAGCCCCCACCCCACATTCATTTCTTGCAGACCATTGCAATACTAATCTCAACCAATGTATTCTGAATACTACTGATCAGTACGCGGCATCTTGGAGCTGAATCAAAATCATCCATCCATCTGTGTGTCTTAACACAAAAAGTAAAATTCACTTCTAGCTGAAATGAAGAAACAAACGTAACTCTATTAGATTATCATTTTAAATCACACTGAATCCTGGATAGTATCCATTATTTAAATTGAGAGCATGTGATTGGCTGTGAAACACAGATATGGTGAATTTTACAGTTGGTGGAGCTGTCTCTCTTGCTTGATTCCATGCTGTAGGTCAGTTTGTTCTTTTGTGGCTTTCATTGTTTATAGCTCATTTGCTTCTGAGCAGTAATGTTAGGTGCTCCTGAACCTAGTCTTGCATTTTCTTATTTCCATAATATAATGTCCCAACTCCATGCTGGGATATCTGAATTGCTTTGGGTTAACTTTTTATTTTAAAGTTTTTGAAGATCTTCTGCATTTATTCCTCATAATTATTCCAGAGCCGTATTGCAAATGTGCACAGCAAATGTGCACAGCTTGGCAGTCAGGTTTGGCAAACATGGCTCCCCTGACTCCTTGGCTCACCTTATCTGTCAAGGAGACAGGAAGCAAGCATCAAGGGGAAAAGTAACAGTACACTGTACGCTTGACAGACATAATGGTCAGGTCAGGGTTTAATCAGAGTTTTATTAGCCATTCTTTTATTTTGTTCAACTTAAGTTATAATAAGGAAATTTGCCCCATTTCAAAGCAGTGAGCCACACTGAAAGAGATTGCTTACTGCTCGTACAGTGCAATCCTAGAAATTAGTCTAATTAATTGGGACTTACTCCTGGGAAAGTGTGTATAGGTTTGCAGCTTTAGACTAATTCCCAAATGTTTTCAGTGCTACAAGTCAGCCTGCACATAAAGCAGTACCTCGGGTTTGCCTCCTGCTAGTTGTATAGTATAGGTCTAACAGTCAGCTTCCAAAGTAGAAGACAGAACCATCTTTCCCTCCCCTTTCACTTGGAAATCTTTGCTGCTCTTCCTTTTGAGTTTGGCTTCAGTTTTTAAATGAGTATAGTCCTTGTACATGAGAAGCTGCTGAGTTTTTTTCCTGCTATGAAAACCATCATAATAGATTGACACAAGTTATTTTCCATACATCCATAAGATTGCTCTGCAGCAAAACCCCTTATGCAAAAAAGGAATTTTTCTCTTTGTAGAACCATTGCTAAGGAGCTTTATTTTCTCTTTGTAAACCATTGCTTTAGTCTCCCCCTAGAGCACTACACCAGTGGGCAGGCCTTTATTGGTACAACACTTCCTTTCTTATTCCCATAAATACTTCAACTATCCTTTTTTCAGGTAGGGAGAGTTTCCCAGGTTAGTCTGCCCCATGCCAGTCAATCCAAAATTCCCTGAAGATTATGGCCAGCAATCACTGTAACATGGATATTTGGGAGATCTCATCCTGCATGTGCATGCATGTCATCTTTTACATGCTTCTGCACCAAGTTTGAATGGGAGTCATTGCTGGCAGCATTCCCTATTGGCCAGCCACCTAACCTTAGTATTTGTTATCTGAAATGCAGTGGAGAATACTGAGATTTCTCAGTGTGCACTTTAAAGGACAGTGGCTTACCTTGCTACACAGTTATGGCTGACACCAAGCTGTTTTCCTCCGTAGGATCTGAAATTAAAGAATATGGGCTCCTGGGCAAGCCTAGTGCAAAAGCACCCCACCACGCCATCCTCAACAGTGAAGTCCACCAGTGACAGCTTTGAGCAGTTCAAGAGGGCAGCCCGGGAAAAGGAAGAGCGTGAGAAAGCCTTGAAAGCTCAGGCAGAACAAGCCGAGAAGGAGAAGGAGCGGCAGAGGCGGGAACAGGAACGAATGAGGTAAGAGGCATCTGACTGCCAGGAGCTGAGGGCTCTGAAGCATAATCCTTTGCTTTCTCCCTTGGATGGACTCTCTCTTGCTCTGGGTCAGCAAGGTAAAAGGCAGCTTGCTCTTTCTGGTGGGAGAGGCTTTGTTCGAGACCATGATTTACCCCTGCTAACTGGGCAAGAGGCACTTTTCACGTGGTGTTCCTCTCATGTTTAGCAGGGGGAGAGTAATTGTCCCTCTTCACCCCTGCGCAGTGTCTTCTCTAGTGGCTGTTGCTGGTGGTGTTTTGCATATTTTTAGAGTGTGAGCCCTTTGGGATAGGGAGCCATTTAACTGTATTATTACTATTTGTAAACCGCTTTGTGAACTTTGTGTTGAAAAGCGGTATATAAATACTATTTGAATGAATGATTTGCAAGCCCATTCCCCTGGAAGAAAGGAAAAAGTCCAGGCTGTGACTGCTTCCATATACTAGGTGGTGATTTAAAGCAGGTAAAGAAGATGATGTGTTTGCAAATGTGAAATTAATCTCAGTATGGAGACATGATGTGCTTTCACAAGGGAGCACTCCAGGCAATCCGATGGGAAACGTTTTTAATCTGCAGCAACCTGCAAGAAAAGGGGTGCAGTGAAACCGAATCCAGTGAGTCAGTTTTCAGTCTGATGTTTCTAGTACTATCATATGGCACGGAAGTGCTAGGATTAATGATAGTAGAAGTTCATTGGAATTGCATATCTGCAAAAACATAGCATGATTCTCTGGTCCAGTCAAAACTGCAAGCCAGCAAACACTTAACAAGGCTTTATACCCAGGGAAGACTTGCTTGCCTCTTTCTTTTCATTTTCTTCTGGTTTCTGCTAGTGCAGACCTCTATAAGAGAGGGTGAAGTAGAAATGCAGCAGAAATCCTATTCTTTCAAATGTTTTTGTTTTCACTGTTGGCAAGGTGTCCCTTGAGTGCAATGTCCAGCAATGCCTCCAGATCAGCATCCTGTTCTTAGAAAGTATGTATAAATTTTCTGATGGGATACAAAGAGCATTTCATTATTTTGATTGTGCTTCTGGTTTTTGGCAGGAGTCGTGAAGAAGAGGATGTTTTGGAGCAAGCTCGCCGAGTTCATGAAGAGGTCCGGCGACGCCAGGAGCAACAGCCACAGCATCATCAACAGCCACAGCAGCCCCAGCAGCAGCCACAGCAGCAGCAGGTGTCTGCTGCAGCCTCTGCTCCCCAAGCACAGAGCTCTCAGTCACAGCCTTCTCAGTCCGTGCTGGACCAACAGAGAGAGGTGCTCAGAAAACGAGAGCAGGAGCGACGGCGCAGGGAGGCAGTAAGTGAGGGAGAATGGGGCTCCTGGGATTTGCCCAAGCCAAACAAAAGAGACTCACTTTGTTGGTTAATAAGCTGTCCTGTGGTGTAATTTTGAATTTGATCACTGGATGCCAGAGCACTTGCGTACCTGGGGGGGGGGTCAATGGGTGCAAGTGCTCCTGGGCGGTATGGTGAAGGTGGGCACCACCAGCATCCTCTGCTCCCACAGGATTACCCCTTAGTCATTCTGCCTGGTTCCACACCACTCTAAGGGCTGGCCACTGCCTCTGCTTTAAAAACAAAAGCGGAGATGGTGACGAACCTTCAGAGTGGCACTGAACAGCTCTGATACTAGATACAAGGGGGGTAAGTTCTCCTGTCATCACATCAACACAGTTACATCCTAGCCTAGGTGGCACTGCTAGGTGCATTCCGGGGTGACAGAGGGGCCAAGACTGCCCATATGACAGAGGTTCTTGGCCGTTTTCATAATAGTAAAATAATTTGAATCTCCCCAAGCATTTATAAGAAAGAAGACAAGCACTAAAAATGTATAGCCTTTTAAAAGATTGGGGAAAGGGGACAGTAGTTGGATTTGATTTTCCTTTAGTCCAGGTCTCCATACTCCAGTTTGTGGGCCAGATCAGTCTCACGCATGAACAGCTCTTACCATTCCTTCAGGGATGCTTGCAAGGCCCCAACTATAGCCTCCAAGGGTCCTTGCTGCCAGCCATTTCTGCACGGAACTCCCGGTGCAAGGCATGCTGGGGCAGCAGACCTTGGAAGTGGTTGTCCACAAAGACCCCTGGGAGTTGTAGTCAGCGTCTTTGCAAACATTCCCACCAGAACTTTAAGAGCCGGTCGCACCAGGGATGCTTTTTAGGGCTACAGCGGTTTGAAGACCAGTTTGGAGACCACTGCTTTAGCCAAGAAGAAGTACTATTATGAGGCAGAACACATACTACTGAGAGATCCTTTTAGAAATAGTTGATATGTGACAACTGTTCATGAAAGTGTATGACTTTTTTTTAGCTCTCTGGCTTTTTCTTTCTCTGAATTTCTCTTTGCCCTTTTTTCTTTATTTCTTCTTATCAAATGCCCTATTCAACAAGCAAATTGACACATTCCACACATAGTCATTGAAATGTAATCAGTTCAGTCTCCAATGCAGTTTACATTGACCTTCGTGCATTGACCCTTCTCTCCCTGGCTTCCTCTTTCCACACTGCTAGGCCATAGGTTGCTTAGCATCACATGACTTCCTTGCCATTTTTACTCATTTGTCACTTTATTCTTAGTCTCCCATTCGGCTTTCCTTTTATAAGATAGTGAGACAGTCTTGTAACCCTGACAAGAACATTGCTGCTTTTTGAAATACTGTTAATGTTGTCCAGAATGGTTTTCTTAGCAGAGTCCAAGCATACTGTAATAACAACAAGACGTTTCTGGGTTGAGAGGCCTGTCTTTTGGGGACAGTTCATCCAGTCAAGGATGAACATATCTTCTAACATATCTTCCCTTTCTAACATATCTTCCCTGTCTGTGTAGTTATGTGAATGTCACTTTTTCTGCAAACCCACCTATTGACTCTTGCCTTCTTTTCTCCCTTCCAGATGGCAGCTACTATCGACATGAATTTCCAGAGTGATTTGTTGGCAATATTTGAAGAGAATCTTTTCTAATAGCATCTGATTTTCTTCTCTTGACTCTTTGATTTCCCGGCAAATCTTTGACTCTCCATAGTGTTGTTGGCGGCTGGGAGGAGAGCATTCCTGCAGCCTTTCTGCATGTGTGAAAGTCGCGGCCTCAGAAGGATCAGCAGAGTCTGCCTTACAATTTGACTTTCTTCCCCACCCCCCCGCCTCACTGAAGAAAGAGAGACCAAGACAAGCCAACTCTGTACTAGGTGTGAGTCGGTGGACATGCAGTTGCTGGGAAGGGTGCCCCTGATCACTTGATATTCTCTATGCCAAACGTACCTGCAGTATATCCAGGACTTTATGCTGTTCACCCCTTTTCTATTCATGAGAGTTCTGAGTTACAGAATGTCTATGACCCTACGATGCTGTGTGCTGGTGGCAGCACAAGATGCTCTGCGTTAAGAGGCTGTGTACAAGAAGACCCTGCCTGGGCTTCAGCAGGGAAGACACACAAGCTGTTTCTGGTCCTTTCATCACTGGCTTTGCCTTTAACTAAACTTCCCACAAGCCTTTTGCTGGGAGCCATTCTCTGTAAGTGTTCGCTTGTGAAAAAGGGAATAATTTAGTGGAGGTGTAAAGTGTAACTGGCCATTTGAGTGAGGTTTTTGTTTTAGCATTGTGTGGAGGTCCAGGAATCTGAGCTAGACTACCAACCAAAGGCAGTTTCTTTCAGTCAGTTTATTTTCCTCCAGACAAATTGGCACTGCTCAACTCTTGAGTGGGTATTCTTGTCTCTTCATTACAGAGTGGAGTGGAGTGGGGAAAACATTAGCACCAGGGGAAGCTCCCACCCTGTCAATAGTGTTTGACTGTGGCTGTATTGTATAGTGAATATAGTTGGCATATATTTGTTTGAGTTTTACTGGTGAGCCCACCAAACTCTGTAAAGACACTGCTTATATTTTGCTCAGTTCCAAACTTTTAGTCTATATTTTTAACTGTAATACCAGAAAGCTACACTTTGGGTTTTTAAATGTCATGGAGTCTGTTTAAAATTAGTTTTTATACAGCAAAGGAGCAGCTTGGAGGGAGGGCAGGTGGGAGTTGACTTGGATCAGCAGGAAGGAAGACCTGCTCCTATTGCCTTCAGTTGAGTCTTCTATCCCACTAGCAGTGATCATTTCCCTTGCACCTTTAGTGTGTTCTTTTCATTTTACTCTTTGAATTGTTCCAAGTTTATGTGCCATAAATACCCACTATACAGTACAATACTGGTGTGTCAGTATTGGCCAATCTCTGGAGTATTTAATTGGTTTTACTTTAATACGGTGAATATGCATTTGGTCTGTACTGATCATGGAATAAACTCATCTCTTTTTTTTTAAAGTTGGAGTCGTACTGACATTTCTTTTAAATCTTGCTTGTGGTTGACTGACTTAGGGGAGTAAGGCCTCAAAGGGACACCTTGTCCCTCTTACCTGTTTCCCTCCAACAGGGAAATAGTTTTCTCGCCACAATTGGCAGGCTTTCCATCTTGTCACTAACTCTAGGCGAGGCTTGCTCACCCGGGGAGTAGCAGTACCTAAAGCAACTGAATTCAACAGAAAGCAATAGGAAGACCAAGTATCAAAAAGTTGGTGCCTTAGGAAAGGTGTGCCCACAAAGTAGCTTCCTCCCTGGCTGGTTTCAATTGCAGCTCTAAACCAAAAGTAGGGAAAGAGCACACTGTGACTCTTCTTCCTCTTCCTGCCTCTTGACCAGTCTCAATGGTGAGCATAATAGCACTTTCAACAGCAAGAATTGGCCCACTTCTGTTGGAGAGAGAGGAAAGGGTTATCCTACTTCTTATAGGCCATGATTCTTCAGCCTTGGACAGGGTCTATGGGGACAATGAAAGGTGCTTTCGGTTGTTGTTTTGTAATTATTATTATTATTATTGCATTAAATGCTAGATTAGGGGCATTTCAACTGGCTGCAGCAGACCTAGTAAAAACAGAGGATGAAGTAGGCAGCTCTTCACCTTTCTGTAGTCTTTACCCAACTGAGTGTTCTAACAAAAAATGCAGACCACCAGATTTGGCAGTATAGACCTTGCTAAATTGACTTTCTATAGCCACTTCTCCTGACAAAATGTGACTGTTCTAGTGTAAAGCTATTCTTGATCTGGGTCGGTGGGGCTGGGCTACCAAATAAACACTGTCATTCAGGGTGCAATCCTAACCTGGAGTTAGGCCGGCACAGTTAGGCCAGCAAGGTTTGGCTGACACAAGGGAAGAGCATTTGGACCACGTGAAGAGCATTTGGACCACTCTCAGAGTAAGGGAGGATGGCGCACATCTGTGTGCTGGCCTCTCCAAGAGTGGTCCAAACGTGCTTTATGGTGTCCCTTGTGCCAGCCAAACTTTGCTGGCCTAACTGTGGTGGCCTAACTGCAGGTTAGGATTGCTCTCTCAGTGTGCTGGTCCTGTCAGCTCAGGCCCTCCCTGGCTAGCTGCTGTAGAGGATGCTGTCACCTCCTGTGTGAGCACCTCAGCAGGCCTTGCTTCTGCACATTCAGCCAAAGAAACACCCTCGTTTCTCCCTATGACAGAAGTTTGGGGAGGAAATTGTAGCATGTTGTCATCTCTTCACTTACATGAGCACTGACTCCAATAAAGACACTGTCTGCCCAACTAGATTATGGCTGACTCCATTTGGAAATAAACTCAGCCCTCTGCTGTAAAATGCATACATTATTAGGAAAGCAGAACCCCAAATGGCCTAAACACAGCTAGGTATTTGTGCTGAGCTACCTCCAGGTCTCTAACCTGGAAAAAACTGAACTATCCTGTGCACATATCCTTTGGGTCTTAGGAGATGTTGGAAAAGGGACACCTACAGGTTGCCCTTCACTGCCTATGAGTAGTATTATCCTTGCATTTTTCAATCCTTTTCAGCATCACTCTCAGGTCTTGTTGCAGCAGGTATGTAATGTGGCCTGCTGTTCAATTCCAAGACCACGTGGTAGGCTTCCATTGTCGGATGGTGTGGCGGACCCTGTGTCAGCCATTCCCTGTTGAACTTTGGACTTGGACTTTCAGTGTTCAGTCAGATCTCTATGCCCTTAGCAATCAGAGATGCATGGCCACATATCACTGTTGGTAACTCAGTGCGTTAGCCATGCACTGACAGGGACAGATTGAACTTAGGGGCCAATGTTTCTTTGGTGTTCTTGTTAGTGAGCAAGCTTGTCTTCATGCTGAATTTTTACCTTAAGGTGCCTTTAAACTCTGCATCATTGGAAGATCTCTGTACTTTTTTAGGTAGAGTATAAGACTGTTGGGTTCTTTGAGGGAGTGGTGTGTGTGAGGAGAACCAACACTCCTAAGAGAGCCTCTTTGCCACCTATTTGAGTGTCTGCTTGCTGCAGAAGCATGCAAGTGAGTGTTGGCCAACTTTCTAATGCAATGAGTTGTTGAAACAAGTAAACTCTTGCTGTTTTCTTCTTCCTGGTTGGCACCAGTCTTAAAAAGGTTCAGGGGCATTTGCACATCATCCCCAAGTCCAGTAGATTTCTATCTGGAATGGCCTAAAATTGTAGGATGTGGCCAATCACTGCCCTTCCCTTCAAAATAAAATGGTATGGTCTGAAGGTTGCTGGGCTCCTGAGGGCGGTGCTTGGCCCTGCGGCACTGCATGCTGTGCTTGGGAGCACGTAACTGTTCTTTCTGGACCAACATAAAGGTAGTCACAATACACTGCATTGCACACAACACTAATTTCTACCCTTCCACTGCTGATGTGTGGGCATTATTATCACCCCAGCCAATGGATGAAATGTTGGCTCTCCAACTTGCATAGTTCTTTTTTGAAGGCTTAATTGATGGATTAGCCCTTGGTTTTCAATTTTATCCAAGGAATTGACAGGTAAAAGAAGCTCATGTCCCCATGGCTGTGGCTCAGATTTCAGTAGAAAGAGCTCCTCACACCCCTTTCTCTTCCCTGTGCCACTTATACATCCTATTTCCCATAGGTTCATTAACTGGCCTTAACCTTCTCTTCCTGGCTTTTGTGCAGATCCTTGATGGGGAAGAAGGAAATCTGGCTTCTCCTCAGAACATGTTCTGATCCTTCCACTTCCATCACTGCTCCTTTATCACAGTATTCCTTGCCCCAAGTCTCTCTCCCCCTCCCCTTTTTATGAAGCACTTTGGATGATCATCTCCCTCCTTTAATTTTAAGCTCAGGGTTTTCCGGGTACTTTAAGTGCACATCCGCTGTAAGAGTTGATCACACATGAACTCATCACAATTGTACATAATATACCTGCACCACACTGACAAAAAAAAAAAAAAAAAGGCTTAACAAAAATGGAGATGCTGGAACTTCTACCAAGATAGCACCCTCAGTTGTAAAATTTTAAAAATATATAATTTATATGTATGCAAAGAACAACATCCCCTTTCCCATGTATCTAGTCAGTAGTGAAGTTAGTCCTTTTTTAATGTTTCACTCTCTTTTGCATTCGACATTTGCCAACCCTTTCTTGTCAGTAGTAGAGAGTTCCAAGTAGTGGTAGCATATTTTAGATTGGTGGCTTCCTCAGCTGTCTCGTTCCTCTTCCCCACTTTCCTCTTCTGCTCACTTCTATCTTTTGCAAATTCTTGAAATGTTTACAGGCTTGCACCTATCTATTTTAATTAATTTTTTAAAGCTGTACTTGGTCTTTTATTTTTACACATTTCTGAATGATGAACATAGAGTGGTATCGTTAGCTGGAGAAATTATTCATTTTTTTTCTGCCAAAAGTATTTTTTGCTATTCTTGTGTTTTATTTTTCTGTTTTTACAAAATGTTTGTGTTTATAATTTGGTTGTCATTCAGACTAAGACATATTTAATTTTTCTTCTCCCCCCCACCCATGTATGATTTTAACAGTTACAGACATTAGATGTAGGAGTCTAGCCTAAATGATGTAATCTTGGTTTTTTTCCCCTCCCTTCTTCAGTCCTGTACAAATGAATAAGAAAAATGTACAATCCCATTGTACTTAATGCACGGAACGCTTGGCAAATAATTATGTCAGTGAATTTGAAACTTGTATTAAACACTTTAGACATTTGTAGAAGGGAATTCATAGAGTTTTCACTTATATACTAAAGTTTTTTTGTGCAGTTCTCATTGCAAAAATAAACATTTGTACTGAATATATGAAGTAAACTTTTTTGTTTAAATTTTCACCCTTGTGCAGAAAATGTTGCCTAGAAATGTGTTGAATGATTGGTCCCAGTGCATCAATGGCACCTTACTGAGTCCCTGAAGCAGCTTGTAAAAGCTCATCTCCCTAAAAGCCCCCCTCCCCAATATACAGGAAATCCCATTGCCTTCATCAGAATCATGCCTTTCTAGCCTTTCCCTTACTAATTGCTGAAAAATCAGTACTAAAACCAATGAAAAGTACAGAGCAACTGTCCACATATGACTTCAAACAGTGCTATGAGATCAGCAGATGCCCATTACCAGGTGATAATGGTATCACAGCACTTAGGCTGCAAACCTACAGAGCCTTACCTGGGAGTAAGTCCCACTGAACTACTGAGTAACTTGCTGAGTAACCACACCCAGGATGTATTGTTAGACAGACATCATGAAATCAGAAGAGTGCTATACTATGCTAAAGCCAGAACTTGAAAGTCGTACTCCAGTTATTGCTGTGATATTGCCTCATTGCAGCTCTAACCTATCTAAAACCCATACTGTTCCCTTGATAATGAAGATGTACAGCCAACCCAAATGTTTAAAAAAATTATTAACTATTTCTAGCCAGGCTGATGGAGGAGGCTCTGTTGGAGAGCCTTCCTTTCTTGAGGAAGAGAATCCCCCAGTTGCAGAGGTTGCCATCAAGAATGTCCCTCTAGGTTCTTTTCTGGCTTAAGCTTTGGACACTTTCAGTCAGGAGCTATCAGCTGATCTTCCAGGTAACTATGGAACAGAACTAGAGCATGTCCATTTGAACGGCATAAGCAACTTAAGGCCTTGCAACAAAAACCAGTACTTTCAGTTGTGTCCCAAAAACGTTGGGGAGTAGGTAGAGACACTGAAGCAGGACTGAACTGAATTCCTTGCAACCAATCCCTATTAGGAAGATGGGCTGTTGCATTCTGGCCAAACGGAGACCTCTAATTACTGCCAGTACCAAAGGGTGGAATCCTATCCAAGGGTCAAGTCAAACGCAGCACTGAAGTAAGGGAACAAATGTTCTCTTCCCATGAGGAGGCCTCCATGATTGCCCCCCTGCCACAGGATGCGGCACACATCCATTTGCTGGGAAGTTGGATAGGATTGAGGCCCAAGTTCCAATTACTGCCAGTAACTGCTGTAACCATTAATTGCAAGTACCTCCTTTCCAGGGCCCTTATAACCTCTCATAACCTCTGCATGCAAGTGGTGTGCAGCATTCCCCCTAAGGTTCTTGGCCATCCACCTCTCAACTAAACTCCATACAGCTTGGAGCTCAGTTGGCGATGATCACCAATCAATGGGAAGACACCATCTCCCTGCTTCACATTGGGGGAGGGCTCTGTGTGGGAGCGCCAATTCTTAGAGGGAATATTCGTGGCATGGCTCAGAAAAGCTGGAACCATTGGGCATGTTTGTTTATTATTTGCCAATAGAATATCTGTGCTGCAAAGCAGCAGTATCCCAAATATATTCTGCATCTGTCCTTTCCCCCATAAGAATACATCACTGGTTCAGGACAGTCGTCAATCACATGTATCAAAACACTGACTTATCAGTAACTGAATAATTACTGTGTCATTGCCTAACATTCCTCCTCCACAAATAAAATGATGAGACAAAAATCACAACCAAAGTAGAACTATTAGGTGTATTTGCCCAGTGGAGATGTAAGGTATTAATAGACATCTAGAGAACACTCACTCCTATCTTTCAGTGAATCCAAGGCAATTGGTCATTTGGGGGGGGGGTCACCTGAGCATTTTCCCCTCTTGGACATCAGATGGATTTATGGTCCAATGAATTATTATTATTATTATTTATTGTCATTGTATTACACAATACAATGAAATTCGTTGACACCCGGAGACCAAACCAACACACACATTGAATTCCCAACAATCCCCCCCCAATCCCCACACTCCCCGCCCCCTTCAAAAAATTCCTCCTCTGAAACACAAACATCCACACATAGGAAATAATACACAACAGGAAATCCACACAATAGGGAATGATAAACATCCACACAATAGGAAATAATACAGTCCGACTGCCCCTATCTACTGGTACTTCAGTTCATTGTTCAATGCTGTTATGGCTCTAGAGTAAAAACTGTTCTTAAAACGTGTTGTCCGAGTTTTAATAGTCCTATACCTTCTGCCAGAAGGCAACAATTCAAAAAAGTTGTAAGCTGGATGGGAAAAGTCTCTAAGGATATTATGTGCTTTCCTTAAACAGCGGGTGGCGAAAATATCTTCAAGGGTGGGTAGCTGGAGCCCGATGGTATGCTGGGCCACTTTAATAATTCTCTGTAGTACCTTTTTATCCCCTACAGAGCTGCTCCCATACCATACTAAAATGTTGTATGTGAGGACACTCTCAATGGTGCTACGGTAGTAAGCCAGAAGTAGACGCTGAGAAAGGTTCATCCTCCCAAGCACCCTTAGGAAGTACAGCCTCTTCTGCGCCTTCTTCACTAGCATATCGGCATTTAATGTCCATGTGAGGTCTGATGAAATGTAGGTACCCAGAAATTTGAAACTGGATCAAATTCACATTTTACTGTTTACTGGTCAAGGGCAACATCCCAGGATAAAAGCTACTACATAAGGATTACTCAATAGCCTTGAACAGATGCTGAGGCATCTTAGAAACCACTGGACCTTAGCAGAGTCCAAACTAGGAAAAAACAGGCAAAAAATGGCAAGAAATAGATTTTTGTTGGAAAGTGGGTACAATGCTGCCTGCAGGACACAAGGGGGCAGTGTATTGTCTAGTAGGCAGATGACTCAGAGGCAACCTGTCTCTGATGTTTACAATACACAGTATTCTTGTCCAATTTGTTCTCTGTGTGTGGTGGGGGGTCCCTACGTGCCTGCCTTCTTCTCTTACCTCTCTCTTCCAAATTATCCAACATGCAAGACCTCCCTTCATGAGTTCTGACCAGCCACACTTTGTCTACTGTCCACACACCCTTGCAAAGGAAATAACTATAGGATTCCCTGTTCCAAGTCTAGGACCTATACATACTTCTATGCGGTTTTAAATTTTAAGTAAAGTATGGGGGATAGGTTCTTGGGGCCCCCATGGACACCCAAAACTGTGGATAAGAGGGAACCTATGAAGTATAAGGTTCTCCCTGCCCCTGACAAATTTTTTTAGCAACCCAAAGTAAGAATAATGGAAGGTAAGCCCCCCAATTAAAACTGGAGGTATGGAGTCCATGATATGGAAGCCTGTCGCTTTTTGGAAGCTTTTTTTTTTACCTGGGCTCCTGTTTTATTGTTAGTAGCAAACTAGCAGAGGTTGGTGGGGAACAATAAGAAGACCACCTGCTACATGACTGCCTTAGTTGATACATGTGGACCACTTTTCCCCCACCATGTCTATCACATGTGCATAGCAAACACCAGCAGTGTATTCTGTGGCACACTTAATGAGGATAATTACAGAGGATGCCATAAACAAGGATTCCATTTCCTGACACTCACTTCAGCAGCACGACACTTACTGCTGGCCCAAGAATGAGGCTATGTCATTTCCTGCATATTTTCATCATGATCATGCTGAGTCAGTGATCATCTTCAGGCCTTTTTTTCATTTTTAAAGTGTATTTTAAACAGAAGCAGCTCTTAGGTAAAAGAAAGAGGAAATCCTTAGACAGAAAAGGGTGCATGATGATGCAAGTGAGAAGAGGAGAAAGGAGGGGAAGAGGGACCTAGGTAGACTTACCATAATTTTTAGAGTTGAAACTGGGACCAACTGGAGTATCACCAGGCACAGCGCATGCACGTGCATGATGCCTGTTGGGGGAACCTGCGCCACTGTCAGGCAATTTGGAGCTAATTTGTTGGGTATGTGTTTGCCCCCAGACCCCCCATCTCTCTCTCTCTCTCTCTCTCTCTCTCTCTCTCTCTCTCTCTCTCTCTCTCTCTCTCTCTCTCACACACACACACACACACACACACACACACACACACACACACACACGAAAAACTTGCCACCACCCCTGAGAGTCACTCAAAGTCTGAAAAACTGCAATGTAAGGTATTTGAGAAGAGCAAGCCTACCCTTCCCACCAGCTAGGGAGAATGAGAGAAATTCACTTGGTGGAACTTGGCAGGCTGCAGAGACAAGGGGAGATGGCCCACCAAAGCTGTAGTCCTGTCCACAGTAGAGTTAGTTCCATTGACTATAATGGGACTTACTTCTGAGTAGACATGCATCAAATTGGGCCCCAGGTGAATTTATTTAGCAGGCAGTCTACAAAGAGAAAGGGGGGAGAGAAGGGGGAGGCAACCCACCAAGTGAATAAGAAGGGGTTGTGTCTTGGGGTATGTGGCACATTTGGGAAGGAGGCCATTTCTCTCAGAGTTTGCTGGAAGTTTCTCACAGCAGTCGCTCCCATCTCCTTGCTTGTTGTCAGGTGTAAAGCAGGTGCCAAGCCTGAAGTGTCAGCAGGCAACAAGCAGGTAAAGGCCAGAAGCGGCTGTGTTCCAGGTGTGAAAATGGCTGGAGGTACCCCCAGCACTAAGGTGTGGCACCCACTCTTGCCACTTAAGAAAGAGATGTTTGAATACTGTCCCAAACAAGAGCTGGTCTGCCAATAGCCCAAGCCTCACTGCCCCTCATCCCAGGCCACGGGTTTTTTTAAAGGCTGTGGCTCTGCCTTTCCCTGGCTGGAGCTACTGTGTCAGCTGTGGCTTGTTCCCCACTCTCCCGGCCTGCCTGCCTCCCGAGTAGTCCTTCTCTCGGCTGGGGCTGCTGTCCTGCCATTCGGGGTGCTGCTCTTTGCCTGCTGGAGTGAGAGCCTCTCCTCTGAGGCCCTGAAGCTTGCCTTGGGCCGCCTGGCCCTGGCATGGGATGCAGCTGGGGAGGTTGAACATACCCAACACTGCCTGTAGTGTGCAATGGACGTTTCAAACTGGGCGGGACACTGGGACAGCCTCCCTAAACCAGGATAATCCGGGTCAAAACAGGATGTCTGATAAACCTAGACATAGGGAAATCACAGAAGGGTTGCCCAGGGGGAACTGGGCTGGAAAACCAGGGGTTTTGTGGTTGTGGGAGACAAGAGTTTGCGGAGGAGAGCTGGGGGGGGGGTAGGGAAGGAGCTTAGGACAGGGATGTAAAATATCAGCCCCATGGCCAGATCCAGCCCACAGAACCTTTTATATCTGGCCCACATTATAATTGGATTCTCCCAGCACCACCATTTCAGCAGCAACATTCCTGCCAAGGCTTTGAGATGAAGAGACAGAAGGAGGCCTCAGAAGGCAAGGCATGCTACAGGGCAGTGGTTCCAAAACTGTGGCTCGGGGAGGGTCGCAACCAAATTTTTGGTGGATTGCAAAACTAAAAAGGCTATGTGCACTAAGGGTTAAATAACCCTTGTGGGGTTTTCTGGGGAGGGGGGGGAAGCACTGCTTCCCAATCACCATTATAGCCACACCCCTTGGAGTTCTTAAATCAGGCAGCATCCTCTCAGGCTACAGACGCTTAGGACAAAGGGAACACATTGCCACCAGAAAGAGCTGTATGGAAAGCACAACTGAGCCACGTGTGCATGTTTACTCAGGCAACTGCGCCTCAGCTCTTCTCAAAGGCCAGGTGAGGGGGCTGCAAGGCCACCAGAATGGTCCCAATCCAATGAATGTGAAGTTTAACAAACGCTTCAGAAGGAAATTCCCCACAACCACCAGGGTCGTATTAACCCATGGCCAGGCCTCTAGGCTTTCAGGTATTTTGGGGGCCCCCACAACTCTTCGGGAAAACAATACAGTTTTCCATCACCTCCCACACACACCACCACACAAGCAGAAACGCAGGCAAAACTCTGAGGGGCAAAAACCTGAAAAGCCAAGCACTTGTTCCCAAAAGGGGGGAAAACTCACAAATGGACACAGGCTCACATGTAAGCTCGCCAGCTATGCAGCCTCCAGGTGTAGCCCACCTCAATCCCTGGAGATGGGGCTTGTCCCACATGGAGAGCTCTGCAAGCCACATCTTTGCAAGGTTGGGCTTGCTGTAGTCTCTTGCTGGCTGGAGGGTTGGTGTGGCTGGATGGGAAGTCTCTGGGGGCCAGATCTGGAGATCCATGCATTAGGCTGATGCCCAGACATGCCAACTTGATGGGCCCTAGTGGGGCCCCTGGGCTTCAGCCTACTCAAAGGATAATACGGCCCTGCCCCCACTATAATAAGGATACAAATGGGCCTGAGCAGCTGGTAAAGTGAAAAACTAAAAAAAAAGAAATAAGAAGAAAGAAATCTTGTAAAGCTAGTTGAGTTCTGACAGTGTCATTTTAAAAAGTGGGTCCCTGTGCTAAAATGTTTGGGAATCAGTGCTAATTGTGCTCACTCAGCTTGATAAATGAGCTCAAGATATGGGAGAGCCCAATTATCTAATGATCAAGATTTTTATATTTTCTCTTCTCAGTTAATGAGAAGTTAATGAGTTCCTAGGTAAGAACAAAGCGCTTCTTTCTGGGCTATCATCTGTTTAATGATGTCACTTCCTGGTCCTGCTTAATGACGTCCCTTCCAGCTCTCAGCAGGCACCATGAATGTTATTCAGCCCACTGTATCAAATGGGCTTGATACCCCTGAGCCATAAGATTCTGAAAGATTCTGGCAGTAGTTGCTGCAGTTCTCCTTAGCCTGAGGCAAGGGCTACAGGCAAGGTATGAATTCTCCAGCAGGCCATGAAAACATTTCACTCAGTGGCATTCCTATAAAGGGGGGGGCAAAGTGATAAGTGTTGCAGGAGCCTGAGCTCCTGTATAATGCAGTCCCTCCTCCTCACCTCCAGAGCTATTCACGGTTTGGAGAGCTGGCTTGGAGGCTTTGCTCTCTTGAGCTGCAAATGGCTCTTAAGGCAAGGGGGAGGGATTCCATTACACAGGAACTCAGGCTCCTGCAAAGCTTAGCATTTTGCGCCCCCCCCCTTATAGGAAGGCCATTGATTTCACTCACTTGCAGTGAGAGGGTTAGTCTCTGAATGATCACTTTTAACCATGCCCCAAGCATGTGAATCAATTGGCAGCAGTGGTTTCCCTTGTCCTTAGAGTTCTTGATGGATCAGTTAAGGTAGGGCCATCCAACTTTGAATATTACCAGGGCCACAAGACCCCAGCATCATCTTCAGATTGTACTGACACAGAAGTGATTGTATGATGTATTTGTTTATTTATTTGAAGAATGTACACCCCACTTTTCCCATGCTGAAGCAAATGCCCAAGGCGGCTTACAGAGCGACATAATACAAGTACAATGTAACAAACAATAAGTAAAAAATATTTACTTATTGGGGTACTGGAGTGCACCTTGAGTACTGTGTTTAGTTCTGAGCATCTCAGTTCAAGAAGGATGCATCCAAACTGGAGCAGGTTCAGAGAAGAGCAACGAGGATGATCAGAGGGTTGGAGAACAAGTCCTGTGAGGGAAGGTTGCGGGGACTTGTTATGTTTAGCCTGGAGGAGAGAAGACTGAGAGGGGATATGATAGCCCTCTTCAAATACCTGTAGGGCTGCCATAAGGAAGAAGGAACAAATTTGTTCTCACCTGCCTCGGACAGTAGACCCAAGTTCAATGGTACAAACTGCAAGAGAGGAGATTCCGGTTTGACATCACGAAGAATATCTTGACGATAACGACAGTGGAACAGATTGCCAAAGGAGGCGATAGATTTTCCCTCATTGAGAATCCACCACTTTCAAGCAGAGGCTCAACAGGCACCTGCTGGAGCTGCACTAGGAGGATTTTCTGCTACAGGCAGGGAGTTGGACTAGATGACCTTGTAGTCCTTTCCAACTCTATGATTTGATAAAAAAAATCAAAAACAAAAGCATTAAAACATTAAAAGTAAGAAGGAAACACACAGAACCTTAAAAAAAAAAAGGGCAAAACCAAACACATCTCGTAAGGTAATTGGGGGAGAGAGACAATTGTCCAGGGGAGCAGGCAAACTATATCACTATTCCAGCGGCACAGAGAGCAAACATCATTCAAATGCCAGATGAAATAGGTATGTTTTGAGACCTTTCCAAAAAACCACAAGGGAGTGTGTAGTTCTTAATTTCTCTGGAAGGGAATTCCATATTTGTGGTGCCGTACAGAGAAGGCACGCCACCGAACTGCCATCCCTTTAACTTGGGACAGAGGGGGCACTTGAAGGAGAGCCCCTTTAGATGATCTAAGAGGATGGGCTGGAATGTATGGGAGAAGGTAGTCCTTTAGGTAGCTTGGACCTCAGTCGTGAAGGGCCTTAAAGGTAAATAGCATCGTCTTCAATTGAGATGAATAGGCAGCCAGTGTCGCTGCTGAAGCAGTGGTCCAACTGAGTCAAACCTTCCAGCCCCTATAACTGTCCAGCCTGCTGCATTTTGCACTAATTGTGGCTTCTGGACCATCCTCGAGGGTAGCCCCATGAACGGCGAGTAACAGTATTGGTGATGACATCATCGCCAATTACTTTGAGGTTCTGAGTCGCTGAAGAAAACTTGGCAGGCTCAGCCAGCTGGAGAAGAAGGTGGAGGTGGTGGAGGAGGCAGCAGTGGGTATGGCGGGGCTTTTCTATCTCCCTTCTGGTTAATCCAAGGAGAAGCCATAATGGCATGACAGGGAGATCGAAAAGCTGCTGAAGCAGGACGAGGCGGTGGGTGGTGGGGCTTTTTGAGGGCCGCCCAAACAGGCCTCATGGGCCACATGCAGCCTGTGGGCCATGGGTGGATCACCCTAAGTTAAGGGAAGCAATTTGCTGAAGGCCTGGGGCTGATCTTGGGCTTCTCCCTAAACAGTTTAATTAGACCAAGAGTCCTGGACTCACACACGTACACATTCCCACCACTTAGCAAGGAGGAGCAGAAAGAGGCATTAAGTGTGTCCATGTGACTGCACACAAGCCAGGACAGTGGCGGAGGCTTTGTGGATCAATGGGCCAAGCTTTGCTGAGGACCAGCATGGCCTATCCATTACCCGTGACCCAGAGCTAGGTTTCCAAAACCAGCCACTTCCTGATTGTAGGACCAGGGTGCAAAAGCCAAAAGGGCTTGAAAGCCAACCCAGAGGCGCTTGGCTGTAGCAAGGAAGGAAGCAGGAACGTGGAGTTGAGGGTGCTTTCCCAGGGAAGGGAGGGCATTGTGAAGTGGCCCATAACAGTTTGGCTGCTGGGCAGATGCTAATGCAGCGACTTGGTGCTCAGGAAGGGTGCCTGCTTAGTGGATGCTGGAGCAGTGGTTTCTCAGTTGCACTCTGGGAAAGGAAGCAGAGAGAGAGAGAGAGAGAGAGAGAGAGAGAGAGAGAGAGAGAGAGAGGCTGGAAGAGAAAGAGAGCAGTTGGTTCCCACTCCTTGACACTGTGGTCCTAGAGTAGCAGGGGGAACAGGGGTGTGTCATGCAGCATGGGAAGGTCAATCACACTAATGCAGTGACAGGAAGCCAGACAAATGAGTGACGGATGAAAGACACAAGGGGTTCGATGACCCAGCTTTCTGTGGGGTGTTTGTGGGGTGAGCTCATCAAATGACCTTCTTTTGGAGCTTGATGGCCCTTGATTGCTCATCCCCAGCCCTAAATGGGTACTTCTGTTGTTGTTTTGCACCTTGCTAAGGAGGTGCCACCTTGCTCAGGATGCCACTACCTCATCCTCACTACCTCATGAGTTGGTGAGGGCAGCTAAGGTTAGAGAGCCTTCTTTCAGGTAACTAATGACATTGTTTGCTGCAAGCCAGGAAGCTCCTAGGATGTGGCTTTTGTTCCCAGGTTCAAATGTGCTGTTCAAGCAAAATGTGACTGTTTATGGAATTTGCCAAGAACCAAAAGCAAGGCAAGATTTCACCCAAGCCATCCAAGCCAGAAGGGTGGTGGTGAAGGGGATTGTTCTGATGAACCAATGGGAGGCCTGCCTTGAAGCCTGAGGGATCTTGCCTTGCCTTGATGGCTTCTTGCCAGCAGTGCAAATCAAAAGTCACAGCACTGGCCTGGGTCATGCTGTCTGCCCAGGCAGGCACCCAGCCACCACATACACATGTCCCACATCACAAGTTCCAAGCAAACAAGAAAAGGGACTGTCAGGCAACACTCCTTCTGATCCTCTGACCACAAGACTCAATGCTGGCAGCCTGATGATATAGTATATCCCAGCGATTTTCAATCAGTGTCCGCAGGCGTGCTGTGCAGTTTGGGGGAGGGTCATGGATTAGTGGGGCTATTGGGGGTGTGAGCAGCCTGGTGTGCCTTGTCAAGTGTCCGAAAAGTGATGGTGTGCCTTGACAATTTTAGCCCCTTGTCAGTATGCCATGAGATGAACAAGGTTGAAAATCTCTGATACATCCGCAAAGCTGCATGTGGATATTTCAGGCCTAAATTTCTTTTAGAAAGAATCCTAAGAAAAAGTATTGTATTCTCTATTTCTGAGACGTTAATATATATTTTTTCAAACTGCAGATTCCGTGGAGACAGTAGAAACTCTGAACAGGTGTCTTGAGATGGATTAGATGTAATTAATAAACTGACAGGACTAAATCCAGAAATGTGAGAGATGCTTTGAACTGTAGGAAAGTCAGAGAGTACAATCCTGGAGTTAGGCCAGCACAATTAAGCCAGCAAAGTTTGGCCAGCACAAGGACCACCGTAAAACGTGTTTGGCCACTCTCGGAGTCAGGGAGGATGGCACACTGGCCTCTGACTCCAAGAGTGGTCCAAACATACTTTACAGTGTCCCTTGTGTTGGCCAAACGTTGCTGGCCTCACTCCAGGTTAGGATTGTGCCCTCAGTTGAGGAAAGGGCCTCAGCTCATTTTGGGTGTGGCAGTACTCTCTGAAAGACCAGGTTCACTGTCTGGAAGGGCTTCTGCACTCAGCTTCTTTCTGAATGGTCATAGGAGCATAAGAGAAGTCTTTCTGGCCAATAGCTGAAAGGTGCTGGCTGAAAAGTAGGGAAGAAGCTGAGTGGTACTCAGAAGTAATTGGCAGTGACATCATCATGTCCTGTCAGGCACATGGTCCGTTTCAGGCACTTCCTGGGGTGACATCATGAGTCACAGTCCTGGGTACCAGAGGGGCCAGCTATGCCTCTGCGGCTTGCTCAGAACTGGAGTCTCCCTACTCCAGCATCCTCTTTCCCACAATGGCCAAGATGCCTCTGAGAAACCCTGGATCAGAATGCAAAGGCAAATTTCTCTCTCACCAAGGAGAGGGCATCATGCAAATGGAGAGAGCTGGTAGGAATACACCTCCCTCAAACACCCAGTTTCCAGCTCTCCCTTACCAGCAAGTGAGATCTATGGGAAGGAGATAGTTGACTGTGAATTGGGGCGGGGGGGGGGGAGAGAAAGCAACCCTGAGATGAATGCCTGGCCAGGCCAGGCTAGCCCCATCCCCATTACCAGAATCACCTCTTGTGATTACTTGAAGGCCCTTTTCACATGCTCAAGGAAGGGGCTTTTTAATACAGTAAATAGGGGATTAGTATCCCTCAATATATAGGGACATGGTGGCGCTGCAGGTTAAACTGCTGTTGCTGAACTTGTTGACTGGAAGGTTGGCAGTTCAAGACCACGCAATGGAGTGAGCTCCCATTGCTGGTCCCAGCTCCTACCAGCCTAGCAATTCAAAAGCACCTAAAAAAGCACTACGGTGTATAGTCACGCTGGCCACATGACCACGGAAGCTTGAGCACCGCCCCCTACAGTCGGTCACGACTAGACCATTCGGTTGTGGGGAAACCTTTACCTTTATCCCTCAATAAAGGTTCAATAAAGTTTCCCTCAGAATAACATAGAAAACAAAATGAAGAATTTTGAATGGCAAAGTATAGCCAGTACCAGGGCCAGCCTTAGGAGGGCAGGGCCCAAAGCGGGGCATTCCCATGGGGCCCCTCACCCTCCCTGAGGGGCCCACACACACCAAGAAACGCACTTGCGGTGCTGTGCGTGGCACCTGAAAGTAGTTGGTGATGGCATGATGACTTCACCGCCAACTACTTCCAGGAGGCTCCATTTTGAGCAGGGGCATGTGGGAGGGCACAAGGTAAAGTTAGCCCCACTCAGTGGCGTCTCTATAGGGAGGGCAAAGCTCTAAGTGTTGCAAGAAGCCTCACCCTGTCGTGTAAATCCCTCCTCTCCCTTGCTGCTGTAGCCAGTAAGCAATGCCAAGATGTTGCTGTTCCCTGTGAGGATTGGCTAAAACGGTGCAGGAGAGGAGTAATTTCTACTGCAAGGTGAGGCTTCTTGCAGAACCTAGAGCTTTGCCCTCCCTGTAGAAACGCCTCTGGCCTACACTACATAGAGATCCGATCTGCAGCAGCAGGCAATCTGCTCACTGCATTGATATGGGGGGGGGGGGCAAAATGTGGGGCCCAATAAGACGACATTGGCCCCATTGACTTAAGGCTGGCCCTAGCCAACAGTACATGTAGTTAAGATTATGTAGTTAGATATGTACTTTGAAGTGCACTTTTGGATATGGCTTGGGGATCCTATAATCTGTGATGAATGGATCCTCCCAGCATATTTGTCCCTGTGGTAATTGAAGGATGAATGTCCTCCCTGCAGTGGTGTGCGCATTTATTCCTCATTAAAGTATGTTCCATCCTGCGAGAAGGCGGCTTTTGATTTGGCCTGTGCACTTACACGTGAGCAAGACCCGGTTTACACTAATCCGCCTTCCTTTTAAAAGGCTGACTCAGAACGCTTTGCTTTATTATCATCGGGCAATATATACTGTTTCGGTCCACGGGCTCATTTCTTACGGGATTGGGGAGGGCATCAAGAGGGTTGATTTCGGAGGGAGGACGTCGAGGGACACACACGCCGCTTTCTCTTCAGCCCTCGAACAGGTAGGGCACAGTTCGGCCCCAGCAGAAGCGCCCTTTGTCCCCTTCCGTTCCCGCATTGTGCCTGCGTGTGTGTTTTTCCCTAGCGCCGCCACTGCGGAGGCGGGATCTCTTTCCACTTAAGCCCAGCCCAGAGCTGCGGCCGTCATGGCCTCGGCAGGTCCCTCCTTGGGCTTTGCCTAGCTGCAGGCGAGGAGTCTGCCCGAGCAGCGCCACGGGCAGCGGCGCGACAGGCAGGCAAGGAGGGAGGCTCCCGCGCGCGGGATTCCGGGAAGACACCGCCGGCCCCCGCTCGAGCTGAACTTGAGCCCGCGCGTGGGACCCTTGGCCTGTCCTTGCTCCGACAGAGCGGAGCCACGGCGAAGGAAAGCGCCCGAGCAGCTCCCGGCAGAGCCCCCTGGCGGCCCCTCCTGCTACCTTTGGTACGGAGGCGGAGCAGCCCGAGCCTTTACCGAGCTGAGCAGGGTGGGCGGAGTTCGCTTCAGCAGGGAGCGGGAAGCGAACAGGCGCCGGCGAGGTAAGGGAACGAATAGCGAAGCGGGTGGCAGCCGTGAGCCGTCGGTGGAGTTTTGGGATGATGCGATTTGGGGGTACGCACTACCCCGGCGATCATTCTCTCGGCTGTGGGTGTTCCTTCGTCTCCTTCAGAGTGGATCGCGATATTCCTGACGCCAATCCTGTGCTGGTTCCAGTCTGATTGGTGGGTGTTTTCTCAACTCGCGAATTAAATGGGATCTGGCCCCAGCAGCTTTCTGCAAAGAAGCCACAAACAGAAATAGCCGCCTCTGTTCGGAGCCAGATAGCCCCGCATCGATTTGCCAGCTCCACCCTTGGGTGTTGGGAGTCCGTGGGTAGTGGGCATGATCCCTGACCCGCCCCCCGTTCACTGAAGGGGGGAAGAGTTTGAAAGGCTGGAAAGCTTCCTTCTAAGAGGGAGTATAGAATTGGGGGTAGGTTCCTTGCAAGGGTGAGCAGGACCCCGGGAGCATTTTCTCTTGCAGGATTTTTCTGGAAACCCCTGCTGCCCCTTCACCTACAGTCTAGCAGGATACAGTTAGCAAAGAGGCAGGCACCTGCAGCTGCTCTGAAAGGAGATTTCATCTAAGATTGTTTCATCTGATTTGTTCATTTGATCTGATTGTTTCTTCATCTGACTGAGATTGTTTCATCTGAGATTGTTTCTGTAACCTGGCAGGTGATCTGTTGTTGAAGTTGCTTTAAAGTTATGATCCTTCTGTAGCCCTTGTTCCAGAGTCTTCTTCCACTATGGGGAACAGGGTGCTGGACTAGATAAGACTTTGGCCTGATGCAGCAGGGCTTTTCTTGTGACACTCCTAGGCCAATCTGGCTGCATCCAGCAGGCCTCATCGAAGGTTCCTTTTCCTTGCAGCCCTGGACAATATAATAGGAGAAGATGGTGTTTCTTTATCGCCTCTTACTGATCCCCACTCGCCTGACACTGACCGCCTCTAATGTGGCCTTCCGGCTGGCTATGTTTTTGGCCGGTTGCTTCAGTGCATTTGTCACCTGCTCCTGGGTTTTGTGGCTGGTGCTGACGAAAGGCCCTACCAAGGTATTCTCCAAGAAGCAACGGGGGGGCACCACCAAGCTGCCTCACCGACACCTCGTACGGGGAGCACCGATATCTGACACTCCAGGTTGGTAGACGAAGGGTTCAGGGGGAGGCTGTGCCACAGACCGCTGTTCCGAAGGCCTTGCAGGACCATCCGCTGAAACAAGAGTTGAAGGGAAAATCAGGATGTTCTGTCAGGAGTTGTAGGCAGAGGAAGCGGTGCTGTTGGGAGAAGAGACTTCCTTTTTTTAATATAGCACTATCAATAGACATGGTATTTTACCCAGCGTGAAAAGGTATTTTACCTTGCCCCAAACTTACAATCCGGCTATTGACGTGAGAGAGATCGAGGCACAGGAAAACACTGAAAGCATTGGCGATCGTTTCCATTATCCAGACCTCCCTCCGTTACAGTAGGAATGTTGGGACTTTGGATGTCTGTTGTTGTAACTGCCTTGTTTCTTTCCCCTCTGGGTGTTGAAGAAGTCAGGGGTGCAACTCCACTATGTTGTTGCTGGCCAGGAGAAGGCACCGCTGATGCTTTTCATTCATGGGTATCCCCAGAATTGGTAAGTGTTGCTCTGGTGTGTGACAGTGGAAGATGTGGAATGTTTGGAGCAGATGCTGGCTTATTTCAGATGTGATGCATGTGAGGTGGAGGGGTGTGTGTGTGTGTGTGTGTGTGTGTGTGTGTGTGTGAGAGAGAGAGAGAGAGAGAGAGAGAGAAGGCATTATACTGAAAAGTTAAGGATAGGGTCTTGGCCAGAAAGTATAACTAGGAAGGTCCTACTCAGCAGCAGCATAATGATTTACTTGATCTGCTTAAGTGCTGCTGTGCACTGAGAGCTAATTACTTCTATTAACATAATTAAGTTATTGCTTCCACCTGAGAGCATGACTGTGCCTTCTCCACGCTCAGATGCACCTGATTGTTCTCCATGTTTGTCTTGTTTTCTCCAGACAAATTCCAGAGTTACATTTCTTTCAAACCCTGACAGATCTCATCTGCATTATGTTACTCATCTGCATAGTTCCTTTGATCCACAAGGAATAACCTAGTTCATCATCACTGGAATGACAGTTTAATATTTATTTAGTATTTGTCATATGCTAAACAGAATGTAGAAGTAACATCATTCTTGGCCAATAGGTGTGCGTGAGGAGATGTTTCTAAAAGATTCTAGATCATGGTTCCCAGACTTTTTAGCACCAGGACCCACTTTTTAAAATGACACTCTATTGGGACTCACCTAACTTTATGAGATTTTTAAAAAGTTCTACTTTACCAGCTGCTCAAACCCCTGCTTTTAGTTTTTTTTACTATTGGGGGGCACCTTCTGGATCGGATTGGGGGACTATTTGGGTGGCCTTGTATTTCCGTTTGCCTGGCCTTTGCTAAGAGCCATACTTACGAGTACATATATACATGTGGCTCAGTTCCAGTTTCCACAGGGCTCAATACAATCCTTGTCAGCTATCAGCTAGTCCATTTCATGACCCACCAAAGATTGGGTCCCAACCCACAGTTTGGGAACCACTGCTCTAGATCAGGGATCTTCACACGTTTTAGCTGGAGGGCCACACTGAATATCTAACATGGTGTCGAGGTCCAGGAAAACACATTTAAATTTGAAATGTAAATAAATACAGGAGAGATGGAACTTGGACTGATGAATGAACGGGCTCAAAGTTCCAGGGTTCCTCCCAGCTCCGACACACAGCACAGAAATATAGCACACACTTTAATGGACTCCCATTCTCCCCACCCCCAAACCCCACAAGCAGCTGACTTAAACGTGCCGGAGTAAATATCTCAGAATCAGTAGATAACAGGAAAGGAAACACCCAGAGCATGTTCTGAGGGCTGAGGAGGCCTCTCTGGCTCTCAGAAAGCTGCCTAAGGCCTTCAGAGGGCCTAAAAACATCTCTTCTGGGACTTTGGGAAAGCTAGAAAGTGGACTCTTCCAGCCTTCTGGAGGCCCTTGAGGGCTGGGGAGGCTGCGTGTGGCCTTCCTGGCCCTCGGACCACTCTCCGCACACAACCAGGAGCTGCACAGCTTGGAAGGTGCAGCCCTGCCAGCAAGGTCAGGGGGGTCAGAGGCTTGCCATGGGCCAGGCAGAGGCTCTCCAAGGGCCACATCTGGCCCCCGGGCCAGGGTCTGAAGACCCCTGCTCTAAATATTGAACAAATAAGCCATGCTGTTGAATAAGTTTGCAGGCCGTGAAGCCCTTCTGACTCTTTTCCTTTATGATTTGGGTGTTTCACGGCAGGTATACATGGCGTCATCAGCTGAAGGCATTTAAGCAGTCATTTAAGGTGGTGGCGCTTGATTTGCGGGGCTTTGGCTTTTCTGATGCACCAGCTGGCCGCAAGAACTACGAGCGGGAGGCTGTGCTGGAAGATATACAAGGTGTCATCGAGGCCCTGGGCTGCAGTGAGAAAAATGGTGAGACAAGAAATGATGATGTTGGCAGAATGGTCTCATCCAGAGTGTCAGACATAAGGCTCACAGACAG
Source organism: Lerista edwardsae (assembly GCA_029204185.1). NCBI lineage: Eukaryota > Metazoa > Chordata > Lepidosauria > Squamata > Scincidae > Lerista > Lerista edwardsae. The sequence goes on from JAJKFI010000120.1 coordinate 2,384,893, forward strand.
CTCCAGGAACAGCCTTATCCAGCCCCTGTGATAATTGGGCTCTTCCGTTTCTGCTGAGGTTCTGGGTGGGAGCAACAGAAAGCGGTCTTAGGAGGCAAGGAACGCTATGGGGGAAGAGGCAGACCAAGAGGGGTGAGAGAGGAAGATGCCGCCAAGGTGCTGGGAGAGCCCAGTTATCACGCCGGCTGCCCTCTCAGCAGTGCTGCTTCTCTCAAGGTGTCACTTTGCCGTGCACCTCTCAGCGGCTGAGCTGTAAAGTGATGCTGCAGCAGAAGCAGCACTGCTGAAAGGGCAGCCTGCGTGATAACTGGGCTCTCCCATATCTTGAAAATATGATCCTTTGCCCATTTTCTCTTCTGTCATTTGCAGCTAATGAGTTTCTGTGTGAGACTAAAGTGTTTCTTTCTGGCCATCATCTGCTGAATGACATCACTTCCTGCTTAATGATGTCACTTCCAGCCCTCAGCAGGGGCCACTAATACTACTTGGCCCACCATATGAAATACGTTCGACACCCTTGTTCTAGTCTTTCATCACAGTGGGACTTAACTATTTGATGAGAAGAGGACACTCGTTACTTAATTTGGTTAATTGTACACTTATTGGGGGCTTCCTGGGAATGTGCAGGTGTGAGAGTTTGGGAAGAGGACTGACAAACCTGTACTATTCCACAGACAGATATTTGCCCGTCCTCTTTGTTCTGATGCTTTCTGTCTCTTTTGTTCTTTAGCAGCTGCAAAGTGCATCCTGGTTGGACATGACTGGGGTGCATCAATTGCTTTGGAGTTTGCTGCCAGTCACCCCAATATGGTGGAGAAGCTGATTATCATGAATGGTGTTCAGGCATGCCATTGCTTAGGTAAGGTTCATACTGTCTTGTAGTTTGGTGCTCATATTTGCTGTTTCCACGTTTTGACGTTCTCTAGTTCCTGCCAGGATTGGGGACAGAGAGAGGAGCATGACTTTCAGAAGCTCCTTCTTCAGTAGCTGATAACCATTAAGATAGCATTGATGCTTGGCTGCTGAGCCATCAGGGTCACCCCACTGAAGAAGGGGAAAGGAGTTCATCTGTTATTCCCAGGTGCCCTGGGTAAGCAAAGCCACTGACATTGCTCTGCTACAGTGGTTCTCAAACGTTTTTAGACTGGGACCCACTCTTTAGAATGGCATTCGTGTCGGGATCCACCATAAGTAATATCATTAACCTGGAAATGATATCACACCTGGAAGAGACATAATCAAGCAGGAAATGCCATCATTGTGATATAATGAAATTACCCTCCTGGAATACAAACTGGCATACTTGGACTGCAGCAATTGCACAACCATGAAACATCCCTGACAGAAAGCAAGATTAGGACAAAATATGATGTAAAAGCACTGAACAATAACAAAATTAAAACAAAACTCTCACTTGAAAATTCAAACTTAATACTCACAAAAGGAATATAGGAAGAGTAAGGTCTGCAGCTTCCAAGATGGCTACTCCTAGCTTTTTGCAATCCATTTGACATCAGGTTGCAACCCACCAAGTGAGTGTAACCAACAGTTTGAGAAACACTGGTCTACTACATGTAGGTGGACAGGAGGCTGGCACTACAGCTTGCTCCAAACCCAAGCTTTTGCATTGTTTTGTTTGGCATCTGACTCAGATGGTAGGGAGAAAAACAACCCTAGCTGAGTAGCAATGCACTTGCTTTGCATGCAGACAGTCCCAGGTTCAGTCCTTGGCGTTTCCTGCTCTCTACCTGACCCCCTCCTGAGAGCTACTGCCAAGCAGTATAGATGGCAGCAGAGCTAGGTGGACCTACAGCCTGACTGTGGCCTGTTTGGGATCTGGGGCAGCTCTGTGTGGCAGAGCAATGCCCATTTGCTGCAACTTATTTTTCCTTTAACCTTGCAGACTATTTTAAGACTCATCCCACTCAGATCCTGCGATCCTGTTACATGTTCTTTTACCAACTGCCCCTGCTTCCCGAGTTCATCTGCTCTGCAGACAACTTCGCGGTGAGTAGAAAGAGATTTGGGAAGGGGCTGACAGAATGTGATCTTGCCTCGGTGGATCCATCCACAGTGGTGGCTTTACCAAGCGCAAGTATTTCATTCTGTTTTGGTGGCTGTCTCTTCTTTTTGCCCACTCCTAAGCTACTTGGGTCAGCCATGTGCTTTCAGCTCTGGAGTCAGAATTATGAACCAGGCTTAAATGAGCCTGAGGCTGTGCCATAAACATAATGAACAGGAAATGCTTGTGTTAAGTCCAGTATATTGGGTGGATATCAGCATAGCAGCCTTCTGAGCACCAAACTACAGGTGACGTGAAACGTGTCTCTGTTGTTGGCTTTAAGAAGGAAGTGGCCTGGAAGCATTTTTTTACACCCAAAAATCTGCTGCAGAAGATCCAATCTGATTTGGAGCTGTGGTGAAATACCCTGTGCCATTTTTGCAGTGAAAATTCCCCAGAAGCAGCTCTTTGCAGAAAGTAACTATATCAGCAGAAAGCGGCTTGAGGGGGATTATCAGCAAGAAAGTATTAAACCACAAAGGCAAATCAGATCAGTTCCCCTGGACCAGAAGTTTTTTTTTATTATTATTTAAAACAGGGGTCTCCAAACAATGGCCCAGGGGCCACATCCAGCCCACCACAAGATTTTATCTGGCCTGCAGCAACTTTTTTCATTTGTCAGAGCATTTGCTAATGTTTGCCATTTTTACTCATTTTACATCATTTCTCAGTTTAAGCACAACATGGTTTCTTTGTGAATGGTCACATTTCTCTTTTGTTCTGAATCAGATTGTGCTGTTTACAAAAAAGATCCAAGTAAAAATTTTTAAATTCACTTCACTTTCATTCATTCATAAATACATCTGATTTTTTCGGCCTGTGAAAATGTGTAAAATGTGTGATCTGGCCTGTGTACTGAAAAGTTTGGAGACTTCTGATGCAGAAGGACCATTTCCAGTTCATGTCCATATTACGCCCATTGGTCAGTGGCCTTATGTATCATGTGTAGTGTAGGGATGTGCCGTGGCATTCTGTGCCAGTGAGGCTTCTTACCTCTTTGCTTCTTATCACTTTGCAGGGCAAAATAGGTAACTGGCTTACCAAGGATTGCACGTAAATCATATTAAATTATCATCTGGGAGATACTGACTGGCATTTATCCATGTGTACTGTTTGTAAAAAAAAAATGTGTGGGAATTAGCAGTATTTCTGAGGTGCTGAGGCAAGTGAATGATCTGTCCAGCCTAGTATCCTACTTCTTACTGCATAAGAAGAACTATTGTACGTGCTGCAATAAATGTGTCACGTTGGGGTTGTGACGCTCTGGAGTGAAACTGCAGCTAGTAAGCTAGGGGGACTGTAAGCTAGTAAGCTAGGGGGACTGTAAGCTAGGGGACTGTAAGCTTTAATACTTCTGTTAATGATTTCAATAACACCAATGGAAGCCTTTTTACTACTGTAAACAGCATGCAGCAGTGTGTGCAATCCAAATTGAAAGCATGGCAGGGGCCTAGTAATAAAACAATTTTAGCTCTCCCCTGTGGTTTTGCTCCAGACTGCCAGTCCCACGTGCTATTTTTTTTTAAGCAAAGCTTTTAAATTCATGTATTTATCAGAACACTTATCTTGACCCTGAGTTACAAAAACGTGATATGAAGGCCAAGTCCTTACATCTTCTAATGCAGGGGTGTCAAACTAATTTCATATAGTAGACCGAATAGCATTCATGGTGCCTGGTGAGGGCCAGAAGTGACATCATGAAGCAGGAAGTTGACATCATAATAAGCAGGTGATGGCCAGACATAAGTACCTTGTTGTCACATAGAAACTCATTAGCTGCAAATGATAGAAAACGTCCAAATCTTGTTCATGATTTCAAGATATCCCAATTATCACACAAAAGATCCCAATTATCACACTATTATAACGGAGGGGGGATAAAGAAATTTCTTCTAGTATAGGGGTTGCATTTGCCTGTGGTTCTTATGTTTGGCATCCCTGTTCTGATGGGTATGCTGCCAAGAAATCTTGGGACTGAGGAAGGGACAGCCATGACAAGCTGAGTCATAGTCTGAGTGTTTACCTGCTGCTTGGATCCAGAAAGAACAATGCATTTCTTCTCCCCCACTCCCATGGCATCCCTTGATCCTGCACTTTTAACAGGATAGCCTGGCACATAGAAGCTTAGCACATGATGCTTTACTCAGCATGGAATGGAGTGCTGGGAAACGTTTTGCCTGCAGAATTTGTATGCGTTGGCCTACGGTTTAAAATGTACAGGATCAGAATGAGTTTTTAAAAATATGCCTCATTACCTCTTCCCTGTATGCCTAATCCCCAAGCACTGTTCATGGGAGAAATATGGGGAAGATTCCCTATAGTGGTGTGGGAGGGGTGTGTATACAGAGCGTGTGCACTCTGGCTCATGAGAGCCAGGATGGGATTTGCATCCAGTCATCCTCCACATGATGTTGTGTCTTTCTTTACAGATCTTGAGGACTTGCATGGCTGGAAAGCTAATGGGAATCCAGAGTAAAGCCATACATTCGACAGAGGTGGAGATGGAGGCGTATCTGTACTGCCTAGCAGAGTGTGGAGGGTTGACACCACCCATTAATTACTACAGAGGCATGAGCACGTGAGAGCAAATTCTTTCCTGCTATATTATATTGGCACTTCCCGTTTCCTTTCTCTCTCAGGGATTATAGAATTGCAATATGTTCAGATCTTTCCCTGGGAAAAAGCTGTTCGGTGGTCAGAATTTTCTGATCTTAAAGCTGTGGAGGGCCCAATTCTCTGCTAGATCAAATAATCCTGGGGGGGGGGGCAGAATCTTCTTCCTCCCCTTGTGTACATAAATGGCAGGGAAGGGGGATGGGGCAATCCTGTGATCTTCCAAGACGGAATCTGAGAGGCTGCACTTTCCAGCATGATGGAAGATGTTGGGTTCTAAGATTAGAGCTGGTGGGAGGACCGCGGCTCCCTTTCCAGATTTCAGCAGTCTGTGCGATACATGCGGTGCACGTCGCTCTGGGGATGAGGCAGTGGTGGGGATCAGTGGTGTTCCTACAAGGGGGGGATGCTAAACTGTGCAGGTGCCTAAGCTCCTGTGTAAAGCAGCAATTCCCTCTTGCCTCCAGAGCCATTCCTGGCTTTGGAGAGCTGGCTCGGAGGCTTTGCTCTCCAAGCCGTGAATGGCTCTGAATGTGAGGGGGCTGCACTACACTGGAGCTCAGCCTCCTGCAAAACCTAGCGTTTTGCCCCCCCTCTAGGCACGCCACTGGTGGGGTTAATCCTGATGAGTGTTCCCTCTAATTTTTCATGCCACTGTGTAGGCCCCTTCCGTGGCTGCATGGCAGTGCCCTTGGAGTGCTGGATATGACATCACCATCATTGCCAGCTTCTGGGAAGCTGAGCTTTGAGCTACACAGAACTTGGTTTAGAGCTGCGCAGTTGCAGGGCTTACTAGGAACCGTGATCCTGACTTGGATAAGAGCCTAAACGGTTGAGCTGTCAGCTATTCATTGACCGTATAAGCACTTTTATGTATCCCTTTGTCCGTTCATGCAGGTGGATTCCTCCAAAGTGCAAGGATCTCCTGATGCCCACCCTGGTGCTGTGGGGAGAGAAGGACATATGCCTGGAATCAGGCCTTATCTCGCATATACAGGGGAATGCACGGAAGAGCTTTGAGGTGCAGCGTATCCCTGAGGCCGGCCACTGGATCCAGGAGGATGTACCTGAGAAAGTCAATGAGCTGATGTGGGCTTTCCTCACGGGGAAAGAAGGAAAGGAGTAAGTGCTCCACCCACACAGGCAGCCCTTCTGCTCTGCGGGCAGGAAACAGCAAAAGCACCAAATTCGCCTACCAAAGAATTGGTCCTCAACTGAGTTTGGTGGAATGTTTCTGTACCGTATTGGAACCAGATTAGCTTCCACACAACATTAACTGATTTTTCCCAAAAGCCTTATTCTTGTCCACTGAAAGAAGAAGATTTGCTTAAAGGTTTCTGGCATGGGACTTCATGACTATGAAACTACACTGCTGTTGTGTTCATCAGAAGATCTTTCCTGTACCATGGGGCATTCCTACCGGTAAAAGAGGAAGACTTGCCTCCCCGTGCCTCTTTCTTTGTGCACAATGGCACAGTTGAGTCCTGAACTATGTTCCATATTCATTATTACTGCATCACAGTAGCATACTGTAGCTGGAGGGGCTGGGGGGTCAATTTCCCTGGGCAACATGCTTTAGGGGGCAACAAGCTGAGCTTGACACTAGTGGCCAAAATTGTGAAAACCTTGGTAATTATGAATAACACCATTATGTTATAGTCATTGGAAAAAGTACCTTTTCCCAATATTCATGCAGAATTGTTGTTGTTCAGTCACTAAGTCATGTCCAACTCTTCGCGACCCCATGGACCACAGCACACCAGGCCTCCTTGTCCTCCAATAGCTTCCGGAGTTCGCCCAACTTCATGTTCATCGCTTCGGTGACACTGTCTAACCATCTCATCCTCTGCCACCCCCTTCTCCTTTTGCCTTAGATCTTTCCCAGCATGAGGGTCTTTTCTAAAGAGTCCTCTCTTCTCATGAGGTGGCCAAAGTATTTGAGCTTCAGCTTCAGGATTTGTCCTTCCAGGGAGCAATCAGGCTTGACTTCCTGGAGGATTGACTGATTGGATCTCCTTGCAGTCCAGGGGACTCTCAAGAGTCTTCTCCAACACCATAATTCAAAAGCATCTATTCTTCGGCGCTCTGCCTTTCTTATGGTCCAGCTCTCACAGCCATACATTGCTACTGGGAAAACCATAGCTTTGACTATGCGAACCTTTGTTGGCAGGGTGATGTCTCGGCTTTTTATTAAGTTGTCTAGGTTCACCATAGCTTTCTTCCCAAGAAGTAAACTTATTTTAATTTCATGGCTGCAGTCACCATCTGTGGTGATCTTGGGGCCCAGGAAAATAAACTCTGGCACTGCTTCCATTTCTTGCCCTTCTATTTGCCAGGAAGTGATGGGAGTGGTTGCCATGATCTTAGTTTTTTTGATGTTGAGCTTCAAGCCAATTTTGGCACTTTCTTCTTTCACCCTCATCAGAAGGTTCTTTAGGTCTTCCTCACTTTCTGCCATTAGAGTGGTATCGTCTGCATATCTGAGGTTGTTGATATTTCTCCCAGCAATCTTAATTCCAGGTTGTGAGTCATCCAGCCCAGCCTTTCTCATGATGTACTCTGCATATAAGTTAAATAAGCAGGGTGACAGTATACAGCCTTGTCGTATTCTTTTTCCAGTTTGAAACCAATCAGTTGTTCCATGTCCAGTTCTAACTGTTGCTTCCTGACCCGCATACAGGTTTCTCAGAAGACAGATAAGGTATTCATGCAGAATACAATGAAACAAACGGCATCAAAATATCTGTATTCTATCAAAAGGGATGGCCAATTAATCAGAAAAAAAAAATTTGCCTTATCAAGCAAAAAGTGGATTTTCTTAACTCACAACTGACCAATGAGATTGTTCCGAGAGCCAATCAATGAGATGTTGTTATGATATAGCATGGAAATAAAAGTGTTCATAAAACAGTTACTCCTGCTAACTGGGTAAAGAGGCACTTTTTCAAGTGGTGCTCCTCTTCTATTTAGCAGGGCAGGTTGCTTGGGAGCACAATGTCAGAAAACTGAACCAGCTGGTAGCCTTTTTTGTAAAGCACTACTCTATCTCCAACGGAGCAGACACACAAAGAGCTTCCTTCCTCTGCATACAGCCCTTAGACTTGTCTTGTTTCACTCACACATACTTCCACCCTGCAAATAATTTAAAAAGATGCCAAAGAAGATCATCAAACACTCACTAGACAGTGTGCTGAAGAGGGATAGTTATTCATTTCCATGTATCATAAAACAGTTATTCCTGCTAACTGGGTAAAGAGGCACTTTTTCAAGTGGTGCTCCTCTTGTCTGCTCTGTTGGGGATAGAGTAGTGCCTTACTCCAACCAACCTGTCCCGTGTTTCATGTGTTTTGCTCTATTCTGAGTTCCGTGCATTTAACAGAGCCCCTCTTCTCCCCCCCCCCCGGCCGGGAGGGGATCATGTACTGGGCAGGGGTGCTTGCAGAACTCGTCTCTAAGCAATACAGGGCACACCTTGTTTCATTTTGTCCTGGGGAAGGGCTGCAAAATCTTCTTTTACCCTGGGTAATAGATGCCTTAGCTAAGCCTCTGGTGTGTCATGTTCTTTTTCACTGCTTGAGCCCAAAGGTAGAAATCTCCCTAGGCTTGGTAAATGTTGAAATCAAGGTTTTCAGTATGGATTCAGCCTTCGCTTTGCTCTTAATGTCAGCTGAACAGACCTATTTCAGCTCTCGTTAGGACAGTGGCTCAAGTGGCAAAAATGGAAGCCTCTGGATTCCTGGACCTGCTCGGTTCTCACCAGGACAATGTTGTCCAAAAAGAAATGTGCTATTGTTGCTTTGATCCCATCTTGTTACTGTGTTGAAAACACTGTCTGTCTGTCCGTCTGTCCCCCCCCCCAATTCCATTGTCAGTTCAGGGACAGCTTGTTAGTTTGCTGTTACCAAAACGTAGGGGAAATTAGTACAGGTCATGGACTCTAGAAAGGGTTTGCCTGGATTACAGGGTTTGCAAAGAGATTATAGATGCACCATGAACTGCTGCTGTTCTATCGTTTAATATGAGAGCAGGTGGCTACATAGTGAAATGTCGGCACCAGAGATGTCAGCATCACTGTCTGTCTTTTCTTTGCCAAGTTAAGGCGCATTTTGGCCTCTTTCCACTCGGTGGGGAAACCACAAGAATGCCACAGTCGTTTTAAATAAGTGTCTTGCTTGTATTTTCCCCACACCTGCGGTGTTGAAATAGAAACTATGTGCCAGGGGCTGGCAACCTTCTTCTGCATGGGGGCCAGACATTGAGTCACTAAACAGTAAGAGCACCGGAGCATTTACTACACTTGCGCCAACCTCCCAATTAGACCATAGAGCTAAGAAAAAAGGTGGGTACGGCACGGAGAGATGCATGCCCAGACAGAGAATGGCTCTTAAAGGAAACTTCTGCCCTTGGTCTGCTTACACTGTGAACCTTAGACACAGAATTACAAACCTGAATTCTCTTTTAGGGCCACTGCAGGCCAGCTGGATATATTTTAGACTAAGGGCCGCATGTTTTCAGGTGGTAGGCCAGATGCGCCCCACAGGCCATCAGTTGCCTGCTCCGGGCTTAGAGTCTTTCTCTGCCATGTCACATTTCTGGTACAGACGCTCTTTGTCCTTTTTTATATCCTGTGCTCTTTGTGCTTCTTTAGCATGTTTCAGTTTGATTTATAGCTTAAGTCTCTTGTGCATTTGAAAAACCACTAGAGGGCAGTGTTGAGACAGATTTCCCAAGCAGGCCAAGGTTTACTTCTTCAGGGCCATACACAATCCAAAAGTGAAAAGGAGTGAGGGGGTAGAATACAAAAATCAAAAGGTTGCAAAAGAACCAAGTGTGCTGAATTTTCTTAAAACTCCAGAATGTAACCCTTCTTCCAAGGAGACATCCATACACAAGGTGCTACAGCTACCTAAATCAAACAAAGAGGCTCTCAATAAGCATTTAAACCAAGTATTAGCCTCCCAATTGTACTATACAGTAATGGGTGGTCAGAATAACCACCAAAAAAAAACACACTAGGTATGGACTCACTCAAGCCAGGGCCATTTCCCATGTGATCCGGGAGGACTAGATGGTTGGAGTCCCCCTTCCAGTTGCATGCACACACACCGTACAAGCCCCCATTCTCATTTTTTTTGTTTTTACTTATGTCTCCAGCAACTACCTCCATTATTTTCCCCAATACATGCCATTGTAGGCCCTAAGGAATGTAGGAAGTTGCCTTTTGTTGAGTCTGATCACCCATCCTTCTAGCTCTGTTGTGTCCTCTGCCTAGCTGCAGTTCTTTGGGGTTTCAAAGGGGTCTCTGCCCCACCCTTTGATGTGCTAGGGATGGCATCAGAGAGTTGGCGCATGTACAGCCCCATCTCGATTACAGCCCCATTGCAGCTTTTCGTGCTTACCCTTGTTTGAGCCATTATTTTCATTTCCAAGGGCCAAAGATAAAGAAAGTCAGGACTTCTTGGAAATATTTATTTTGGGTTTTCATATGGGGGCAAGGTATGACATCTTTGCTCCAGGGTGAAGTTTGGGTGCAACTTGTTGCCCACCAATCTAGTTCCAAGCAGGGTCTCCTGGAAGGGAATACTAGTAGACTAAAGTACCTCTAGCCCAGAGCCATTTGCAAATGACTTCTATATTTGGAATGCCTCCCTTTGGACTGATGCCATATTCAGCCCACCACTCTAGAAACTGTGCTCTTTCCTGTGGTGTGTGCACTGGGACTACGTCACAGCCCTGCGCCTGTTTGGGACTGCCTTTCCTTTTGACCTTGGCAAATTGCATCACAACTTGTTTGCAGTGCGACTGAGAGATAATTTTAGATGGGCCAGAGGGTGCTCATGGGCAACTATTAAAGACACATTAGGCAGGGTCAAAGAGGGTCTGGATTCAGCCACCTCTTCACAAGGAGTTGATATAGTACTGTGAACTTCCACAATCTATTTAGTGTTATGTTCCAACAACAGCCTCACTCATTGAGCATTTTAGCTGTTTCTCAGATTTCTATGCTATCAAGCAAAGTTTCCCAGCGTGGCTAGCATTTGAAAACAACCAATGACAATTAATAAACCATATAACACAATTGCACCCTGAGCAAATTGCAATAAAAGCAAAATCAGCAGCACCTAACTGGATTCAGTAACAATACATTTAAAGGTCTGGGCAAATCCAAAGTTTTTTCTCTGGTTTGGTGCCAGCCAGGTATCTCTCTCTAAGGAGGGCATTCCCCAATAGGGCTAGGGGATTGGTGCGTGGAACATCTGGTTGCCTGGGGGGGGGGCCTCCACTTCAGGAGATTTACCCCCAGTTTCTCTTTTATGGCTACTATACTTTTGCTCCAGTTGTTGCTTGACCATCCAGTCTCCATGCTCGTCATTCATTCTTCACAGCCTTTAGTATGTCCATTCTCACCATAAAAAATACCTCTGAACATATCAGAATCAGTTCTAAAAAGCAACTAAACACTTACCTGAGTGGCAAAGCTATTCAGTAGCGAACTGGAGAGATTTTAGAGGAGAGCCTGTTAATACCTGTAGACATCACAGACCGAGGTTTCTCAGTTCCATCTTTCACTCTTCATTCTCCCCCAGGCTTCCTATAAACTTAGGACATGCTCTGAGCAAGTGGTTTCTTTTAGGTGTCAGATGCTGAATTTGCACTTTTTACACCTGAAAGCCACACAGATTCTGTAATGGGGATATTTAATGGAGGCTGCATGGGAGAACATAAGAACATAAGAGCCCTGCTGGATCAGGCCAAAGGCCCATCTAGTCCAGCTTCCTGTATCTCACAGTGGCCCACTAGGTGCCCCAGGGAGGCATGAGACAACAAGATGCTTGCATCCTGTTGCCACTCCCTTGCACCCGGTAACAGTAGCCCTCCACCTTTGTAAGGAGGTTGCACAATCCATCATTGCCTATAGCCCACGATGGACCTTTCCTCCAGAAATCCGTCCAATCCCCTCTTAAAGGCATCAAGACCAGATGCCATCACCACCTCCTGTGGCAAAGAGTTCCACAGATTAACTACCCGCTGGGTAAAAAAGTACTTCCTTTTATCTGTTTTAACTCTCCCAACCCTCAGCTTTAGCAGATGCCCCCTGGTTCTGGTGTTTTGAGAGAGGGAAAAGAACACCCCCTTATCGACTCTATCCCTTCCATGCATAATTTTGTATGTCTCAATCATGACCCCCTTCAGGCGCCTTTTTTCTAGACTGAAGAGCCCCAAACGCTGCAGTCTTTCTTCATAAGGGAGGTGCCCCAGCCCCGTAATCATTTTTGTTGCTCTCTTCTGCACCTTTTCCAGCTCCACTATGTCCTTTTTGAGGTGTGGCGACCAGAACTGCGCACAATGTTCCAGGTGTGGTCTTTCCATCGATTTGTACAATGGCATGATAATATTGGCTGTTTTATTCTCAACCCCTTTTTTAATTACCCCAAGCATGGAATTGGCCTTCTTAATTGCTGCCGCACACTGGGTCGACACCTTCATTGAATTGTCCACCAGCACCCCAAGATCTCTCTCTTGAGCTGTCACAGACAGCTCAGAACCCATTAGCCTATAGGTGAAGTTTTGGTTTTTTGCCCCAATGTGCATCACTTTACATTTGTCTATGTTGAAATGCATCTGCCATTTGGCTGTCCCAACTTGGAGAGATCCTTCTGGAGCTCTTCACAATCCTTTCTGGTTTTCACCACCCGGAAAAGTTTTGTGTCATCTGCAAACTTGGCCACCTCGCTGCTTATCCCTGTCTCCAGGTCATTTTTGAATAAGTTGAAAAGCACCGGCCCCAAGACAGATCCCTGGGGCACTCCGCTTTTCACCTCTCTCCATTGTGAAAATTGCCCATTGACCCCCACTCTCTGTTTCCTGGCCCTCAACCAATTCTGGATCCATAAGAGGACCTGCCCTCTTACTCCCTGACTGTGAAGTTTCTTCAGCAGCCTTTGGTGGGGGACTGTGTCAAACGCCTTCTGAAAATCCAGGTATATGATATCCACAGGTTCACCCACATCCACGTGCCTATTGACCTTTTCAAAGAATTCCAAAAGGTTTGTGAGGCAAGACTTACCCTTACAGAAGCCATGCTGACTTTCTTTTAGCAGTACTTGTTCCTCTACGTGTTTTAGGATTTTATCTTTGATGAGGCTTTCCACCATCTTACCTGGAACAGACGTTAGGCTGACCGGCCTGTAGTTTCCAGGGTCCCCCCTTCTCCCTTTTTTAAAGATTGGCGTGACATTGGCTATCCTCCAATCCTCTGGCACCGTGGCCATTTTAAGGGACAAGTTGCATACTCTAGTTAAGAGGTCAGCAACTTTGTTCTTTAGTTCCTTAATAACTCTTGGGTGTATACCATCTGGGCCTGGTGACTTATTTATATGTAGTTTATCAATTTGATCTAAAACATCTTCTTTATTAACCATTATCTGCTTTAATTCCTTAGTTAGGAAGGGCTGTTCGGGCTGTGGTATCTGCCCAAGTTCTTCTGCTGTAAAGACGGACGCAAAGAATTCATTTAATTTTTCTGATATCTCCAAGTCCCCTTTTATCTCCTCTTTCCCTCTCTCACCATCCAGCGGGCCAACTGCCTCTCTGGCAGGTTTCCTGCTTCTAACATATTTGAAGAAGCTTTTATTATTCCCCTTTATGTTGCTAGCCATGCGTTCTTGGCCTCCCGTATCACCTTCTTACTTGTCTTTTGCCAGAGTTTATGTTGTTTTTTATTCTCCTCACTGGGGCAAGACTTCCATTTACGGAAAGAAGCTTCCTTGCTCTTTACAGCTTCTCTAACTTTGTTTGTCAGCCATGCAGGTACCCTCCTGGACCTTGTCGAACCCTTTTTTCTTTGTGGTATACACTTCCGCTGGGCCTCTACTACTGTTATTTTAAACAGCCTCCATGCAGCCTGGAGAGATTGGACTCTTTTTACCTTCCCTTTCAATTTCTTTCTAACTAGCCTCCTCATCTGAGGGAAATCTGCCCTTCGAAAGTCAAGGGTTCTTGTGTCAGATTTGCTCTGCACTCTTTCCTGGACATGCATGGCAAAACCAATCACAGCATGGTCACTGTTCCCCAATGGCTCAGTAACACTTACATCCCTAACTAGGTCCCGAGTACTACACAATATTAAATCCAGAGTCGCCTGTCCTCTGGTCGGCTCCATGACTAGCTGCTCTAAGGCACAGTCATTTAGCACGTCAAGGAATCCGGTCTCTCTTTCTTGACCAGAGCAGCAGTTGACCCAGTCAATATGAGGATAATTGAAGTCCCCCATGATTACAATCTTGTCTCTCTTGGTCACTGCCCTGATTTGTTTCCTCATTTCAAGGTCACCTTCAAGTTTTTGATTGGGAGGACGATAGCACACCCCCACTGTTACATTGCTCTTACGGCCTGGTAGTTTAACCCACAGTAACTCTATGGTGGAGGCATTATCCAAATGAAGCTCTGAATAGAAATAGTTGTGTAGCCTTTCCCCATGCGTCTTTGTACATCTTCCTCTCCCCCAACAACTGTTTCCTAGACTTCTAAGGGCACAATCCAAACATGCTGCTAGGCTGGCACGAGTCCCTTGTGCCAGCCTATGAGTGTTGCAAATGTGCCATAGTGCTTTTGCGCTACTTTGTGAGTCATCTGTGTGCCAGCTTCCCTGTGCTGTGTCCAGAGCTAGGGAAGGCCCCACTAGGGAGGCTAATGGGGGTGGGGAGGGTAGAGGGAAGGCAGAATGGGGGGTGGGCCCGTGGGACGGCTGGCCTCGGGAGGTTGATGGAGCTAGGATCTGGCACATAGGCTGGATGATGGATCCTAACCCCTGTCCCCAGCCCAGTCAGCCCAATTTGTGTCAGCCCAAATCCAAGTAGATCCAGATCCAAGTAGCCCCATAGGGGTGGCTGGAGCTTTACCAGGGATGATTTATTTATTTATTTAATTTTTGTCCCGGCTTCTGCCCCATGGGCACCCAAGGCGGCTTACAATATTAAAAAATTCACATTAAAAAAACACAAAGTATAACAATTAAAACAATGTTAAAAAACAATATTAAAACAGTTAAAAATTTAAAATGAGCAAGCCCCACGGATCCCATAATTACAATTTGATAAAATTAAAAATGTAAGATTAAAAAAATGTAAAAATGCCAGCCAACCTGTCAACAATTGAAGGCTTGCTTAAATAAAAAAGTCTTCAGCCCCCGCCAAAATATTGCCAAAGAGGGAGCAATTCTTAGTTCTAAGGGGAAGGTATTCCATAGTTGTGGGGCCACCACTGAAAAGGCCCTGTTCCTGGCCGCCATCCCCCATCTCACCTGGTTGCGGCACAGTCAGAAGCCCCCTCCCCCCAGATGACCTAAGAGTATGGGCAGGATTGTATAGAAGGAGGCGGTCCCTCAAATGCCCAGGACCTGAGTCATAAAGGGCTTTAAAAATCAAAACCAGCACTTTGAATTGGGCCCGGAAAGGAACCGACAGCCAGTGTAGCCGCTGAACCAACGGCCCAAAAGAGTCGAACCGAAGAGCCCCAGCAACCACACGAGCAGCTGCGTTCTGCACTAGTTGCAATTTCCAGACCGTCTTCAGAGGCAGCCCCACGTAGAGCGCATTGCAGTAATCTAATCTGGATGTCACTAGGGCGTGGGTCACTGTAAAGTACCAGCCACAGGGAGGTCACGAAGGTCTTTTGCCACGCAATCATGGATTTCCTATAGTTATGGATGCTTATGCCTATATTTGAATCAGTCATAAGGTACTTGGGTAACCAAAAGGTGTGAAACAGGAGCACAAATGTGGCATCTGTTACAATACTAGGTCTCATTTGTGAGACACTTGGATCTACCAGGCAAATCAGGGAGTGCTCTCACACCAGCCCTTTTAGTTGGTAGAAAATATACGTGTGCCCTGCACTGCTGAGCTCAGCTGATTGGCTGGAGCAGGGGCAGCCACGACCCTGAGAATAAACAAAATTTCTGTCCCTAAAGGAAGTGCTGCCCTCTGGCCAGGCAAGATCGGGAGCCAGGCCAGAGGTTGCTGTGAATGCGGCCCTGCGAGGCCTGGAGCCAGGCCAGCCTAAGACTTATCTCCACACGCCTGGCTTTCAGCCAGCGCCCCCCTTCCCCAGCCCCTTCTGCTGTGGGAACATTCTTGCTCAAGCACCAGAAATGCTTTGCCTTGCCTAATAGCTTGCACATGGTAGGCGGGCCTAGTCTTGGGAATGTGCAGCTTAGGTCCTGCATGCTGCTCACGTCACACACACCCCTGCCACATTGCAGCATGGGAACGCTGCCGCCTTCTCCACACGCCAAGCCTCACTATGCCACTGGAGGCTGAGCTCAGGCTGCCTTACCATTAGACGCGGCGGGGGAAAGGCAGGCTGACCGCAGAGACTGTTCACAGCCAGGCTCTGTGAGGAGCGCTTTGAGAAAAGGGGATGTGTGTGGCCAGTTGTTGTGTCCTTCTGTTGTCAGTGAAATCCAGCATGTCAGACTGTGCTCCCTGCTCTGTCATCTGTTTGGCACCCCATGAGATAGTCAGCGGCAAGACATTCCTCGAAGCAGGATGGGCCTGCTGCTGGGGTGGAAGAGCCCTCAGTAGAACAACTCCTCACCGCAGTGTTGAGATGCAGCAGTCTCTGGGGCAAGGTGGAAGGAAACTCCTTCTCAATGCCAAGATAAAGCTGCGTTTCACCATGCCTGGCACTAAAATGGACTTGCTTCTAGCGCTGCGGGATCCATTTTCACGTGGCACAATCAGGGTCCAATTCTGACCAACTTTCCAGCACTGTGGTAAGGGCAATGTGCTCTGAGGTAAGGGAATAAATATTCCTTTACCTTAAGGAGGACTCCGTGACTACTACTCCACTGCAGAATCCAGCACATGCCCCATTGGCACAGCTATGTCAGTGCTGGAGAGTTGGTTCGGATTGTGCCCTCATCCCCATTACAAAGCAGGCTGGCCACACGCAGGCGGCAGGTGAGTAGCAACAGCCCCAGTGACCTCGGGCACGAGTCCTTTTGAGATGCACTTCAGTGTAGACACAGATCCCTTGCCTAGCCTCTCCTGTGAAAGCAGAGGGGTCCATAGCCTTGGCCTTCTGCAGCCAGTGCAGACGAGGGTTTCTTCTGTTGCACCTGTCATGTTAGCATCGGAGTATGTGCGTTCATGGGGTGGAGGCCTCTCTCTGGCAGTACCTAGTAAGGCAAGATTTGCTGGGTTTAATTTATGCCAGTAAGCCACACACTCTGACCTAGAAAACTGGTTCTCTAATCCCAAGCGTATTAGGATAAATTGTGGATTCTTAATGGGTGAGAAAAATGCACTTTGCATGACTTGAAAGGCTCTATCACCTATTATTGCTATATTTTGAATTAATATATAGTAGGAGGTTTGCGTTGGAAGCCGCACCTGAATCGGAGCCTGAATGCACTTGTGTACAGACTCCTTCCGGCGGTCTCTTAGACCTGCTCTTTCCTGCAATTAAGGCCTCGTTCCCCCCTTTCTTTTAAACAGGTCCCCTGTGTCTAGGTCCCCATTCCTGAAAAAAAAAGGCACTGATCAGTGGTGGCACTGTTGCTAAATTCGGCAGTGAATTTAGCAACAAAACCTCCAGGAGACTGAAATTGCTTCCCACATCCTTCTTTGCAGTTCCTCATTCCTTGATGTCATTGGTCCTCGCCTGGTGGCTCAGGGTCGGATGTTGTGACCTGAGATGGATTGCACCAGCGTCATCACCACAGCCACAGTTTTCTTTTCATGTTTTTTTAAGAAAATGAGAGAAGAGAAAAACAAGGAGACAAAAAAAATGGGAGGTGGAAGAGAACACAGAGAAACTCCGTGATGAAGGAAGTTGTAGACATAAGACAGATGTAATGCATTGCCATCAAACCCATTCGTGGGGCGGGGGAGAGCAGATGTCATGCAATCTGAATACGTGCCTCTGAATCCCAGCATAAGCCACGGGGCCACCCCAAATCATACCTCCACAGCAGCAGTTGCAGACTGCACCCTACGGGATGCCTTCGCAGCATGTTTTGGTCAAAGCATGGTTTTGGCGCATGGTGTTCCCAAGCAGGCTCATCCCAGGAAGCTCAATCATTTGCTTTGGGAAACAGCTTACAGCTAGGAAACTGCTGGACACAGCCATAGGTTGGTCACGCCTCCAGGACTGGCCTGGAGGCACCAGGAATCAGCCTCCGTCTCAAGGTGACTACCGAGAACAATCCTGGACAAGGGCAGCCTTTCCATGAAGCGCCTTGAAGTCCTTGCATGGAGGGGCCAAGTGGAGGGGCCACGAACAGGCAAGCCCCCAATCCGTTTGTCTGCTGCCCTCTCCAGCCTGCCACTCCAACGGGCATGTCAATAAACATCTGGCTCACAGCAGTGGCAACCCCCTTCTTCCTCCAGTGCCGGGTTTTAAGCATCGCTGGCCCTGCGTTAAGTGCCAGGCCAGGCCACAGATCCCTTGTGCTGGCAGAAGCTGTGTCCTGTGACCCAGCCAATAGCATCGTTCTGGCACTAAGCGCTCCCAAGGTGAAGTGGCCCTGGGAATGCGGCTGACTGCAATGACTTGGGCATACTTTGCACAAGTGCAAAACCTTCACATTTCTATTTTATAAGACATCTTTTTTTTTTTTTTTTTGAGGAGGGGGCGTACATGACTAGGGCTGCCATTGCTGGAGAGAGGCGGGGAGGAAGGGAAAAATAAAAAGCTGGCCACAGCTCCAGCTCACTTCTCCCTGCCCACCCGGTACTTATGAATCACCAAGTGGGCAGAGACCGGCAATCTGGAGCCTGCTCCCCTTTTCTTCCTTTCCCTTTCCTTCACTTACAATGAGCAGCCTTCCTCCTCTGCACTGCTTCTGTCTGGAATGAATAGGAGTGGCTCAGACAGAGGAGGCTACATGGTAAGTGATGGGGGGGGCACCTCGCTTCTCCTCCCTATCCACAGGGGGCACTTCTTCTCCTTCCTCACCCTCTCACCCAGTGGATAAAGGGGAGGTGGTAAGACAGCAATGGGCAGATGAGTGAATGAGGGGAGGACAAGTGAATAAGTGAGCAGGAGTGTCAAAATTGGGAAGGGTTCGGGTAGAAGGGATACATGGGATGTCCAGATCCTGGAGATTTTAATAGGGTCTCCAGGAATTGCCAGTGTTACACTATGTTGGATAACTCCAGGAATCGCTGCAATTATAGTTGGCAACCCTTTGCATCAGAGGTGTGACTAGGGTGGAGCCTCAGGGGCAACTGCCCTAGGCACTATGCGAAGCACATTATTGCCCTTCAGCCTCTGCCCTAGTTCCGGAGGAGGTGCTGACAGCAGTGGGGCATTTGTCACCTGGGCCCATACATTTTTGACAATCTATAGTCAAGTAGACAATACAATCTATTTTTATATATTTTTCACATTTTTATACTGCCCTTCCTTCAAGGAGTTCAGGATGGTGTGCCTGGTTCCACCCCTTCTTTTGTCCTCACAACAACCCTGTGAGGTAGGTGAGGCTGAGATGGTAATAGTCATGACATAAAATGAATAGTAATAATTGCCAGAAAATAAATGCAGTGAATATTTCCCCACAAGTAATGGATGTGCCCTCCCTTTCTATGGGCAGGAGAGCAATAGTGACATACTGCCCCTGCATCTGGAGGTTCCTTTTTTTGGGGGGGGGGGGCATAACTTGATAGAATGAAGATAATACACTCCAGTGTGTTTCATTGAATTGCTCATGAAATTCTGCATTGAATGCTATATAACCTGATGGCATTATTCCTAAAAACTGCAGATTTAATAAATCATGATTTTTTACAGGAAGTTGTATTTTTGGTTTTTAGTTTTTTGGCCATAACTTTTGATAGAATGAAGATATTACACTCTGGCTTGTTTCATTGAATTCCTGGTGAAATCCCACGTCGACATATATATAGGAAGGGGCTACTCACTGCAAAGAGGAAACTGGGAAACCGACTTCAGGCTCTTAAATCCAACTGAAAAGCACAGAGCCAGCAAACCCTGGCATTCCTGACTTCCCCTTCAGCCTGAAACAGCCTTGATTGTTTTTGAAGCTAAAGTGAAATGGGATCTTCCTTACCCTAATCAGATTTTTTGTGGGCTGCAAGGCGGAAATTTGGTTAGCTGAAGGGGGTGATGCGGACTAAGACTGTCAGTTATTATGCTGCTTAACCCCAGTCTGCATTGTGTATGTGCGAGGGGAAGAAGGGGGTTGGCAGCCAGCAAGAGTCAGAGGAGGATAGTAGTGACAGTGGGACAATCTGGGCCTAATTTGGATTCTGCACTTTTCCTGGCTCCATTTCGCCTCAACTGCGTGTCTCCATGACAACTTCTCAAGTGCAGGGCCGTCCCTTTGCGGAAAAATCCACCCAGGGAACACCCTCATGGGCTCCTTTCCCTAAAAACCTCTGATGGAGCCCTCTGCCTTCCAGCTCCAGATGTGGAAGAATGTTTAGCACATGGAGGTGTGAGGGTGCCTGGGCTAACAGGAAGGTGCGTGTGCGGGACTCTAAAAATGCCACAGGCAGGCATTAAGCAAAACACAGCTTAATATATGGGTCTCTTTCCCCTCTATGTTATCTTCACAACAGCTCTGTGAGGTTGATTACATTATGCCCTCCACAGTGAGCTGCAGCCAATTCTGGCATTTTGGTGAATCTAACTGTAAGTTGCACATATTCACAGTCATTCACACTGTATATTTTAAGGGTGCACGTAAAATATCGTGGTTGTCCATCTTGAAAATGTCATCTGTGAAACACCTCCTCATCTGTGCAACAATTATTCCTTTCTGGCATGACTAACCATGGAAGCATTGAGTTCTTTCTTGATAACATACAACCCCAAGCACCTGTCTTTTAGCTCAGTGGTTCTCCAACATTTTAGTACTGGGACCCACTTTTTAGAATGACAAAAAAAGTGCCGCCATTGTGATGCCAGAGCCTGCTGCTTTCCTGAGAATGCAGAAGTAAGTTGGGTTATTTCTCAGCCTTTTCCAGTAGCAATGTGAATTGGAAAGGAAAAACGCCTATTTGCAACCTTGACACAAGCAAAACAACTGCACAGCCCGCCCCCTTTCCAGCATCTAATCTTCCCATATTTTCAATATGGCTGCTCTAGGTGCTTCAAGACCCATCTGAAATAGGCTCGCAACCCACTGATAGGTCCCAACCCACAGTTTGGGAACCATTTATTTTTATTTATTTATTATTGAATTTTTACCCCGCCTTTCCGCCCGAAGGCGCTCAAGGCGGCATTACAAAAAACAGGTTAAAACAAATAAAAAACAACAGAATTAAAAACAGTAATTAAAAACAATATAAAATACAATATAAAAGTACAATAATCATCCCATGGACATAAAGAGTATAGAAATCTAAAAAGAATACAAAGACCAGCCAGCCTGTCAGCAACTAAAAGCCTGCTGAAATAAAAAGGTCTTCAGCCCCCGCCGAAATACCGCCAAAGAGGGAGCAGTTCTTAGCTCTAAGGGGAGGGTATTCCAAAGTTGGGGTGCCACCACCGAGAAGGCCCTATTTCTGGCCGCCACCCCTCTCACCTCTCCTAGTGGCAGCACAGTCAAAAGGGCCCCTCCAGATGACCTCAGAGTACGGGTAGGATTATATGGGAGGAGGCGGTCCCTCAAATACCCTGGGCCCGAGCCGTAAAGGGCTTTAAAGGTCAAAACCAGCACTTTGAATCTGGCCCGGAACAGAACCGGCAGCCAGTGTAGTCGCCGAAGCAGCGGCTCGACAGAGTCAAACCGACGTGCCCCAGCAAACCATTGCACTAATACGTTCATTGAAGCATCAGTTTTCGCACACCAGAGACCACTTCAGCAACTGCTTAAAGCATTAGGCTCACTTGGCAGGTTCAACAAATGGGTTTGCATTTTCCCCCTCCATACAGATAACTTGAGGCCTCCATTTCATGAACCTGATGAAGCGGACTGGAGCAGATGAAAGCTTATGCTACAATAAACCTGCTGTTCTTAAAGATGACTTCGACACCTTAAGACTTTACTGAGATTAACATGCCAGACCTCCCCTTCCTCCACTCCCATCAATCCAGTCATTTGTGAACAAAGATGAATTCTACCAGTTAGTGATAAATGGCAGACATTTATGGTGGCAGTGTGTGTGTGTGTGTGTGTGGGAAAGGCTGGGTGCACACAGCTGGCATCACACTAGCCCACTTTGCAGAACTATGATGTATTTCCAGTGATGTCATCCGGGCGCACCAGGAAGCGGAACGCCCAGATGATTGACAGCCCTCCGCCCCTATGGCGGAGGGCTGCCACACCTCCCCAAGCCTCACTGCGCCGGAATTGCTCCATTTTAGAGCGATTCAGGACGCAAGGGAGGGAGGGCAGGCCCAGCTGCAGCTTGCCCGTCCTCCGGAGAGGCGGCGCGGCCCGGGCCCTCCGCAGAACTAGCGGAATGGCGTACCGGGCCGTTCCGCCTGGATGACGCCTCTGTGTATTTCTCTAGCCAGAATAAGCAAAACGCATGCCCCTCCTTCAACTACTTTCAGTGAGTTTTCTTGCAATAGTGCCCTGCCTGACGATTGCAGCATAAATCCACCAGGGGGAATAGTCATCCCAGTGTCTGCTAAACGCTGAAAGTCTGATTGGGGCATAGTGTTTGTAGCGACGTTATTCCCACAGTATAACAACTCCAAAGCCAAAGTAGGGTAACATCTTTAGTATTAGAACTAACCAAATACCACAATATAGTCAGCAAGTTTCTGAGTTCTCCAGAACTCTTCTTAAGCAAAATGGGGGGGGGGAGGCATTCGGGAAGAAAAATATCAGCAGGATGGAAGAGCTTTAAGGCTTGCAGATTGTAACAAGTTCAAAATGGAGCGTAGGAGGTGATTAATTTTAAGTTGTGCGCTAGGTAAGAGCGCAATCCTAGCCTGGAGTTAGGCTGGCACAGTTAGGCCAGCAAAGTTTGGCCAGCACAAGGGACACTGTAAAGTATGTTTGGACTACGGTCAGAGAGGCCAGCACATAGACGTGCACCATCCCCCCTGACTTTGAGAGTGGTCCAAATGCGCTTTACGGTGTCCCTTGTGCCGGCCAAACCTTGCTGGCCTAACTGTGCCACCCTAACTCCAGGTTGGGATTGCGCTCTAAAAGGTCAAATTGTGTAGTACACCTAGTAGCTGGAGAATATGTAATTGCCTCCTCCAAGACCACCTGGCCTGATGGGGGACAATTTAGGATATCCCTCATCAGTGATAGCTGATTTTAGCTTTGTCTGGCTATTTGATCCACTGCTTTGTCTAAAACTCAGGGCGCAATCTTAACCTGGAGTTAAGCTGGCACAGTTAGGCCAACAGAGTTTGGCCGGTACAAGGGCCACCATAAAGTGTGTTTGGACCACTTTCAGAGTCAGGGGGGATGGTGCACATCTGTGTGCTGGCCTCTCTGATTCCGAGAGTGGTCAAATCATACTTTACAATGTCCCTTGTGCTGGCCAAACTTTGCTGGCCTAACTGTGCTGGTCTAACTCCTGGTTAGGATTGCGCTCTCAATACTATCTTGGTATTCAAGAGCGCATCTTTAAACTCCCTATGCGGGAAGGCTTTTGGATTTGACTATTATCCATGTTTGTTGTTGTAACTGTGATTTGATTTAATAGCTACATGCCACTTCAGGAGAACCCCCAAGCTGCGGACTTGCTCCTTCAGAGGGAGGGCAACCCCATTCAGAGCAGGATGATAGTCCAACACCCGAGTCATAGTCTTCCAGACCAGGAGAACCTCTGTCTTTTCCAGATTTAATTTCAGCTTGTTGGCCCACATCCAGCCCCCAACTGCCTCCAGACAATGGCTCAGGACTTCGACTGCCGCCTCAAACTCAGGAGGAAAGAGCTGGGTGTCATCAGCATATTGATGGCACCTTACCCCAAACCTCCAGTGACCTCTCCTTGTGGCTTCATGTAGATGTTGAACCGCATGGGGGATAGAATGGAACCTTGCGGCATCCCAAATCTAAGATGCTGAGTAAGCATCCCCCAGCACCACATTCTGGGATCTGTCAGGCAGGAAGGAGCGGAACCACTGCAAAACAGTGCCTCCAATTCAACCAACTGACCCAGAAAGACACCATGGTTGAGGGTGTCAAAGACTGCCAAGAGGTCCAGCAGGACTAACAGGGATGCACTCCTCCTGTCCATTCCCTGGCACAGATCATCTATCAAGGCGACCAAGACAGTCTTCATCCCGAATCCTGGCCTGAAGCCAGCCTGGAACGGATCCATATAATCAGCTTCCTCCGGGACCTGCTAAAGCTGGGGTGCCACCACTTGCTCAATCACTTTGTGCAAGAATGGAATATTTGAGACTGGCCAAAAGGTGTTCAAATCAGTGGGATCCAGTGAGGGTTTCTTCAGGAGGGAGGTGGACAACCTCAAGGTTGGTGGCCATGCTTCTCCCTCAGAGATGAATTCATGACCCTACCCATCCACTTGGCCAGCCTTCCCCAGGCAGATCTAATTAGCTTTGCTGGACAAGGGTCGAATGGGCAAGTGGCTTATCTCACACTCAGCGGCGGCATTCAGCCGGTACGCTGGGCGGGACTTACTTTTGAGCGGCAGTCCGCCCATTGCATAACGGCGCATTACCGTTTCCCGTTTCCCTGGTGGGCGGGAAAGCGGCGGAACATGCCGTTACGCAATGGGTGGACTGCCGCTCAAAGGTAAGCCCCGCCCATCGTACTGGCTGAATGCCGCCGCTGCTCACACTCCAGAGAATCCTGTCCACGTTCTCAGGTTCTACACACTGAAAAGAATCCTAGATGGACGGACAGACAGGCGCCTCAGGGACACCACTAGAGGTGTCTGTTTGTCCTTCCATCTAGGATTCTTTTCAGCTTGTAGAAGATTGAATGGGCAAGTGGCTGACCATCCTAATGTGGTGTCCATGTCACCCCAGATCTGATTGACCTTATCCACAAAGTGCTTTGCAAACTTGTCACAGCGAGCCTTTGTGTGTTCTCCCCAGCCGTGGGGGGGGGGGCAGATGGAATAGGCCATGGATCACACAAAAGAGCTCAGCCAGACAATTCTCCATGGATGCAATGGTGGCAGAGAAGTATGCCCTCTTTGCTGCCACCACTGCCACAGACTAGACTGTGGAATGGGCTCTAGTATGTGCTAGTATCTGCATGGTCAGATTCGGCACATCTTTTACCACCATCACTCTAGATGTCTGCCCTGCTGCTTCATCATCCACAGCTCCCAATAAAACCAATTTGTTGCTCTTACTCTGCAGCTGGGCAGAGGCCAGGACCCTAGTCATTCCCCCACTCCAGAGATCAATCAGGGCACCAGTTCTGGCAATGGGAAAATTCCCCAGAGCTCTCAGGAATCCCTCCGGATCCATCAGCCTCCTGGGACGGACCATACAGTGTGGTCCCATTACACCAGTGTGCCTTCATCTGTTGTGATTCAAGAGTGCCTTGAATGATTCAGGAATACTCTGATCCTCTCCCCTCCTCAGCATGGCCCATCCCTGCTACTGATGGACCTGTGCTGGGGGATTCAGGAAGGCTGCTGCAGAGTGCCCATTTCTGGCAGCGGCCCAGCAGTGCACTATTCAGTGTCACATTTTGTGATGCAGTAAGTCAGGAATGCAAGTTCTGGCAGGGCAGCCCAATGGTAGGATTGGGCTTGTTCAGTGCCAATTCAGTTCATTGTTTTGTTCTTCCCTTGAGCAGTTGAAAATACATATTAATTTTTTTAAAGCAAATGTCCAAAACAATATACATAAAGTGCACATATTTGTCTTAAAGGTAAAGATAAAGGTTTCCCCACGACCGAATGGTCTAGTCGTGACCGACTGTAGAGGGCGGTGCTCATCTCCGTTTCAAAGCCTGTAGAGCTGGCGTTTTGTCCGAGGACAAGCTTCCGTGGTCATGTGGCCAGCGTGACTCTACGCCGTAGCGCACGGAACGCTGTTACCTTCCCACCGAAGTGGTCCCTATTTATCTACATGCATTTAGGTGCTTTCGAAGTGCTAGGTTGGCAGGAGCTGGGACAAGCAACGGGAGCTCACTCCGTCGTGCAGTCTTGAACTCCCAACCTTCCGGTCGGAAAGCCCAGCAGCAGCGGTTTAACCCGCTGCGCCACCACGTCCCTATATTTATCTTACACACATGTTAACAAACATGTATTCCAAATGTCCCTCTCATTGGTTAAATGTATACTATATACATTCTGTCCTCTGCTGTACCTGGTCATCCTGGCCAATCCACATTCATTCATTTCTAGCCTGTGCCCCTTAGGGTGCAATCCTAACCTGGAGTTGGGCCGGCACAGTTAGGCCAGCAAATTTCAGCTGGCGCACCGTAAAGCACTTTTGGAGCACTCTTGGAGTCAGGGAGGATGGCGTATGTCTGTGTGCAGGCCTCCCTGACTCCGAGTGTGGTCCAAACATACTTGACGGTGGCCCTTGTGCCAGCCAATTTGGCTGGCCTACCTGTGCTGGCCTAACTCCAGGTTAGGATTGCACTCTCAGTGACCCATCCAAAGCAAGACTTGAGCTGATCCTGCTTAGCTTTTTCAGGCAAGGTGACAGCTCCATCTCCAGAACACACCTCCTAACGAGGCCTAGGATAGTCTTTGGGGAAAAGAGTTGGGACCTGACAGGGCCACTTTCACGGTTTGCATTGAGTGGAAAGGATTGCATTCTCTCCCCCTCCTCCTCCAGTGATGCATCATATTCTGCAGTCATTAGTAACCAAGTCATTACTAAGTCATTAGTAACCAAAAATTGCTTTGAGATTAAGGGCCTAAACTGATTTGTTTGGTTGAGCATACTGGGACTGGGAATTGCCTCACCTACCACGTTGCCTCCTAGATTCTGGTCTTGTTTATATCCCCTAACAGTGGAAAATCTGCCAGGAAGACCTTCTATATTGTAGGCCCGAATGAATCTCTCCCTAGCCAGAAGCTAAAGGAATGCTGTTATTGGGGCTGTGCCACAGATGTGGCCTGGTGGGATGCACTGGTGTGAGCTTAACAGGAAGCCTTAAGTAGCTGGGTACAGGAAAGGACCCACACGCTGGGAACAGTCTACATTTCAGGGATATTTATATCTGCGTGAGTTGTTCCCTTCCTGGCCATCTCAACTATTTGTGTCCCACGACTTGGGGCATTGCTCCTCTTTGACCTTTTCTTCCATTCTCTTTTATTTTTAACCTTACCCTTTCTTTCAACTGGGTGGCTCTCATGGGGGAAAAGGAGGAGGAAGAGTGGGAACCAGGACCACGCTTACAGCTTGGTCCTGATTATATTCAAGAGCTGGCCTTTGAACGTTGCCTTATCTATGAAAATCTCTCTACCTCACTTCCTGAAATAGCCTTTTGGAAGCGATTCCCGCCTTGTTAATGGCTTCATTAGAACGAAGCTCTAGCAGGACTGCTTTGCTGAAGTGCTGCTGGAAAGGCAGCCTGGCAGCCTCTCCTCTGCCCAGAGGGGCTAGGACCCTGAAAGGAGCCATAAACCCCATGGCAGTGCAGTGGAGCCTGCCACTCGGTCTGCAGCCAGCCAGCAGCAGCAGCAGCAGCTCTCCATGGCCTGCTTCGAGCCTGCTGACTGCAAAGGCTGCTGCTTGTATTCACAGGGCCTGTCCACAGCCATTACAGCTGGAGATAGGAGGCACTATCCCTGTGTATGTGTGTGAACCCTGATGGGAAGGGTAGCAGGAGCTGCCCCCGCCAGTGCTCACTTCTATCAGGCAGGAAGCTTGTGGCGGGGGGGGGGAGGCTTAGGAAAGGCCAGTGCACTAAAAGGCAGCCAGCACTGGATTTTGCTCCAGGGCCCCCAGGAAGTAAATTCTGGCGCTGGATGTGCTTGAACTACACAAGCCACAGAACACCAAAGAAGGCTGGATGCTTTCAGGCTGCAGGAGTCAAAAGCAAGGCCATGCAGTCGGCGTTGATCTTGAGCTGTGGAAGGTGGGCAGCAGGGATTGAACCACGAAGGAGGCCACAACAGGGGCATCCTGAGACGCTGCATGAGCATAGCTGCTGCCCACTCGGGTAGAGAAGGCAGCCTCTTGCTGCAAATCCTTTTTCATTCCGAACCAATCTAAATGCCAGCAAGCTTGGACTGTTGAGGCAAGACTGTTTCAAGCCAGGCAGCAGCAAGCATCACTGCCAGCAGGGGGCGCAATGTCACACATTGTCATAGCAAGATGCCCAGCTAGCAGACATAAGGGGCTGGTGGCGAATTTGTTGCCTTTCAGTGAGTTAGGCACAGTGGGTTGGGTTAGGCTGACTTTGCTTAAGATCAGCTCAAGGAAGAGTTACTACAACCCTCTTAAGGTTGAGAAAGTGTTTGCTGGCTGTATTATATTCCTCCAGGCTAACCCTCTGCCTACTGGGGTAGCAAGAACTACTCTCCGGAAGGGCTGTGAAGTGCCCCAGTGGGTCAGTCTACTGGGGAGACACTGCATGTACCTCAGGCAGAAACAGAATCAAGAGGGATTACCTGGTGCCTAAGCTACTACTGTCACCCATAATTCATTAAAGAAAAAAAGAGAGATTGGGAAGGGGTGGGTGGGCAGGGTTCTGTTTATGGAATGGAATGGAAACTCAGAAGAGGAGCCCACTTCATAAAAGTAGACCTGGGGTGCAATCCTAACCTGGAGTCAAGCTGGCACGGTTAAGCCAGCAAAGTTTGGCTGGCACAAGGAACACTGTCAAACGCATTTGGACCACTCTCGGAGTCAGGGGGGATGGCGCACGTCTTGTGTGCTGGCTTCTCTGGCTCCGAGAGTGGTCCAAACATGCTTTTATGGTGTCCCTTGTGCTGGCCTAACTGTGCCAGCCTAACTCCAGGTTAGGACTGCGTTCCTGATCTGTTAGGATTTCTGCTCTCTGGCTGTGCTGCAGCCCTGGGAGGTTATTTAATGAGTGGGGAGGGGGAGGGACCGTGCGAAGGGGAGGGGTGCTGAGCTGCGGATGATGGGGGCTCCGAAGAAAGCCCTCTCTCACACACAGGCTCCCTCCATGGCCTGGCAGGGCTCCAGTCCCACACTACAATGGGCTGCTGTTCTGACACAGCTGGTAGCTTGATGGGAACAGCTGGTTGCCTACAAGGGGAGTGTGGAGTGGTCCTTGGATTGAGGCTGGGGGCCCTGGCCGGGGTCTGAACAACTCCGAGCCTCCTCACTCTCCACGCCAGACTCAAATCCCGAGCTGGTTCTACAAAGAGCCAAGGGAAATGCAAGCAGCTGACTCAGGCTGTGGGGCCTGTCTTGATCAGGTGGCAGCAGCTCTCCCAGGCTGCAGGCAGGGAAGGAGCTTTCCTAGTTCCACCTGGAGATGCCAGCAAAGGAACCTGGGACCTTCTGCAGGCAAGCAAAGCAGCTGCCTGGCCTCCAAGCTCCAGCCCCTTGGAGGGTGGGGAGCTGTGCCAGCAGAAGTGGGCCTCTTCAGCCTTGTTCTTTGCAGTGTAGACAGAGCAGAAGGATGAAAAAAAAAATCATAATTGAAAACTGGGTTGAGAAGCCGATATGCAGGGCTTGGGGAGGCTTGGGCTGGACAGCCTCCTCCTCCTCCTCTGAAACCCCGTTTCTCTTTTGCCAGTTCTCTCTGCAATGGAGGACTTCTGAAGAGGCCATCAGAATCACGAACCTCTGTGAAACCAAGAGATGGTGTGGGATAGTGTGTCATGTAGCTAGAGTGCGGTAGAAATTAACTCGGGCAACGTGAGCTCAAATCCTTTCTCAGCCATGAAACTCCCAGCCCTGTCCTAACCCGCCTTGGAACAGCCAAGTCAGCTGGCCAGCGCTATATCCAGTGCAGGTTTGGGGCTGGCAGCCACTTGCCACCGTGCAAGGAGAATTAATTCCCCTCACCCTGCCCCAAGCAGCCAGAGGCAGATCTAAGGGATGGCAAAGCTCTAAGTTTTGCAAGAAGCCTCACCTTGCAGTGGAAATCACTCCTCTCCTGCACCGTTTTAGCCAATCCTCACAGGGAAAAGCAACATCTTGGCATTGCTTACTGGCTACAGCAGCAAGGGAGAGGAGGGATTTACATGACAGGGTAAGGCTTCTTGCAACACTTAGAGCTTTGCCCTCCCTGTAGATCCGCCTCTGCAAGCAGCAGCCTCCCTAACCCTACTTGGATCTTTGCCAGTGAAATGGCTGGCGCAAATCTGAGCTGCCAGGATCAGGGCCAACTAGGCCAGGCAGGGGTTAGGATCAGGTCTAAGTGCCGGATCCTGTCTCTTCCCCCTTCCCGGGCTGGTCTGCAGAGGCGTTTCTACAGGGATGGCAAATCTCTAAGTGTTGCAAGAAGCCTTACCCTGTTGTGTAAATCCCTCCTCTCCCTTGCTGCTGTAGCCAGTAAGCAACGCCAAGATGTTGCTGTTCCCTGTGAGGATTGGCTAAAACGGTGCAGGAGAGGAGTGATTTCCACTGCAAGGTAAGGCTTCTTGCAAGACTTAGAGCTTTGCCCTCCCTGTAGAAACGCCACTGCTGGTCTGCCCATGGGCCCGCCCTCTCACCCTCCCCAACCCCTTGCACTCGCTGAACTCAGCGAAGCTTTCCCCTCTCATCAGTGGCCTCCGTGGGTCGGACTGACTGCTTGCACTGGTCTGGATACTCCTGGGTTGGCGCAAGGGACTTTTGCGGGCCCATCTGCTCAGAATTGCACTCTCAGGGCCCAATCCTATCCAACTTTCTAGAGCCAATGCAGCTGCTGTGCAGCCCTGAGGTAAGAGAACAAATGTTCCCTTACCTTGAGGAGGCCTCCACGACTGCCCCCAGATCGCAGGATGCATTGTGTGTCCCTGTGCCACAGCCGCATCACTTCTGGAATGTTGGATGGGATTGGACCCTCAGTGAGTGAGCTTGGGCCAGTCGTTCATTCTCTCAGCCTTACCTCCCTCACAGGCTTGTTGTGAGGCTAATTAAGCCCCTGTTTTGCTTGGAGAAGCTTCCAAGCAGGGCAGGGAAACACCTTCCTCACCCCTAGGAGACTGGTGCCAGTCAGCATGGGCAAGAAATGGACCAGTGACCTGACTCGGCAAAAAGAAGCTTCCTGTATTTGTAATCCTCAGGAGTGCCACAGGGAGCAGCTTGGAAGTGGGGCGAGGCATGCATGCAATATGGGGTGACCTACTTCTCCCGTATCTTCTACCTAATTGCAGTGCCTTGGCCATGATCCTGGCCTTGTTCCTGCTTCCCTGCAGGGAAGGTGAAGGTCATGGAGGACAGAACCTTCTCGGAGGTGCCCTCTATAGATCGGGACAGTCCCTCCCCTGGGATGTCAACCTGGCCCCCTCCCTCCCTCCCTCTCTTGGAAACAGATCCCAATGCGGCTCTTTAAGGGAGCTGGGGAGGGGGTTGGGGAGTTCTGTACTGCTGGGGTAGATGTGTCATATTTCTGCTGTGTTTGTATGCTGGGACTTAACGTCAATTTTTATTTGAATTGGATTTATTTTATTACGTTTTTGTATCTTTGTGATTTTGTCCATGGTCAGCCACCCCAAATGCCTTTTCGAAGGATGGGATTATAATTGTGTTAAAAATGGAAGGACCTGATGATTCTCAGAGTGCCGTTAAAAGTAAGAATGTGGAGGGCTCTTGGACTACATAATTTGTTCATTCAGTTATTTACAGAGAATTGGAATGACACCTCTACTAAACCATTGTTTAGGCAGCCATGGGAGGCTCAGTAGGGGAAGGGGACAGTCATCCCCCCTGCCCCATAAGGGCACAGGGCGAACGATGAGTCTCCTTGCTTCTGCGCTGGCTATTTAGTGAGTGCAGAAGCGAGGACCTCCACATAAGGCCACACATCCCTACATGGAGGTTGGGATCCGGCTGTGAGTGTTGCCGCCCCGCTCCACCCTGGAATGCCCTCCTGCCCTGCCCGGAAAGGCAGCATCGCCAGAGAGCTCACCACTCGCCACTCGCTGGCCTGTGAGAGCTCCCTCCGGGGCATGCATGGCCCGCGTTGCCCCAGTGCCAGCGGTAATGGCTGACTGCCAGCGCTGGGGGTGCTTTACAGCCCCTTGTATGACACCGGCGCTAGCGGTGTGCTCACCACTCGCGCTGGAGGGCTCTGGAATTGGGCCCTAAGAATCTGGTGGACCCACAGCTGCACATCTGCTTATGGATGACTGCAGAAGAGAGCAATATCTTAGCAGGGCATGGAAAGGGCCACAGTCAGAGCTCTTGGGGTTGTTTTGCTCCAGTATCGCAAATAAGGGGAGGTTACAGCAAGTAACATTTTCAGCCACTCAAAAGCTACTCACATTTTTTTTTTCATCAATAAATGAAGAGAACCAGTGCTTCTTCTAGGTTATAAAAAAATGGTCTAGCCACCATTTTTTATATGGGGTAATCGCCTGTTTTAAATTGGAATGAATTGTGATGAATGGTTGTTGCAATTATTGGATAGCCACAGGATATCCAGAGGATCAGGGCGCCTCCTGGGTGAGGTGTCTTGTTAGAGATCAGTCCTTCCCCAAAAATTTGGCAATAGCAATACTCAGATAGTGGTGTGTGTGTGTGTGTGTGTGTGTGTGTGTGTGTGTGTGTGTGTGTG